>CM068955.1:85324845-85342873 GCA_035128595.1 Eptatretus atami | reverse complement strand
TAACTTAAGCCCCAAAAGCCCAAAATAGGAGACTGATTTTCTCCGCCTCCCATTCAAGCAAATATAAAATTGAGACTGATTCCCTTCCCTCCCATACAAGCAAATGTAAAGTTGAGACTGATTTCCTCCCCCTCCCATACAAGCAAATGTAAAATCGAGACTGACTCAAGCCCCAAAAGCCTAAAATAGGAAACTGATTTCCTCCCCCTCCCATGCAAGCAAATGTAAAATTGAGACTGGGACTCAAGCCCCAAAAGCCTAAAATAGGAAACTGATCCCTCCCCTCCCATGCAAGCAAATGTAAAATTGAGACTTACTGATTAAAACCACTCTTTCCTTTCATATTTTCATTCCACTCAAAGAGCGAACCAATAATATTGTCCATGTCTCCTTTTAGGGAATAAATTAATTTCATATTACTTCATCACCATCGAGTATATTCACAAGATTACTTTGAACTTAGTTCTTGATTGTAAGTATTTTGTTGAGCAGAGAATGAAATGATAAACTCCCTCCAATGCTTCTTGTTTGACCACGCTGAGCCACATATCATTTTGAGATTGTAGTAAATTGTTTTCATTGTTTAATTGGATAACCATCAAAGTTTCATGTCCATTCAAGGATATTTATTTTTTTCTTTTAATGCCTCCAACTAAATGTAATTAAATTTATCCACTTATTGTTTTATCTACTTTTACCCCCGGTTATTTCTTCAATAAACTTATTTGATATTTCTCACATTCTTTATGTTTCCCATTTAAATACCAAGGCTGATACATCTCCACTCTTTGTTTGGTTATTGCTTGTTCTATCATTTTAAATCAGTAAAAAAGACGCGGTAGCCTGTTAAAATTATTTATAAGTCATACATTAATGACTTTGACGAGTCAAGAATTGATGTCCTACATAAATAGGTTTACTCCATTTCAATACTCTCTTTTTTCAATGAATAGCACAAAGTTCTCTGAAAACACCTCCGCTCGTCAAACTTGGTCTATTAATTAATTTTGAAGCCTGTGATATGACTGTGGTGGCCATGTGAGATTTTGGCATATGACAGCATTTAAAAGTCTGTATACAATTTATGCGATGACCTGAGTGCTCAAAAGAAACTATAAAGTCTAACGAGTGATACCTATACATTGAAAGAGGAGAGAGTGAAGAAGTTGATACATATTGTTTGCTTTTGGAAGAAACAGAATTACAGATTAATACAGATAATGGTGTATGATTAGTCTCACATAATTTTTTTGATAAATAAATGAGTAGTAAAGTGCCAAGCAAATGTAAAATTGAGACTATCTGATTAAAACACTTCTTTCCTTTCATATTTTCTCCACTCAAAAGCGAACCAAAAGCTCAAGTATATGTATATGCTCAATATTTCATTCCACTTCAAGTGTATATGTTAATCAAATCAATCTTCGTAAACTATCATCTTGTATCAAAATCAAAAGCCTTGTAGTTAACGTTAATACAATTTAGAGAAAAGGAGCAGTAAGAATTGATGTTTGCTCACAAGAGAACAGGTGAAAATCTTGAACGATACTGGCTCACTTAAATTAAAATGTCAAAACCAATGTTGAAGAAATCTTATATTAATATTTCGGGCACGCCCCTTTTTTGTTCCACCATCAGATTTTTGTTACTGCATGAAATGAAACAAGCTTTGACTATATATAGTAATGATATTATTGTCTCCTTAAAGGCCCCTCAAAATTCGTTGATGAATTATGGTAGTTAAACAGTTCAAAAACTCCATTTGCAAAATGGGAGAATTATTGCACAAAAAAGAAATAAAAATGTTTCCCATTTTTAGGACCACTAAGATGAGTTCGGCTCATGAATCACGCTCGATTTGGGAGAAACAGTTGAGTTCATGCCTGACGAATTTGCATTTTCCATGTGCCGTAGTTTCTTCACAAAACCATGACTTTCTGACTAAGTACAAAGTATTTCTTTGCTTTTTATTACATGGTTGCCGTTTGAAATTTTCATCGACCGATACCCGCTGCCCAGCCGGACCAACTGCAACAAAGTATCGCCCGTCAGTTACGGTTAAACCCAAAATCATGATCATCGTTTTAGTGTGGAGGTGAGTACTGACAGTGCACTTGGGTCTTTTCCGGGTGGGTGCGGGATTGAGCACGTGCACATAAAAATCTGCAACCCAACTTGAATTGAACACAACAATGGCCGCTTGATCCTTGAAATTTGAACGACAGAAATAGCCTTCGGAGCGTCAGTTCAGTGAGCCTTGAGTCTACCGCTCCGTAAAACTACTTCTTCAACCGTCTCACAAGAAGAGTTCGATCGTGATGGCAGATGCCAATAATAGCAAGGAATATGAAGACTCCTCAAGTCACTCCTCTGATGAAAATTCTGTTGCAAGCATCCCCCCCCAAGTCCAAGCCCTAGCCTGATCCTTTCAGTGATATTGAACATCCTCATAAATCAATGGATAAAAATGATATATATATTGTTAAAATACATTCATGTATCTGTCTATTACCATAAGTTGCCAGTGACACCCGTCGAAGACGGGCACCTTTACTTAGTTTTCAATAAGAGAGACGAGTGGAGGATTTCTACCATTTCTAATCCTTTATTTTCTGGTTTAAGTGCACGTGGAGCATTGACGGTGGTATTTTCAGCAGTGGTGAAAACTGCCAACGAAAGGAAGGCTCAACTGCGGGCTCAAAAAAAATTGGAAAGACATAACAAAGAGTTGAGAAAACAAATTAGTGAAGTGGTGTAATTGTAGATTTTGCTGAAAAACTTGAAAGTCTGCCTGATAAGCGAGATTGTTAGTTGGAGATATGTCTTTCTTCTATCGCACAAGCAGGTGTAAAATTAACTAAAAGGGTAATGGATTATATCTTTCTAATAAATAAATGAGCATTGATGAGTGGTTAAAGAATTTGGAAAGAATACAACATCAAATTTAGAACTATATCAAATATTGTAAGAGATTAAAATTTCATAATGTGGTTATTTGGATGAGAGATGAATTAACAAACGTGTCGAAACATACAAAGAATATTATTATGAACTTAGAAATATAATGGAACTGTTCTCATTGGTTTGTGTTAATAGTCAAGACAAATATATTTTGGTAGTTTTGGTCTACCACCACCTGTTGAAGTAATAAAATTCTTAACAGATGGTGTTTATCAAACATTTCAAGTCCAAGAATTAAATTCCAAGTGTTGTGGTCAATTATGTCTATATGTGTTATTTCAACTCAACAAAAATAATTTTTTAATTACATTATATTTGATCTAATAAAATGACTTATGTTGTAAAGATGTTCTATCTTTGTGTATCCAAGAACTGGATATTGATTTATCAAATTATTACACAAAGGCACAGCTGAATGACAGAAATATAGTATAACCAAAAATATAATATAAAAAATATAAATATAGTATAACCAAAAATATAATATAACCCAAAAAATAAAAATATAAAAAATATTAATATGAAAAATGCTATATATTAAAAATTATCCAAGCTGACTGACGCGAATGACTTGGTGAGATTAAGTGATTTATCACAATATAATCCTTAAATAAAACGCTGTGTATTCCAAAGATACAGAAGTGTTGATTTTATCTCCAGGTCATACAGAATTCACAGTTCCAATTACAATAAAATTTTTATAAAAAAGGGCATATCGTTTGTATGAGAATAGAACAATGGGGTATGATATGAATGATTTAGGGTATAATGTCATTATAAAATTAACCTAGAAGACCTGAACAATTAAATCAGTCTCATAAGGAAGAATATTATCCACTTGGTGCCGAGAATGAGTTTTGTGAAGCACGATTAGCAAACACAACAAATAAAAGATTTAATAAGGTAAAATCAAATAATGGTTCGCCATAGTTTATATCATGAAACACAAAGAACAGGATTATATATAATATAATAAGTAAGGAAATACAAAATGATTTAACTCTGGGAAGATGGGAGGTATTTCCTGTCATTATATTATTCTGACATATATTTCTAAACATATATGAAGCAAGAAGCTCAAGAAAATTATCATTTCTGTGTCCAAGCATACCTTCAAGAAAAGGGTATTCGGTATTTTAATGAATATGTTCTACAACATAAGAATGAGGTTTTCAATAAAAGATGGCTTTATACTGATGTTGATAACCGACAACTTTAGATTTAATTAAAATGTTAAATAATGAAAAAATTTTAAAGTTAAGAAAACGTAAGGCTCTTTTAGAAATTCACAAGAAATTTTATTGGTTTCCTGTTGTAAAAAAAAATATTATGGATACAGGAATAACAAGAAATCCCGATGAATATATGGTATGATTCTATGGGTGAAAGTGATTCAAAGATAGTCAGGGACGAGGAAGGAGTTGAAGAAAACTGAGACAAAGAGGAGAAGGAGAAAAGAGAGAAGGAGGAAAAGGAGAATAGAGAGAAGGAGGAGGAGGAAAGAAGAAGGAGGCAAGGAGAAGAGAGAGAAGGAGGAGAGGAGAGGGAGGTAAGAGAGAGAATAAATAAATATAAAAATATGGAAACCAGTGAGATTGAAAAAGATTGGGGTATTACAGAAATAAATAAATCTCAACGCACCGAGGAGGAAAAATAGAATTGGCAAGTCTATTAGAAATATTTGCGTCAAGACTATTAACATCGTTTTCCTTGGTGTGATTGGCTTACTTAAAGTTTTACATTTTTTCTTAAATAAATGGAGGAGAGAGTGAAACATATCTGAGGATTCTTATGTTTTGAAAATTAAGATTCAAATGGCATGTTGGAAACTAAAAAGGTTTTCGCACTCTGTATCAATTTTCTCATAAATAAATGAGTTATTGTCTCAAATGTAAAAAGAAAAACTAATACTAAAAATATCTCTTATTTTAAAAGTAAAAATAACAGGGTTATACAAAAAGGTATATGTTCGGTGTGTGGTTCAAAAAAGTCAATTTATCTCCAAACACAAACGTGGGGGAGATATACAAAAGTTTTTATCAGGAAGTAAATTACAACCTGGAATACCAGGGAATTACATCCACCAGGTGTTCTTTCTGTGTCCAGGAACAAACTTGAATAAAAGATAGATGGGCAGACAATCCTAAACCGGAGCAACATCAATAGGTTGAGAAGTGTGCATGGAGACAGAATTGATTTTGAAAGCACAACGTTGGAAGAAAAAACATGAAGCCGATAGAGAAATGTGTATAATTTGTCTCTGATACAAAATCCAACCTTGAAGAAAAAGTAAGGTTCATCGTGAAGAAGATGATCAGTGCTAAATTGAAACTTGGTGCAAATCTAAATCAGAGACTAATATAAAAAAATTCACCCAACTCAGTCTCAACAACTTTGTATGGTGCAGGTGCAAATCGTTTCATAGTATGCGATACAGTGACATCCGAGACACTCCCAACTGGTCAGAACATCTGTGGATCGATGTTCCTGGTTCTTCTTGAACACTGTCCAGTGCACGTTCACGATTAATCTGCGAATGGACTGAACGTGTCTTCCAGATCGTGGCAAGTCACTTACTGACCCATATTTCTGAAAAACGTTGAATCAACCGACGAATCATTAAATCTGGAGGTGGTTTTTCTGGCATTGAAGGGCGGCAGTATGCTCTTTGGTGAGCATAATCGATTGATGAAATTTAAAATAAAAAATCCACGATTTTGGTTTTGTTCAGTTGTGAATTTTTTCATGGGTAATTTCCAAATGTAATATAATTCTGAAAAGAAAAAAAAACAAATTATAAAAACAGAAATGTTATTTAATTCTAAATCCCTAGGTGACTTTTGGAACACCCTGATATATTATATAATGTAAAGATATACATGTAAAGTATATATATATATAAACATATACAGGATGAACAAAAAAATAATGAAGCCCCAATGTAAAATCACTTAATATGGCGTTGGACCACCACGTGCGCAGTACGGCATGTATGTCCATGGCATAAGTCCACCAGCGTCTGGAATTCTGCAGAAGGATGCAGCACCATTCTTCCATGGCCAAAGTAAATCAACTCACACCTGTTTGAAGGAGGTGGAAAACGCTGTATCAGGATTGTTCCAGAATATACCATAGATGCTCGATTAGGTCAGATCTGGTGACTGAGAAGGCCATGGCATGTGGAAAACATCAGTGTCATGCTCATCAAAGCATTGGGACCACACGTGCTCTGTAGATGAGACATTGGGGTTCTGCTCTTGCGTCCATGCTAGCTATCATTGTAGGCCACTGCACCTGTGCAGCATTTCTATACATGACCCAAAGCATACTGGGATGTAATTTGCTTAATTAACACATAGGCCAAACTCTGTGTCAAATCCGTTGCTTGGTGTCCTCACTTACCCAGTTATTTCCATTTTTTGTCCACTACCAGCCTGTACATATATATATATATATACTGTGCATACATTTTGGAAGGTAGACCAGAATGTTCAATTTGATGTTTTTGTTGTGGCATCAATCAAGCAAATTGTGAGGTACAAGCTGCAAATCTTATCATGCAATGATTTGTTGTAAATTTCCACTGTGCTGCAGTATAATCGTGAACGAGAGAAGTACTTGATCGGAGTCGGTTCAGGAGAGAAGTTACTACCATGCTCGTGTTGCACTCTATCTCCATCCGGATTCCCGGCGACACGACAAACTCTGTGTATCGCACGAACTTCACACTCTTATCGCGTATTAATATTGATGCAGCAAAACGTCATTTTAAAGCACGTAAAACTTTTCTCTCTCAACCGCCCCCCTCCCCCAACCCCGCTCTCACCCTGAGCAAGTGCACACACCTTAAATCCCCATCCGAGTGATCTTCACCGGGTTCGAAACACTTGCCGTCTGGTTCATATGTAGCTTCTCCAGCAGCAGTTCCGTGTGAGCGAGGAGCGCGTGCAGCGAGTGTGCCGTGAGATGCGACCTGAATCAAAGGGAGCGCTCCCACGCAAACTCCCGCTGCGCTCCGCACTCTTCCCCCTCCCGTCCCCTCCCTTGCCCAATCGGTTTCCCAACTCTCTCCCACTGACCCTGCCCCTCTCCACCGCCTACTCCCCCCCCCCCCTTTCCACACCAGTCACCTCTCAATCTCCTGCACATTCCCCACCCACATTGTGTTCATGAGTCTTGAAAATCATGGTCTTCAGTACCACTTTATGTGCACAAGGATGTGCCGTCCAAAGATACAAATCTGCATGCCGAGGATCTTCCAAGCACATGACCCATAAATAAGACCACCTAAAGGTGGGAGTTTTGCCTCTATAGTGTTGTTAGCAGTTAAGGTAGCTGGCTTTGGATCTTAGGTCTTGAGATTGAGCCCCTGTCGGCCGTTGAATTAACACCGGTGGGGTGACTCAGCCTGTCATCCTTCTGAGGTTGACGAAATGAGTACAAGGAATTGGGTCATCATCATTCGGGTAACTGCGTCAGAGTGGTGACCCATCCAGGACTGTACTCCTTGCCAATGAAACTGCCTCAGCCCTATGCGCCTTTACGGCACGAAAAGAATGTGTGTAATTGTTATTAAACGTGGGGTTGAAATAGATCACTTTAAAATGGTCTTATAATAAACCGTTGAGGGAATATAGTGCCTTGTTTTCAACAGTGTGATTTGCTTCCTTGGGTGGGTGTGGAAAGTGCAAACGATGTATCTATTTATTATGTAAGCACTGGGTAGGAAGGATTTAAATTTATAAAAAATAAGAGATTAAAAAAGGACAATATGGAAAAAGAAATAGGAGTGGGGAGGGCAGTATGTATATACAGCATCCTGGGGAGGTGGGGTGGAAGAAAGGAGAGTAGGGATTTTTGTATGGAGTAGTCCCAGCCCCCAGACCCACCTCTCTGAAACTAGTGATTCCACTTCCCACCTTGCTTTCTTAAGTTGGTCTAAAATAAGGCCTTCCGCACCATTGTATCTCAAGGGACAGCAGGAGGTTCCCACGAACTATCACTCTCCCACGGCAACAGGTTTGTCCGGTCACTATTTCATACAAGCTTACATCTGGTCTTCTCCTGCCTCTCCCAATCTCCCTCCCCAAACCACCGCAGGTTACACACATTACTCAAAGAAATCATCACCTGCTTACTCTCCAGAATCCAGGCTGGTTGCCCTCACCTGCATTCATTTTGCCAGTTTGTCCTTATTCTTCCAATGGTAGAATTGTCTCCCTTTTCGTTGTCTCATACTCCTCACTTCAGTCTTTTAAATGTGCTGCCCATTCATTACATCATGCACTCACCTGTGCAAATTCACATCTAAACACGCTCATCCTTTCCCATTTTCCTTCTCTGAGTCATCGTTCCTGTCTCTATTCGTCATGTTTCGTGTTTTCATGATATGTAGACTGTCCATGTAAAATAAAAGTCACAGCAAAGAGAATGCCAACAAGCAAAATTACTCTATAAATATTGTGCTGGGAAGTGTACATTATACCCAGAGCGAGACGTATGTGCGGAAGGTATTGTTGGAGTCGGAGTCGACAAGTTGATCAATGGGGAGAGTGGAAGGGGCTCTGGTGCTGCATCAGGAAAAGCTGGCTTCAACTTTGTAAGTCCGTCATAAGCATGCTCCAAGGATATTGGACGGGTCATGCTGTACTAATCATTGGGATGTAGAAAACTCTTGGGAATAACGTCTGACATAACGAAGTGTAAGTATCATGCAGCCATGTGTTCCTGTGAACCTTCACTCGTGCATTACTCTGCATGACCGAACGAAGTTGGCTGGCATCAGGAAAGATATCATTGGATGCTGAGAAATATTCTCCCAGGAGACTAAGCGGTGCACCGTACATTCCTCTGCGGCGGAACAACCAAGGTCATCTTTTCGAGCTGCTTGCGTAACAAGCAGGACCATAGCATGATGTCCAGCCGCACAGTGAACAGAGTGTCATCGCTTTTAGGAAGACTTGAGTTGGCGATAGAAATGTTCGACCATACCATTCGCTGCTGGATGGTAAGTATGTTTCACACACGATCGGTGCACAAAGTTGAGTCCACTCGCAAAATAGAGCCAATTTGAAACTGGCTACCACATTTTGAGTGATGTTGATGGAAGGCTGATACGTGCGATCAGGTGTGGACAAAGGTGAAGCATTCGCACAGATCAGTAAAATATCGGTGTCCATTTGAATGTGGGAGGGGAACCGATAAGATCCACATGGCCTTGTGAAAACACCTATCTGGTGTTGAAAAGTTACCTCGTGATGTGACAGTGTGATGTTGGATCATGAGATTGCATTGAGACACTGTTGGCACAATGGCACACTCGGCGTCGGTGTGTGGCCAGACGTCGCAAAAAGTGATAAGTTGCTGGGTTGCATGAACACCTGGGTGCACGAGTGAAAGAAACGTGTTGAAGACTGTACGGCGCATGCATGCATCTTCCCCATGTTCTCTGCAGCAGGAAAAAAAGGACATGACTGTCCTGCTGATACATCACACACAAGTTAGTGTTTGTCTCTGGGAGTGTATCTCGCAAATATAAGTGAGATGGCGGAGCTCGATGGCCTCCTGTTGTTTGCTGTAAGTGCATTAAAATTGATGGCCGGCAAATTGGTAGAAGACCATGCCAATACCTCGATGCGTGAGAGAGTGTCAGCGGTAAGTTTGTGATTCCTTTGACATGCCGGATGTCGGGTGGTGAATTGCGAGATGTAACAGAATTGGCAGAGTGTACAAGAGGATGGGATCCGAATGAGTGACGAGAGTGAAAGTTAAAGTTTGTGTTCAGAAGTACAGTAGAATGGACTGGCCTCTAAAGAAATGGGCAGAAGTGCTTGATGTCGGCGTATACAGTGATAATTCACAATTGAAGGCACTGTACTTGCACTCTGTTAGTTTCAGCATTTTGTATAAGAACTGGTTGAGGGCCATGCCAACCTCAACTTTAGGCATGTCCACCACCAGGCTTGTTGGCGCCTTTTGCTTTGGATGAATCAGGAGTGAGGTGTTGCCAATGCGTCTTTGATTGTGTGTAGGCTGGATAAGGTTGGCTCAGACCTTCGGAACACTTCGGTGTTTACCAGTTTAGAGTAACTCATTCGCTGGCTGCAGTGTGTAGCTGTATTTGGACTAAATTTATGCTGAAAGTTACAAGGCCAAAAAACTCATACAGTTTCGATGAGATGCACGTACCAGGAAATCCAAAACAATCTGTACCTTCTCCTCGAGCTGGATGAGCCTAAAGCTTTAACACAGTAGCCAAGGAAATTCAACTCCGGAATGCTGTTCTGCAAACTGATGATGATGCCGAAGTTCTGCGAATGGGTGAAGAGGAGACGTAGTGTTCCTGATGTCTCCTGCTGTTGTGCAGCGATTACAATATCATCTATATACACCTAGCAGAAGTGTATTCCCTGGAGCACTTGATTCATAAAACGTTGAAATGTTTTGTGTGCATTGCATAGGCCAAACGACATCTGGAGGAATTCTAACAGGCCAAAAGGCATTGTGACTGCGGTCTTCGGAATGTCATCTTGATCCACAGGAATCTGATGATATGCATAAAAGAAGTGACCTTCGAGAAGATTTTAGCATCATGAGATGTAGCAGTAAAATCCTGAATGTTGTGGAATGGGAAGGTCTGGAACAGTCACGTTGTTTAAGCGTCGGTAATATATGCAGGGACATCAATCTCCGGGTGTGTTTGGGTGCCAATGGGTAGCGGTGAAGCCCAACTGTTGACAATCTGATAATTCTCAAATTGTAACATATAGTCAAACTCTTGGCAGGTGATACATAATTTCTCAAGGGCTAGTTGGCGAGCATGCTGAAAAATTGGTGAAGGAGGGGGGTGGGGGCTGGTGGGCTCCGTGGTCTTGACGTGATGCATGATCTGATGTTTGATAGCTGGATTGTCGCCGATGGTCGTGTTTGACGGGAAGTCAAATAATTGACTTAAAGGGCACGTGGCATGGATGGAAGACACGTGATATTTAGCGACAAAACAGTGGATGCTTTACCGAGAACGCAAAGCCGTGTTGAGGCGTCCGATAGATGGGATTGTTGAAGTCGACAAGGAAATGTAAATGGCATTCAAAAAAAATCTGCGACCTAGGATAGTAGTATCTGGTGTCAGCAATGGTGAACCCCCATTGAAATGAGTGATGTAAACCCAAATCAAGCTGAAGGAGAGTTTCTACAAACGTAGCAATAACACTGTTGTTAGTGGTATGTAATTAATATTCCTGTCTATTTTTCCATTCAGCGGCAGACGGTGGACAGTGCTCACCTCTGCCCCTGTATTCACAAGAAAACAGAATTCGCTTGTACGATCAATGAGCAAGAGAAGGCGATTGAGTATGGCCCAGGTAAACTCATCGCATTAATTGTGGACAGCTCGTTCCCTGATGCCAGTATGAGCACAGTGATCAACACTGACTCGCATTATCACTGAAGAGCCACATGGTGCCAACACCAATCTTGAGTGTTCACGGAAGGTGAGGGTGATTGGCATGCGAGGGATGACGTTCCCTTCTGTCCCTAAAAGAGATCTGCAAAAATTGGCACTCTGTGTTGCACGGTGTGGAGCACCAGGACAAGTATCTTAAGGTCCACCATTTAGAGCGTAGTTGTGCGATATTTGTGGTGTTGTCACAGTCACCACGGTTGGTGTAAGTGTGTCCATAGATGATCAGCCAAGTCCGCAGGGCAAGTAGGGCCAGCTCTGCATTAGCTGTAAATATCATGCAGACATGTGTTTTATACAATGCAAGAACTACGAATGAGGACTAGTTGAAGGAGGCATCGTGTCACTGAAAACCTAGCTTGTGTTGGCACACTCATTGGTGGGTCTTCAATCTCCAAAATCCTCAGCTTCAAGAATGTGTTCAAAGCAGTGGCATTCAGAGGTAGTCGTACACTTTGTGAGTGCAGTCTTCAAAATAGTGTACGGGAAAGAATTCAAATTATTTAGTTGAAGGTTGGGGTAAGATATTTCTACCTCTGTCATGTTCTCTGGTGACAAGGAGCCAACAATGTATTTGAACCGTGCCTACTCGGTAGTAATTTTCAGGTGTCTAATGAGCTTCATTATTCGGCCAGAATGGAGGCAGCTTTATCGAAACCGCTGCCACCAACGAAACCGATCGTCTGTTCGAGATGGGCACGACTGGCCTGTTCATTCCCAGCGACTGGTTGCGCACTTGCAACTCCATGCCCGTCCATTTGGATCAAGTTAGCAACACCAATTTGCATGGTAGAAAAGATATCCAAGACTTTTGGATTCCGATCTTCATTACTCCACAATGGTAAACTTACAAAAGAACAAGAAACTGCAGCTGGAAATCCTGTTACAAAAATAACCACAAGATGAATCAAAGCTAAAGTCATAATTATTAACCTATTATGAAACCAAAGGAAACTGGTGCAGCTACGTTTCTTCCCTCCATGGATGCCCATCCCACTATAACCCTTTGTAGTTTGGAACCTGCTGCCCTTTCCTGTTTAACTCCTCCACAACTCTAAATCCAGACACTTGTATTAAAAAGCAACAAAAACGGTTGTGATACCCAAAAAAATGTCGTCATGAAATTCCACAATTAAACAATAAATGCAAACGCAATATAGAGTGACTACGACTAATAATAAATGACTTTTAAAGCAATAATAATGAACTGAAATTATTTCTCATTGTCGATAAATTAGTTTTCTGGTGGGATCATGAGATCGAGTACAGAACGTGTTTTTCTCGCGATTGGTCGTGAGGTTTTGATCCAGTGAACATAGAAAATTATCGAATTCCTCAACCTTTCCATTTTATGCTTATCTGTTTGTTGTTATGCTTACAGGCAGCTGCATCCCAGCTTCCACCCACCATCTTGCTTTAATAACTGGTTTCTATCCGTTATGACACGTGTTATGTGTGTCACTGTCGCTTTATCTGCTTTTGCAGACTAATACAACTTTGGAACCTCCATCCCAGTGTTCATTGACCGATCTAATGCATAGGTGCATCTCGTGAATTCATTTCCAAGGTTGTCATGTCATCATGTAGGCTCAGTAGGCCTAAAACCCTTTCACTTGTGGAACTTCTCGAAATGTCATGCACTCAGAGATTCCATATCGATATACTTATTCTACAAACTGTGGGAAATTAATTTTACTGTGAAATGTTTAGGATTATTAAAGTCACTTGTTTTTTTTTTAAACAACAGATGGACGCACGTACCGCAGCACAAGGAGAGGCCTGCTGAAGAAGAGTGGGAACAGGGTTCTGAGCAGGTGCAGTAAAGCATTAGTTGTGGGATGTAGAGAATACGAGGAAATAGGAGAACAATATTTGAGAAATAATCTCCAATCGGTGTCAAAATATCGGATTTGTGTTTGCTATGGTCATGTTTCAAGACCAAGTAGCGATCTTTAAATGTTTTCCAGAGCTTATTTTAACGTATCGTTGCTCCATTTGGCTCTTTTGAGCAGTAAACACCAGACAGTCTCGAATTGTAGCTCCTGATGTCAGAGAGCCTCTCTTTAGCTTTGTAGTGCTCAACTATCTAACAGTTCCTCTTGTATTCCGATTCATTATGGAGTTATTTTGCATTACGAAGCCATATGTGTAGAAAGAAAGTCAGGAAATTTATGAGGAGCAGCCAGCAGGTGCCTGGGGTCTGTCCTCTGTATTCTGGCGCACACACACACACATCACCACTGCCAAGTGTCAATACTTAGGAAACAACTCATCAAGCGAAGTGTTCTCTATGGTTACTGGAGCAGAATGAAAATGTGAACAATTGAGCGTTCGGGGAAAAAAAGCAGAGGCGAAGCGATAAGGAAGGAAAGAATGAGGAGGGAGAAAGATGGGGAGAAAATGCATGATGATTTTAGAATTATACCCCACCTTCTAACTTGTCATAATTATCCATCATAGAGAATTTATTTAAAAGGAACAGTGTGGCTTGGAGTTACTACTCTGGATCGGAGACATAAGGTTTACGGTGAATCCAATTTAATGAAATGCTCTGAATGTCAATTCATTCCGGAGGCGTTGTGAAAGCTGTGAAGAATCACGAGGCTAGCAACACAAGCGTCTGTGTTCTCTCTGCAAATGCGGTGCTCGATTCGATTCCAGAAACACAGATTACACCAGAATGGTATAGTGCATGACAAGGCATGATATTACAGGATTCTCATGCATGTACATTGAAAAGTCATTGGTACTGCCAATTTTGCACTAGGCTTTCTTGATGATCTTTACCAACTTCTCCAGCAGCCACCACTATGTCTAATTGCCAAAGCTCAAATTTACAGGCCGGACTTAAGAAAGCAAAGTGCATAAAGAATTATAGCCTGCGCACATGCAGAGCCCATAGCTTATTGGATTTTTGTCGCCGGATCGGCAATGGCCGCAGATTAAGTGGCTCAAGCTTCTGGTTGTTGGAAAGAAAACTAACCGCATTCAGGCATACACTCGATTGTTGTTGTTTTGTTCTGAATGCCCGAAGCTGAAGAAACATTGAAGATTTACAGTATCTGTTAAACCCTCACGGTACATCTCGTATCGGCAGCTTCGGTAGTATAGATAAAACAGGAAAGGCAGGAAAGATAATGGACAAAATTAAGATCAACAAAATAGGTGTAATATGAAATAAATAAAAGGATGTTCAGAGATAGACATAGGAAGACAGGTAGAGATACAGCAAATAAACTAAACATTGGAGACTGACCAAGGTTCAATACCCCCAATAAAATAATGCTTGAACAAGATAGCGAAAACAGAATGAGTTCTGAAGAACACAAAACATGATCCTTGAAAATGTGATCCAAGTAAAAAGAAAGGATACTTTGAGCCCTGGAAGGCTCATGTCCACCTCACACCTGTACCAACAACCATCATATAAAAAGATCAAACCAAGGTGACAATAATTGGATGGCACTTTATCAATGGAGTTCACCCCTTCAACTTCAGTCCCCAGAGAACATCAGCAGAACAACAGATTTCTCACGCTGACTTGGGAATAAATTAATTGTCTGAATGAAATACACAGAAAAAGATCATGGATGAGGATGGGGACAAAAACAGAATGCTAGTGCCTGTCTGATGAAGTTGTAGATAGACGAGTAGGTTAAATTGGCTTAGGAATGTGTTAAAGAAATGGGAGAAAAGAGGAACAAAAGCATGGAAAAAGTTAGCCTGAAATTCGGAGTTTAATCAGAAGTCAGTTCCTGAGCCCCCCCCCCCCCCCCCACACCTGTCTAAGATGGACAGCAATAGATGCTTTCCCCCAGTGTAAGTGCTTCAGCTCATCATGAGAGATTCCAATATGTGGAGAGATTCAAACTCCACAGATTACAAGAAGAAAGAGGAGATCCGAGCACCAGCCAAATATGAGAGCAGTACTCCATTGAACTAATGAAGTACTATATATTATAAGATTTATTTTGTATGAAATGCAGCACTTTGGGTTATTATCACAGGTTATTCTTGAACAGACAAGAAATACTGAAACAAGAAAATGAATACACAATGAGTAAGCCAGAAAGTTTCCACGAACTTCCAGAATTTCACTCACAATAGTACACCTTTGTACCATTTACTAGTATGTGGACTAGAAGGGAAAAACATTGACGAGCATTGTTGCCAATCATGGTTACAGAAATGAAGTCAAAGCAGCATTGTTCGATGGGAAAGTTGAATGACTAAATTACCTGAGGCATTTAATAATAATAATAATAATAATATAATAAAGTCCCTTCAAAGGAATTAACACAGAGGCATTGACCCATTCAAAGCTTGTAAAAGTTTTGCCAACCTTGGTGTTTTCCAAGTTCTAATCTTTTGAAATCTGAGCATCAAGCAAGGGGAGCAGTGTAAGCATTTTGACTCAGCATAAGGTTGAACCACTGACTCTTAGACTCACAGAGAGCATGTCACAACATACAGTTGCTTGGCTCACCGCACATGTAGATGTGGGTTGCTGTGCATGCTCAGAAATGAAATCAAATGCAAGCCTATGGCATCTTCGGGTCGTGACAGCGTGCGTCGATCCGTATTGTAATATCAAAAGGTTCGTCACAGTTTGATTTGAGTTATGTTTGTACTCCAGCTTCAGGAACCATTCCAGGCCGATTGCGCTGCATTCCGCGAGTCACACAAAGTGTACAAGAGTTAGAGGAAGAGTGGCAAGGAAAATGCATTAGAAATGGTTGCTGTCCAAGATACTTTTAACAGAAAAAGTATGGTTTGGCCAGGGAAAAAAATAATACCTACTGGGTGAAAGTGGTGGTAGGCAATCAAATGATTGAGACTAAATGAGATTGGCCTTGTTGCAGCTAACGATGCAAGCAATGTCTGTTCTTCATTATTCCCTGGGAAGGTGACATTCCTGGAAGGACAATTGTTTTAAAAAAAAAAAATTCAATCTTCATTTACATTCTTATGTATGGATCATTTAAATGACACAGAGAACCGTCTTCAATCTTCCCATTCCCTATATTATATATTGTTTCATGGGCTTTGGGGATGAGGAGGAGTTCTATTCTTCCATTTTTTTTTTCATTCCAAAAGCAAGGGCGAGATAGAAATCTTCAAAATTGCCAATACATTAATATGATCATGAACTCACTTTTGAAGTCAATCCATCAAAGTAGATTCCAGATTAGGACATACAACTTTTGTCGACAATACATTGCTTAAAGGGAGTTGCACTGGGTACATCAGATGAATGTGCAGCTGGGTGTCCTCTGTTTTGCGAGCAGTTAGTGTGGACATCAATACCCCCACCATGTCTTTTTGATGAGAGTAAGGTGAGTTGGCGCGCATCTGCCATAATTCCGAAACTCCTGCCTTAACCCCCAGGAGGCACGTACATCGCGCATCTAGTCGCACCCCAATAAATTATGCAACCAGAGCCATGAAGCTGCATACGTTCAGAGCGCAGATTACATTAACAACGAGAAACAGCACTCGATCGGTAAGCCCGACAGGCTGAACAGTTACGTTTTATATCCCATGGATAGCCGGCTGCATAGACCTTGAACGCCAAAATCTAATCAGCTGTTTTATCAATTCCGCAGAATCAATGCACCAAGTTTGTAATATCCTCCATAACTTTTTTAGAATCGTGCTATGTATCGTTTTAGCCTTACCTCTCATGATGAATGAATACTGAAAAATCTAATATCCGGCTCTTCACAAAATCCAATCAATTTGTTCGCATGTCACCCTCACCACCCCCCCCCCCACCTCACCGAGTTTTTGGAAACTAAATTCGTTCAGATTTTGAGATATCCTGCTCACGGAGAGCAAATACACACACAATCGACAAAAAAAATTATGCATCGGGATCCAGATCTTCACAAAATTCGAATCAATTCGTCCTTGGCAGACCCCACACCCATCCACCAAGTTTTCGTCTGAATCCAGACAAGTAACTTTTGAGATATTGACGTAAATCGTTTTTGGTCAATTCGTAATGGTGGTAGAATCACGAAAAAAAATTTCCGGCCAAGCACAGTAGAGCACATCCTCACCAGGCTGAACGGTTTACATTTGTATCCCAATATAGGCCGGACTGGACCCAACCTTAATAACATCTAATCGACTTATTTCTTTGTCACCTAACCAACTCATTTACCATAGTTTTGGCCCAGCATGTCCACAACTTTTGAAATACGTGCTGTATATCATTTTGGCGACATCTCTCAATGGTGAAGAATCACATTTTAAAATTGCTCGTTTCCCGGATCCAATTTTCGGATCTTCACCAAGACTAATCATTTGGCCTTGTCAAACACAACAACTCTGTCCAACCAGAGTTTGTCGGTTGAATCATCAATAATATGTTGAGATATCAACTGCTTTATTCGCTTGGCCCTATCTCTCAGTGGTGAGAGAAATCACATTAAAATTCAATAATTCTCGTATCCAGATCCGGATTTGGATCTTCACAAATCGAACAAATTCATCGCTACCACATTACCCAACATGTCCACAAACTTTTTTATCCGAATCCCGCCCACAATTATCAAGATATCATCTATAGTACGTAGTTTTACACCCGATCTCTCAAATGAG
>CM068955.1:85308073-85324470 GCA_035128595.1 Eptatretus atami | reverse complement strand
AGAGAGATTAATGTTAATCTGCGCTCTGAACGTATGCAGATCATGGCTCTGTATTGCATAATTTATTGGGGTTGCGACTAGATCGCGATGTAGTGCACTCCTGGTGGAGTTAAGGCCAGGAGTTCGGAATTATGGCAGATGCGCGCCAACTCACCTTACTCTTCATCAAAAAGACATGGTGGGGTATTTGATGTCCACAACTAATGCTCGCAAAACAGGGACACCCAGGCCTGACATTCATCTGAGTAACAGTGCACTCCTTTACAGCAATGTATTGGTCGACAAAAGTTTTATGTTAATCTGGAATCTGTACTCTTGACTGGTTGACTTCAAAAGTGCAGTTCACTATCAATTAATGTATTGGGCAAATTTTGAAGATCTTCTATCTCGCCCGTTGGCTTTTGGATGAAAAAAAAAATGAAGAATAGAACTCCTCCTCATCCCCAAGCCCATGAAACAATATATAATATAGGGAGGGAAGATTGAAGACGGTTCTCTGTGTCTTTAATGCATCCATACATAAGAATGTAAATGAAGATTGAATTTTTTTTTTTTAACAATTGTCCCTTCCAGGGAATGTCACCTTCCAGGGAATAATGAAGAACAGCACATGTGCTTGATGTTAGCTGCAACAAAGGGCCAATCCATTAGTCTCAATCATTTGATTGCCTACCACACTTTCACCCAGTAGGTATTATTTTTTCTACCCTGGCCAAACCATACTTTTTCTGCTTAAAGTATCTTGACAACATTATCCTTTCTAATGCATTTTCTTGCACTCTCCTCTAACTTGTACACTTTGTGTGACTCGCGGAGAATGGCCGCAATCAGGTGGAATGGTTCACTGAAGCTGGAGTACAACATAACTCAATCAAACTGTGACGAACCTGTTATTGATATTACAAACGGATCGACGCACGCTGTTCACGCACCACGAATGCCATTTATGGCTTGCATTTGATTTCATTTCTGGCATGCACAGCAACTACCACAGTCTACATGTCGTGTGACCAAGCAAACTGGTATGTGTTGCACAATGCTCCTCTGTGAGTCTAAGAGTCAGTGGTTCACACCTTGGCTGAGTCAAAATGCTATACACTGCTCCCCTTGCTTGTGCTCAGATTTACAAAGATTAGAACTTGGACAAACAACCATAGGTGGCAAAACTTTTACAAGCTTTGAATGGGTCATGCCTCTGTGTGAAAGTTCCTTTGAAGGGACTTTATTATATTATTATTATTTTATTATTAAATGCCTCAGGTAATTTATCGTTCATACTTCCCATCCGAAAATGTCTGCCTTTGACTTCATTTCTGTACACCTGATTGGCAACATGCTCGTCAGATGTTTTCCTCTCTAGTCCAACATACTAGTAAATGGTACAAAGTGGTACTATGTGAGTGAAATTTCTGGAAGTTCGTGGAAACTTTCATGCTTACTCATTGTGTTTCATTTTCTTGTTTCAGTATTTCGTGCTGTTCAGTAGCTGTGATTAACACCAAGTGCATTACATACAAAATAAATCCTTATAATATATAAGTACTTCCATCTAATGAGTTCAATGGAGTACTGCTCTATATTTGGCTGGTGCTCGCAGATCTCTCTTCTTCTGTTTGAATTGTGGAGTTTGAATCCTCCACAATTGGAAATCTCTATCATGATAGCTGAAGCACTTACACTGGGGGAAAGCATCTATTGCTTTCCATCTTGACCAGGTGTGGGGGGGGGGGGGGGGGCTCAGGAACTGACTTCTGATTAAACCTCCGAATTTCAGGCTAACTTTACTCCATGCTTTTGTTCCTCTTTTCTCCCATTTCTTAAACACATCCTAAGCCATTTTAACCCACTCGTCTATCTACAACTTCATCAGACAGGCACTAGCATTCCTGTTTTTGTCCCACATCCTCATCCATGATCTTTTTCTGTGTATTTTCATTCAGACAATTAATTTATTCCCAAGTCAGCGTGAGAAATCTGTTGTTCTGCTGATGTTTCTCTGGGGACTGAAGTTGAAGGGGTGAACTCCATTGATAAAGTGCCATCCAATTATTGTCACCCCTGGTTTGATCTTTTTTATGATGGTTTGTTGTGCAGGTGTCGAGGTGGACATGAGCCTTCCAGGGCTCAAAGTATCCTCTTCTTTTTACTTGGATCACATTTTCAAGGATCATGTTTTGTGTGTTACTCAGAACTTCTGTTTTCGCTATCTTGTTCCAAGCATTATTTTTGGGGTCATTGAACCTTGGTCAGTCTCCAAATGTTTAGTTTGTTTGCTGTTCCTCTCCTGTCTCCTATGTCTATCTCTGAAACTATCCTTTTATTTATTTCATATTACACCTATTTTGTTGATCTTAATTTTGTCCATTATCTTTCCTGCCTTTCCTGTTTTATCTATACTACCTGAAGCTGCCGATACGAGATGTACCGTGAGGAGTTTAACAGATATGTAAATCTCAAATGTTTCTTCAGCTTCGGGCAGTTCAGACAAAACAACAACAAATCGAGTGTGATGCCGTGAATGCGTTTGTTTTCTTTCCAACAACCAGAAGCTTGAGCACACTTAATCCTGCGGCCATTTGCCGATCGGCAGACAAAAATCCAATAAGCTATGGGCTCTGCATGTGCGCAGGCTATAATCTTTATGCAATCTTTGCTTTCTTAAGTCCGGCCTGTAATTTGAGCTTTGGCAATTAGAATAGTGGTGGCTGCTGGAGAAGTTGGTAAAGATCATCAAGAAAGCCTAGTGCAAAATTGGCAGTACCAATGACTTTTCAATGTACATGCATGAAATCCCTGTAATATCATGCCTTGTCATGCACTATAAAACCATTCTGGTGTAATCTGTGTTTCTGGAATCGAATCGAGCACGCATTTGCAGAGAACACAGACGTTGTGTTTGCTAGCCTCGTGATTCTTCCACAGCTTTCACAACGCTCCCGGAATGAATTGACATTCAGAGCATTTCATTAAATTGGATTCACCGTAAACCTTATGTCTCCGATCCGTAGTAGTAACTCGAAGCCCACTGTTCCTTTTAAATAAATTCTCTATGATGGATAATTATGACAAGTTTAGAAGGTGGGGTATAATTCTAAAATCATCATGCATTTTCTCCCCATCTTTCTCCTCCTCATTCTATTCCTTCCTTATCGCTTCGCCTTGCTTTTTTTCCCCGCCGACACTCAATGTTCACATTTTCATTCTGCTCCAGTAACCATGCAGGAACACTTCGCTTGATGAGTTGTTCTACAGTATTGACACTTGGCAGTGGTGATGTGTGTGTGTGTGCGCCAGAATACAGAGGAGATCAGACCAGCATGCTGCTGCTCCTCATTATTTCCTGACTTTCTTTCTACACATATGGCTTCGTATGCAAAATAACTCCATAATGAATCGGAATACAAGAGGAACCTGTAGATAGTTGGAGCAACTACAAAGCTAAAGAGAAGGCTCTCTGACATCAGGAGCTACAATTCGAGACTGTCTGGTGTTTACTGCTCAAAAGAGCCAAATGGAGCAACGATACGTATAAAATAATCTCTGGATAAACATTTAAAGATCGCTACTTGGTCCTTGAAACATGACCATAGAAACACAAAAACGGCGAGATATTTTGACACCGATTGGAGATTACTTTCTCAAATATTGTCTCCCTATTTCCTCGTATTCTCTACCATTCCCACAACTAATGTTTTACTGCACCTGCTCAGAACCCTGTTCCCACTCTTCTTCAGCAGGCCTCTCCTTGTGCTGCGGTACGTGCGCCATCTGTTGTTTAAAAAAAAAACAAGTGACTTTAATAATCCTAAACATTTCACAGTAAAATTAATTTCCCAACAGTTTGTAGAATAAGTATATCGATATGGAATCTCTGAGTGCATGACATTCGAGAAGTTCCACAAGTGAAAGGGTTTTAGGCCTACTGAGCCTACATGATGACATGACAACCTTGGAAATGAATTCACGAGATGCACCTATGCATTAGATCGGTCAATGAACACTGGGATGGAGGTTCCAAAGTTGTATTAGTCTGCAAAAGCAGATAAAGCGACAGTGACACACATAACACGTGTCATAACGGATAGAAAACCAGTTATTAAAGCAAGATGGTGGGGAAGCTGGGATGCAGCTGCCTGTAAGCATAACAACAAACAGATAAGCATAAATGGAAAGGTTGAGGAATTCGTATAATTTTCTATGTTCCACTGGATCAAAAACCTCACGCCAATCGCGAGAAAAACACGTTCTGTACTCGATCTCATGATCCCACAGAAAACTAATTTATCGACAATGAGAAATAATTTCAGTTCCATTATTATTGCTTTAAAAGTCATTTATTATTAGTCGATAGTCACTCTATATTGCGTTTGCATTATTGTTTAATTGTGGAATTTCATGACGACATTTTTGTTGGGTATCACACCGTTTTTGTGCTTTTTAATACAAGTGTCTGGATTTAGAGTTGTGGAGGAGTTAAACAGGAAAGGGCAGCAGGTTCACAAACTACAAAGGGTTATAGTGGGATGGCATCCATGGAGGGAAGAAACGTAGCTGACCAGTTTCCTTTGGTTTCATAATAGGTTAATAATTATGACTTTAGCTTTGATTCATCTTGTGGTTATTTTTGTAACAGGATTTCCAGCTGCAGTTTCTTGTTCTTTTGTAAGTTTACCATTGTGGAGTAATGAAGACTCGGAATCCAAAAGTCTTGGATATCTTTTCTACCATGCAAATTGGTGTTGCTAACTTGATCCAAATGGACGGGCATGGAGTTGCAAGTGCGCAACCAGTCGCTGGGAATGAACAGGGCCAGTCGTGCCCATCTTGAACAGACGATCGGTTTCGTTGGTGCAGCGGTTTCGATAAAGCTGCCTCCATTCTGGCCGAATAATGAAGCTCATTGAACACCTGAAAAATTACTACCGAGTAGGCACGGTTTCAAATACATTGTTGGCTCCTTGTCACCAGAGAACATGACAGAGGTGAGAAATTCTTACCCCAACCTTCAACTAAATAATTTGAATTCTTTCCCGTACAACTATTTTGAAGACTGCTCACAAAGTGTACGACTACCTCTGAATGCCATGCTTTGAACAACTTCTTGCAGCTGAGGATTTTGGAGATTGAAGACCCACACATGAGTGTGCCAACACACAGCAAGGTTTTCAGTGACACGATGCCTCCTTCAACTAGTCCTCATATGTAGTTCTTGCATTGTATAAAAACACATGTCTGCATGATATTTACAGCTAATGCAGAGCTGGCCCTACTTGCCGCTGCGGACTTGGCTGATCATCTCATGGACACACTTACACCAACCGTGGTGACTGTGACAAACCCACAACAATATCGCACAACTACGCTCTAAATGGTGGACCTTAAGATACTTGTCCTGGTGCTCCACACCGTGCAACACAAGTAGTGCCAATTTTTGCGATCTCTTTTAGGACAGAAGGGAACGTCATCTCCTCGCATGCCAATCACCTCACCTTCCGTGAACACTCAAGATTGGTGTTGGCACCATGTGGTCTTCAGTGATAATGCGAGTCAGTGTTGATCACTGTGTCCATACTGGCATCAGGGAACGAGCTGTCCACAATTAATGCCGATGAGTTTACCTGGGCCATACCAATCGCCTTCTCTTGCTCATTGATCGTACAAGCGAATTCTGTTTTCTTGTGAATACAGGGGCAGAGGTGAGCACTGTCCACCGTCTGCCGCTGAATGGAAAATAGACAGGAATATTAATTACATACCACTAACAACAGTGTTATTGCTACGTTTGTAGAAACTCTCCTTCAGCTTGATTTGGTTTACATCACTCATTTCAATGGGGGTTCACCATTGCTGACACCAGATACTACTATCCTAGGTGGCAGATTTTTTTTGAATGCCATTTACATTCCTTGTCGACTTCAACAATCGCCATCTATCGACGCCTCAACACGGCTTTGCGTTCTCGGTAAAGCATCCACTGTTTTGTCGCTAAATATCACGTGTCTTCCATCCATGCCACGTGCCCTTTAAGTCAATTACTTGACTCCCGTCAATAACACGACCATCGGCGACAATCCAGCTATCAACATCAGATCATGCATCACGTCAAGACCACGGAGCCCACCAGCCCCCACCCCCCCTCCTTCACCAATTTTCAGCATGCTCGCCACATAGCCCTTGAGAAATTATGTATCACCCTGCCAGAGTTTGACTATATGTTAAATTTGAGAATTATCAGATTGTCAACAGTTGGGCTCACCGCTACCATGGCACCAAAAACACCCCGGAGATTGATGTCCCTGCATATATTACCGACGCTTAAACAACGTGACTGTTCCAGACCTTTACCCATTCCAACATTCAGGATTTTACTGCTACACTTCATGATGCTAAAATCTTCTCGAAGGTCACTTCTTTTATGCATATCATCAGATTCCTGTGGATCAAGATGACATTCCGAGACCGCAGTCACAATGCCTTTTGCCTGTTTAGAATTCCTCCAGATGTCGTTTGGCCTATGCAATGCCACAAAACATTTCAACGTTTTATGAATCAAGTGCTCCAGGGAATACACTTCTGCTAGGTGTATATAGATGATTATTGTAATCGCCTGCACAACAGCAGGAAGACATCAGGAACACTACGTCTCCTCTTCACCCATTCGCAGAACTTCGGCATCATCATCAGTTTGCAGAACAGCATTCCGGAGTTTGAATTTCCTTGGCTACTGTGTTAAAGCTTTAGGCATCCATCCGCTCGAGGAGAAGGTACAGATTGTTTTGGATTTCCTGGTACGTCATCTCATCGAAACTGTATGAGTTTTTTGGCCTTGTAACTTTCAGCATAAATTTAGTCCAAATACAGCTACAACACTGCAGCCAGCGAATGAGTTACTCTAAACTGGTAACACCCTGAAGTGTTCCGAAGGTCTGAGCCAACCTTATCCAGCCTCACACAATCAAAGACGCATTGGCAACACCTCACTCCTGATTCATCCAAAGCAAAAGGCGCCAACAAGCCTGGTGGTGGACATGCCTAAAGTTGAGGTTGGCATGGCCTCAACCAGTTCTTATACAAAATGCTGAAACTAAAGAGAGTGCAAGTACAGTGCCTTCAATTGTGAATTACTCACTGTATACCCCGACATCAAGCACTTCTGCCATTTCTTAGAGGCCAGTCCATTCTACTGTACTTCTGAACACAAACTTTAACTTTCACTCTCGTCACTCATTCGGATCCCATCTCTTGTACACTCTGCCAATTCTGTTACATCTCGCAATTCACCACCCGACATCCGGCATGTCAAAGGAATCACAAACTTACCGCTGACACTCTCTCACGCATCGAGGTATTGGCATGGTCTTCTACCAATTTGCCGGCCATCAATTATAATGCACTTACAGCAACACAACAGGAGGCCATCGAGCTCCGCCATCTCACTTATATTTGCGAGATACATCCCAGAGACAAACACTAACTTGTGTGTGATGTATCAGCAGGACAGTCATGTCCTTTTTTCCTGCTGCAGAGAACATGGGGAAAGATGCAATGCATGCGCCGTACAGTCTTCAACACGTTTCTTTCACTCGTGACACCAGGTGTTCATGCAACCCAGCAACTATCACTTTTTGCGACGTTCTGGCCACACACCGACGCCGAGGTGTGCCATTGTGCCAACAGTGTCTTCAATGCCAATACTCATGATCCAACATCACACTGTCACATCACGAGGTACTTTTCAACACCAGATAGGTGTTTTCAACAAGGTCCATGTGAATCTTATCGGTTCCCCTCCCACATTCAAATGGACACCGATATTTTACTGATCTGTGCGAATGCTTCACCTTTGTCCACACCTGATCGCACGTATCAGCCTTCCATCAACATCACTACAAAATGTGGTAGCCAGTCAAATTGGCTCTATTTTGCGAGTGGACTCAACTTTGTGCACCGATCGTGTGTGAAACATACTTACCATCCAGCAGCGAATGGTATGGTCGAACATTTCTATCGCCAACTCAAGTCTTCCTAAAAGCGATGACAACTCTGTTCACTGTGCGGCTGGACATCATGCTATGGTCCTGCTTTGTTACGCAAGCAGCTCGAAAAGATGACCTTGGTTGTTCCGCCGCAGAGTGAATGTACGGTGCACGCTTAGTCTCTGGGAGAATATTTCTCAGCATCCAATGATATCTTTCCTGATGCCAGCCAACTTCGTTCGGTCATGCAGAGTAATGCACGAGTGAAGGTTCACAGGAACACATGGCTGCATGATACTTACACTTCGTTATGTCAGACGTTTATTCCCCAAAGTTTCTACATGCACCAAGTATTAGTACAGCATGACCCGTCCAATATCCTTGGAGCATGCTTATGACGGACTTACAAAGTTGAAGCCAGCTTTTCCTGATGCAGCACCAGAGCCCCCTTCCACTCTCCCCATTGATCAACTTGTTCGACTCCGACTCCAACAATACCTTCCCCCATACGTCTCGCTCTGGGTATAATGTACACTTCCCAGCACAATATTTATAGAGTAATTTTGCTTGTTGGCATTCTCTTTCGTGACTTTTATTTTACATGGACAGTATACATATCATGAAAAACACGAAACATGAGACGAATAGAAGCGAGGAACGATGACTCAAGAAAGGAAAATGGGAAAGGATGAGCGTGTTTAGATGTGAATTTGCACAGTGGTTGCATGACGTAATGAATGGGAGCACATTTAAAAGACTGAGTGAGGAGTATGAGACAACGAAAAAGGAGACAATTCTACCATTGGAAGAATAAGGACAACTGGCAAAATGAATGCAGGTTGAGCAACCAGCCTGGATTCTGGGAGATAAGCAGGTGATGATTTCTTGAGTAATGTGTGTAACCTGGGTGGTTTGGGGAGGGCAGATTGGAGAGGCAGGAGCAAGACCAGATGTAAGCTTGTGAAATAGTGACCGGACAACATGTTGCCGTGGGAGAGTGATAGTTCGTGGGAACCTCCTGCTGTCCCTTGGATACCAATGGTGCGGAAGGCCTTATTTTAGACCAACTTAAGAAAGCAAGGTGGGAAGTGGAATCACTAGTTTCAGAGAGGTGGGTCTGGGGGCTGGGACTACTCCATACAAAAATCCCTACTCTCCTCTTCTCCACCCCACCTCCCCAGGATGCTGTATATACATACTGCCCCTCCCCACTCCTATTTCTCTTTCCATATTGTCCTTTTTTAATCTCTTATTTTTTATAAATTTAAATCCTCTACCCAGTGCTTACATATAAATAGATACATCGTTTGCACTTTTCCACACCCACCCAAGGAAGCAAATCCACTGTTGAAAAACAGGCACTATATTCCCTCAACGGTTTATTATAAGACCATTTTAAAGTGATCTATTCAACCCCAGTTTAATAACAATTACACCATTCTTTTCGTGCCGTAAAGGCGCATAGGGCTGCGAGGCAGTTTCATTGGCAAGGAGTATCCCTGGATGGGTCACCACTCTGACGCAGGTTACCCGAATGATGATGACCCAATTCACTTGTACTCATTTCGTCACACTCAGAAGGATGACAGGCTGAGTCACCCCACCGGTGTTAATTCAACGGCCGACAGGGGCTCAATCTCAAGCCTAAGATCCAAAGCAGCTACCTTAACTGCTAAGCAACACTATAGAGGCAAAACTCCCACCTTTAGGTGGTCTTATTTATGGGTCAATGTGCTTGGAAGATCCTCGGCATGCAGATTTGTATCCTTTGGACGGCAACATCCTTGTGCACATAAAGTGGTACTGAAGACCATGATTTTCAAGACTCATGAACACAATGTGGGTGGGGAAGTGCAGGAGATTAGAGAGGTGACTGGTGTGGAAAGGGGGGGGGGAGTAGGCGGTGGAGAGGGGCAGGGTCAGTGGGAGAGAGTTGGGAAACGATTGGGGCAAGGGAGGGGACGGGGAGGGGAAGAGTGCGGAGCGCCAGCGGGAGTTTGCGTGGGAAGCGTCCCTTTGATCAGGTCGCATCTCACGGCACACTCGCTGCACGCGCTCCTCGCTCACACGGAACTGCTGCTGGAGAAGCTACAATATGAACCAGACGGCAAGTGTTTCGAACCGGTGAAGATACACTCGGATGAGGGATTTAAGGTGTGTGCACTTGCTCAGGGTGAGAGCGGGGTTGGGGGAGGGGGGCGTTGAGAGAGAAAAGTTTTACGTGCTTTAAAATGACGTTTTGCTGCATCAATATATAATACGCGATAAGAGTGTGAAGTTCGTGCGATACACAGAGTTTGTCGTGTCGCCGGGAATCCGGGATGGAGATAGAGTGCAACACGAGCATGGTAGTAACTTCTCTCCTGAACCGACTCACGATCAAGTACTTCTCTCGTTCACGATTATACTGCAGCACAGTGGAACATTTACAACAAATCATTGCATGATAAGATTTGCAGCTTGTACCTCTCACAATTTGCTTGATTGATGCCACACAAAAACATCAAATTGAACATTCTGGTCTACCTTCCAAAATGTATGCACAGTATATATATATATATATGTACAGGCTGGTAGTGGACAAAAAATGGAAATACTGGGTAAGTGGGGACACCAAGAACGGATTTGACACAGGTTTGGCCTATGTGTTAATTAAGCAAATTACATCCCAGTAGCTTTTGGGTCATGTATAGAAATGCTGCACAGGTGCAGTGGCCTACAATGATAGCTAGCATGGACGCAAGAGCAGAACCCCAATGTCTCATCTACAGAGCACGTGTGTCGCCCAATGCTTTGATGAGCATGACACTGATTTTTTCCACATGCCATGGCTTCTCAGTCACAGATCTGACCTAATCGAGCATCTATGGTATATTCTGGAACAATACTGATACAGGTTTTCCACCTCCTTCAAACAGGTGTGAGTTGATTTACTTTGGCCATGGAAGAATGGTGCTGCATCCTTCTGCAGAATTCCAGACGCTGGTGGACTCTATGCCATGGCACCAATGCCGTACTGGCGCACGTGGTGGTCCAACGCCATATTAAGTGATTTTACATTGGGGCTTCATTATTTTTTTGTTCACTACCTGTATAGTTTATATATATATATATCTTTACATGTTATCTTTACATATATATATATATTCAGGGTGTTCCAAAAGTCACCTAGGGATTTAGAATTAAATAACATTTCTGTTTTTTAATTTGTTTTTCTTTTCTTTTCAGAATTTATATAACATTTGGAAATTACCCATGAAAAATTTCACAACTGAACAAAGACCAAAATCGTGGATTTTTTATTTTAAATTTCACAATCGATTATGCTCACCAAAAGAGCATACTGCCGCACTCAATGCCAGAAAAACCACCTCCAGATTTAATGATTCGTCGGTTGATTCAACGTTTTTCAGAAATATGGGTCAGTAAGTGACTTGCCACGATCTGGAAGACACGTTCAGTCCATTCGCAGATTAATCGTGAACGTGCACTGGACAGTGTTCAAGAGACCAGGAACATCGATCCACAGATGTTCTGACCAGTTGGGAGTGTCTCGGAGTAACTGTATCGCATACTATGAAACGATTTGCACCTGCACCATACAAAGTTGTTGAGACTGAGTTGGGTGAATTTTTTTAATATAGTCTCTGATTTAGATTTGCACCAAGTTTCAATTTAGCACTGATCATCTTCTTCACGATGAACCTATCAACTTTTCTCTCAAGGTTGGATTTTGTATCAGAGACAAATATACAAACATTTCTCTATCGGCTTCATGTTTTTCTTCCAACGTTGTGCTATTTCAAAATCAATATCGTGTCTCATGCACACTTCATCAACCCTATTATAGTTGCTCCCACGGTTTAGGATTGTCTGCCTCATCTAATCTTTTATTTCAAGTTTGTTCCGCTGACACAGAAAGAACACCTGGTGGATGTAATTCCCTGGTATTCCAGTAGTTGTAATTTACTTCCTGATAAAAACTTTTGTATATCTCCCCCACGTTTGTGTTTGGAGATAAATTGACCTTTTTTGAACCACACACCGAACATATACCTTTTTGTATAACCCTGTTATTTTTACTTTTAAAATAAGAGATATTTTTAGTATTAGTTTTCTTTTTACATTTGAGACAATAACTCATTTATTTATGAGAAAATTGAACAGAGTGCGAAAACCTTTTTAGTTTCCAACATGCACATTTGAATCTTAATTTTCAAAACATAAAGAATCCTCAGATATGTCTTCACTCTCTCCTCCATTTATTTAAGAAAAAATGTAAAACTTTAAGTAAGCCAATACACAAAGGAAAACGATGTTAATAGTCTTGACGCAAAATATTTCTAATAGACTTGCCAATTCTTTATTTCCTCCTCGGTGCGTTGAGATTTATTTATTTCTGTAATACCCCAATCTTTTTCCAATCTCACTGGTTTCCATATTTTATATTTATTTATTCTCTCTCTTACCTCCCTCTCCTCTCCTCCTTCCTCTCTTCTCCTTGCCTCCTTCTCTCTTCTCCTCTCCTCCTTCTCTCTATTCTCCTTTTCCTCCTTCTCTCTTTTCTCCTTCTCCTCTTTGTCTCAGTTTTCTTCAACTCCTTCCTCGTCCCTGACTATCTTTGAATCACTTTCACCCATAGAATATCATACATATATTCATCGGGATTTCTTGTTATTCCTGTATCCATAATATTTTTTTTTACAACAGGAACCAATAAAATTTCTTGTGATTTCTAAAAGAGCCTTACGTTTTCTTAACTTTAAAATTTTTTCATTATTTTAACATTTTTAATTAAATCTAAAGTTGTCGGTTATCAACATCAGTATAAAGCCATCTTTTATTGAAAATCCTCATTCTTATGTTGTAGAACATATTCATTAAAATACCGAATACCTTTTTCTTGAAGGTATGCTTGGACACAGAAATGATAATTTTCTTGAGCTTCTTGCTTCATATATGTTTAGAAATATATGTCAGAATAATATAATGACAGGAAATACCTCCCATCTTCCCAGAGTTAAATCATTTTGTATTTCCTTACTTATTATATTATATATTAATCCTGTTCTTTGTGTTTTCATGAATAAACTATGGCGAAACCATTATTGATTTTACCTTATTAAATTCTTTTATTTGTTGTTTGCTAATCGTGCTTCACAAAACTCATTCTCGGCACCAAGTGGATAATATTCTCCTTATGAGACTGATTTAATTGTTCAGGTCTTCTAGGTTAATTTTAATGACCATTAAACCCTAAATCATTCATATCATACCCCATTGTTCTATTCTCATACAAACGATATGCCCTTTTTTAATAAAATTTTATTGTAATTGGAACTGTGAATTCTGTATGACCTGGAGATAAAATCAACACTTCTGTATCTTTGGAATACACAGCGTTTATATTTAAGGATATATATTGTGATAAATCACTTAATCTCACCAAGTCATTCGCGTCAGTCAGGCTTGGATAATTTTTTAATTATAAGCATTTTTCATATTAATATTTTTATATTTTTATTTTTTGGGTTATATATATTTTTTTGGTTATACTATATTTATTTTTTTATAATTATATTTTTGGTTATACTATATTTCTGTCATTCAGCTGTGCCTTTGTGTAATAATTTGATAAATCAATATCCAGTTCTTGGATACACAAAGATAGAACATCTTTACCAACATAAGTCATTTATTTAGATCAAATATAATGTAATTAAAATTATTTTTGTTGAGTTGAAATAACACATATAGACATAATTGACCACAACACTTGGAATTTAATTCTTGGACTTGAAATGTTTGATAAACACCATTCTGTAAGAATTTTATTACTTCAACAGGTGGTGGTAGACAAAACTACAAAAATAAATTTGTCTTGACTATTAAAACACAAACCAATGAGAACAGTTCCATTATTATTTCTAAGTTCATAATAATATTCTTTGTATGTTTCGACACGTTTGTTAATTCATCTCTCATCCAATAACCACATTATGAAATTTTAATCTCTTACAATATTTGATAAGTTCTAAATTTGATGTTGTATTCTTTCCAAATTCTTTAAACCACTCATCAATGCTCATTTATTTATTAGAAAGATATAACCATTACCCTTTTAGTTAATTTTACACCTGCTTGTGCGATGAAGAAAAGCATATCTCCAACTAACAATCTCGCTTTTCAAGGCAGACTTTCAAGTTTTTTCAGCAAAATCTCAATTACACCACTTCCACTAATTTGTTTCTCCAACTCTTTGTTATGTCTTTCCAATTTTTTTTGAGCCCGCAGTTGAGCCTTCCTTTCGTTGGCAGTTTTCACCACTGCTGAAAATACACCGTCAATGCTCCACGCTGCACTTAAACCAGAAAATAAAGGATTAGAAATGGTAGAAATCCTCCACTCGTCTCTCTATTGAAAACTAGTAAAGGTGCCCGTCTTCGACGGGTGTCACTGGCAACTTATGGTAATAGACAGATAGCATGAATGTATTTTAACAATATATTATATCATTTTTTATCCATTGATTTATGAGGATGTTCAATATCACTGAAAGGATCAAGGCTAGGGCTTGGACTTGGGGGGGGGGGATGCTTGCAACAGAATTTTCATCAGAGGTGACTTGAGGAGTCTTCATATTCCTTGCTATTATTGGCATCTGCCATCACGATCGAACTCTTACTTGTGAGACGGTTGAAGAATAGTTTTACGGAGCGGTAGACTCAAGGCTCACTGAAGCACTGAACGCCGAAGGCTATTCTGTCGTTCAAATTTCAAGGATCAAGCGGCCATTGTTTGTTCAATTCAAGTTGGGTTGCCAGATTTTATAGTGCACAGTGCTCAATCCCGCACCCACCCGGAAAAGACCCAAGTGCACTGTCAGTACTCACCTCCACACTAAAACGATGATCATGATTTTGGGTTTAACCGTAACTGACGGCGATACTTGTTGTGGCAGTTGGTCCGGCTGGGCAGCGGGTATCGGTCGATGAAAATTTCAAACGAACCATGTATAAAAAAGCAAAGAAATACTTTGTACTTAGTCAGAAAGTCATGGTTTTGTGAAGAAACTACGGCACATGGAAAATGCAAATTCGTCAGGCATGAACTCAACTGTTTTCTCCCAAATCGAGCGTGATTCTATAGCCGAACTCATCTTAGTGGTCCTCTAAAAATGGGAAACATTTTTATTTCTTTTTTGTGCAATAATTCCTCCCATTTTGCAAATGGAGTTTTTGAATGTTTAACTACCATAAATCATCAAAACGAATTTTGAGGGGCCTCTAAGGAGACATAATATCATTACTATATATGTCAAAGCTTGTTTCATTTCATGCAGTAACAAAAATCTGATGGTGGAACAAAAAAGGGGCGTGCCGAAATATTAATATAAGATTTCTTCAACATTGGTTTTGACATTTTAATTTTAAGTGAGCCAGTACGTTCAAGATTTTCACCTGTTCTCTTGTGAGCAAACATCAATTCTTACTGCTCCTTTTCTCTAATTGTATTAACGTTAATCATACAAAGGTTTTGATTTTGAATACAAGATGATAGTTTGAAGATTGATTTGATTAACATATACATTGAGTGGAATGAAATATTGAGCATAACATATACATTGAGCTTTGGTTCGCTCTTTGAGTGGAATGAAAATATGAAAGGAAAGAAGTGTTTTAATCAGTAAGTCTCAATTTTACATTTGCTTGGCACTTTACTACTCATTTATTTATCAAAAAAATTATGTGAGACTAATCATAACACCATTATCTGTATAATCTGTAATTCGTTTCTTCCAAAAGCAAACAATATGTATCAACTTCTTCACTCTCTCCTCTTTCAATGTATAGGGAAGTACCACTCGATTAGACTTTATAGTTTCCTTTTGAGCACTCAGGTCAATCGCACTAAATTGTAATCAGACTTTTAAATGCTGTCATATCCAAATCCACAGGCCACAGCAACAGGTCATATCCACAGGCTTCAAAATTAATTAATAGACCAAGTTTGAACGAGCGGAGGTGTTTTCAGAGAACTTTTGTGCTATTCATTGAAAAAAGAGAGTATTGAAATGGATAAACCATTTATGTAGGAACATCAATTCTTGACTCGCAAAGTCATTAATGTATGACTATAATATAATTAATTTTAACAGGCTACCGCGTCTTTTTACTGATTTATAAATGATAGACCAAGCATAACCACCAAAGGTGGAGATGTATAGCCTTGGTATTTAAATGGGAACCCATATTTGGTTTGGTTATTGCTTGGTTCTATCATTTATAAATCAGTAAAAAGACGGCGGTAGCCTGTTAAAATTATTATAGTTATAGTCATACATTAATGACTTTGACGAGTCAAGAATTGATGTTCCTACATAAATAGGTTTATCCATTTCAATACTCTCTTTTTTCAAAT
>CM068955.1:85294323-85307876 GCA_035128595.1 Eptatretus atami | reverse complement strand
CACAAGAGAGAGAATAGCATACAATTGAGACTGTCTGGTGTTTACTGCTTCAAAGAGAAAATGGAAAACGATACGATAATAATAGCTCTGGAATGAAATCTAAAGATCGCTACTTGGTCTTGAAACTGCACCATAGAACACAAAGGTCGATATTTTGACACGATTGGAGATACTTTCTAAAAATATTGTTCTCCTATATTCTCGTTTCTCTACATCCACAACTAATGCTTTACTGCAGCCTGCTCAGAACCCTGTTCCCACTCTTCTTCAGCAGGCCTCTCCTTGTGCTGCGGTAGTGCGTCCATCTGTTGTTTAAAAAAAAAACAAGTGACTTTAATAATCCTAAACTTTCAAGTAAAATTAATTCCCCAGTTTGTAGAATAAGTATATCGATATGGAATCTCTTGAGTGCATGACATTTCGAGAAGTTCCACAAGTGAAAGGGTTTTAGGCCTACCTGAGCTACATGATGACATGACAACCTTGGAAATGAATTCACGAGATGCAACCTATGCATTAGATCGGTCAATGAACACTGGGATGGAAGGTTCCAAAGTTGTATATTAGTCTGCAAAAGCAGATAAAGCGACAGTGACACACATAACACGTGTCATAACAGGATAGAAAACCAGTTATTAAAGCAAGATGGTGGGGTGGAAGCTGGGATGCAGCTGCCTGTAAGCATAACAACAAACAGATAAGCAAAAAATGGAAAGGTTGAGGAATTCGGATAATTTTCTATGTTCCACTGGATCAAAACCTCACGAAATCGGGCTGAGAAACACGTTCTGTACTCGATCTCATGATCCCACCAGAAAACTAATTTTATCGACAATGAGAAATAATTTCAGTTCATTATTATTGCTTTAAAAGTCATTTATTATTAGTCGATAGTCACTCTATATTGCGTTTGCATTTATTGTTTAATTGTGGAATTTCATGACGACATTTTTTGTTGGGTATCACACCGTTTTTGTGCTTTTTAATACAAGTGTCTGGATTTAGAGTTGTGGAGGAGTTAAACAGGAAAGGGCAGCAGGTTCACAAACTACAAAGGGTTATGTGGGATGGGCATCCATGGAGGGAAGAAACGTAGCTGCCAGTTTCCTTTGGTTTCATAATAGGTTAATAATTATGACTTTAGCTTTGATTCATCTTGTGGTTATTTTTGTAACAGGATTTCCAGCTGCAGTTTCTTGTTCTTTTGTAAGTTTACCATTGTGGAGTAATGAAGACCGGAATCCAAAAGTCTTGGATATCTTTTACTCATGCAAATTGGTGTTGCTAACTTGATCCAAATGGACGGGCATGGAGTTGCAAGTGCGCAACCAGTCGCTGGGAATGAACAGGGCAGTCGTGCCCATCTCGAACAGACGATCGGTTTCGTTGGTGGCAGCGGTTTCGATAAAGCTGCCTCCATTCTGGCCGAATAATGAAGCTCATTAGACACCTGAAAAATTACTACCGAGTAGCACGGTTCAAATACATTGTTGGCTCCTTGTCACCAGAGAACATGACAGAGGTGAGAATATCTTACCCCACCTTCAACTAAATAATTTGAATTCTTTCCCGTACAACTATTTTGAAGATGCCTCACAAAGTGTACGACTACCTCTGAATGCCACTGCTTTGAACACTTCTTGCAGCTGAGGATTTTAGGAGATTGAAGACCCACACATGATGTGTGCACAACACAGCAGGTTTTCAGTGACACGATGCCTCCTTCAACTAGTCCTCATTGTAAGTTCTTGCATTGTATACAAACACATGTCTGCATGATATTTACAGCTATGCAGAGCTGGCCCTACTTGCGCTGCGGACTTGGCTGATCATCTCATGGACACACTTACACCAACCGTGGTGACTGTGACAACACCACAACAATATCGCACAACTACGCTCTGAAATGGTGGACCTTAAGATCTTGTCCTGGTGCTCCACACCGTGCAACACCAAGTAGTGCCAATTTTTGCAGATCTCTTTTAGGGACAGAAGGGAACGTCATCCCTCGCATTGCCAATCACCCTCACCTTCCGTGAACACTCAAGATTGGTGTTGGCACATGTGGTCTTCAGTGATAATGCGGTCAGTGTTGTCACTGTGCTCATACTGGCATCAGGGAACGAGCTGTCCACAATTAATGCGATGAGTTTACCTGGCCATACTCAATCGCCTTCTCTTGCTCATTGATCGTACAAGCGAATTCTGTTTTCTTGTGAATACAGGGGCAGAGGTGAGCACTGTCCACCGTCTGCCGCTGAATGAAAAATAGACAGAAATATTAATTACATACCACTAACAACAGTGTTATTGCTACGTTTGTAGAAACTCTCCTTCAGCTTGATTTGGGTTTACATCACTCATTTCAATGGGGGTTCACCATTGCTGACACCAGATACTCTAATCCTAGGTGCAGATTTTTTTTGAATGCCATTTACATTTCTTGTCGACTTCAACAATCGCCATCTATCGGACGCCTCAACACGGCTTTGCGTTCTCGGTAAAGCATCCACTGTTTTGTCGCTAAATATCACGTGTCTTCCATCCATGCCACGTGCCCTTTAAGTCATTACTTTGACTTCCCGTCAATAACAGACCATCGGCGACAATCCAGCCTACAAACATCAGATCATGCATCACGTCAAGACCACGGAGCCCACCAGCCCACCCCCTCTTCACCAATTTTTCAGCATGCTCGCCAACTAGCCCTTGAGAAATTATGTATCACCCTGCCAAGAGTTTGACTATATGTTACATTTTGAGATTATCGATTGTCAACAGTTGGGCTTCACCGCTACCCATGGCACCAAACACACCCGGAGATTGATGTCCCTGCATATATTACCGACGCTTAAACAACGTGACTGTTCCAGACCTTTACCCATTCCAAACATTCAGGATTTTACTGCTACACTTCATGATGCTAAAATCTTCTCGACGGTCAACTTCTTTATGCATATCATCAGATTTCTGTGGATCAAGATGACATTCCGAAGACCGCAGTCACAATGCCTTTTGGCTGTTTAGAATTCCTCCAGATGTCGTTTGGCCTATGCAATGCACACAAATTTCAACGTTTTATGAATCAAGTGCTCCAGGGAATACACTTCTGCTAGGTGTATATAGATGATATTGTAATCGCCTGCACAACAGCAGGAAGACATCAGGAACACCTACGTCTCCTTCACCCATTGCAGAACTTCGGCATCATCATCAGTTTGCAGAACAGCATTCCGGAGTTTGAATTTCCTTGGCACTGTGTTAAAGTTTAGGCATCCATCCGCTCGAGGAGAAGGTACAGATTGTTTTGGATTTCCTGGTACGTCATCTCATCGGAAACTGTATGAGTTTTTTGGCCTTGTAAACTTTCAGCATAAATTTAGTCAAATACAGCTACAACACTGCAGCCAGCGAATGAGTTACTAAACTGGTAAACACCTCGAAGTGTTCCGAAGGTCTGAGCAACCTTATCCAGCCTAACACAACAAAGACGCATTGGCCAACACCTCACTCCTGATTCATCAAAGCAAAAGGCGGCCAACAAGCCTGGTGGTGGACATGCCTAAAGTTGAGGTTGGCATGGCCCTCAACCAGTTCTTATACAAAATGCTGAAACTAACAGAGTGCAAGTACAGTGCCTTCAATTGTGAATTACTCACTGTATACCGACATCAAGCACTTGCCATTTCTTAGAGGCCAGTCCATTCTAGTACCTTCTGAACACAAACTTTAACTTTCACTCTCGTCACTCATTCCGGACTCCCATCTCTCTGTACACTCTGCCAATTCTGTTTACATCTCGCAATTCACCACCGACATCCGGCATGTCAAAGGAATCACAAACTTAGCCGCTGACACTCTCTCACGCATCGAGGTATTGGCATGGTCTTCTACCAATTTGCCGGCCATCAATTTTAATGCACTTACAGCAACAAACAGGAGGCCATCGAGCTCCGCCATTTCACTTATATTTGCGAGATACCACTCCCAGAGACAAACACTAACTTGTGTGTGATGTATCAGCAGGACAGTCATGTCCTTTTTTCCTGCTGCAGAGAACATGGGGAAAGATGCATGCAATGCGCCGTACAGTCTTCAACCGTTTCTTTCACTCGTGCACCCAGGTGTTCATGCAACCCAGCAACTTATCACTTTTTGCGACGTCTGGCCACACACCGACGGCCGAAGTGTGCCATTGTGCCAACAGTGTCTTCAATGCCAATACTCCATGATCCAACATCACACTGTCACATCACGAGGTAATTTTCAACACCAGATAGGTGTTTTCAACAAGGTCCATGTGGATCTTTTCGGTTCCCCTCCCATTCAAATGGAACCGATATTTTACTGATCTGTGCGAATGCTTCACCTTTGTCCAACCTGAATCGCACGTATCAGGCCTTCCATCAACATCACTACAAAATGTGGTAGCCAGTTTCAAATTGGTCTTATTTGCGAGTGGACTCACTTTGTGCACCGATCGTGTGTGAAACATACTTACCATCCAGCAGCGAATGGTATGGTCGAACATTTCTATGCACATCAAGTCTTCCTAAAAGCGCATGACACAATCTTGTTCACTGTGCGGCTGGACATCATGCTATGGTCCTGCTTGTTACGCAAGCAGCTCGAAAAGATGACCTTGGTTGTTCGCCGCAGAGGTGAATGTAGTGCACCGCTTAGTCTCCTGGGAGAATATTTCTCAGCATCCAATGATATCTTTCTGATGCCAGCCAACTTCGTTCGGTCATGCAGAGTAATGCACGAGTGAAGGTTCACAGGAACACATGGCTGCATGATACTACTTCGTTATGTCAGACGTTTATTCCCACAAGAGTTTCTACATCACCAATATTAGTACGCATGACCCGTCCAAATATCCTTGGAGCATGCTTATGACGGACCTTACAAAGTTGAAGCCAGCTTTTCCTGATGCAGGCACCAGAGCCCCCTTCCACTCTCCCCATTGATCAACTTGTTGACTCCGACTCCAACAATACCTTCCACAATACGTCTCGCTCTGGGTATAATGTACACTTCCCAGCACAATATTTATAGAGTACATTTGCTTGTTGGCCATTTCTCTTTGCTGTGACTTTTATTTTTACATGGACAGTCTACATATCATGAAACACGAAACATGACGAATAGAAGACGAGGACGATGACTCAGAGAAGGAAAATGGGAAAGGATGAGCGTGTTTAGATGTGAATTTGCACAGGTGAGTGCATGATGTAATGAATGGGCAGCACATTTAAAAGCTGAAGTGAGGAGTATGAGACAACGAAAAGGAGACAATTCTACCATTGGAAGAATAAGGACAAACTGGCAAATGAATGCAGGTGGAGCAACCAGCCTGGATTCTGGGAGAGTAAGCAGGTGATGATTTTTCTTGAGTAATGTGTGTAACCTGCGGTGGTTTGGGGAGGGCAGATTGGAGAGGCAGGAGAAGACCAGATGTAAGCTTGTATGAAATAGTGACCGGACCAAACCTGTTGCCGTGGGAGAGTGATAGTTCGTGGGAACCTCCCTGCTGTCCCTTGAGATACCAATGGTGCGGAAGGCCTTATTTTAGACCAACTTAGAAACAGCAAGGTGGGAAGTGGAATCACTAGTTTCAGAGAGGTGGGTCTGGGGGCTGGGACTACTCCATACAAAAATCCCTACTCTCCCTCTTCTCCACCCACCTCCCCAGGATGCTGTATATACATACTGCCCCTCCCACTCCTATTTCTCTTTCCATATTGTCCTTTTTTAATCTCTTATTTTTTATAAATTTAAATCCTTCCTACCCAGTGCTTACATAATAAATAGATAACATCGTTTGCACTTTTCCCCACCCACCCAAGGAAGCAAATCCACTGTTGAAAACAGGCACTATATTCCTCAACGGTTTATTATAAGCCATTTTAAAGTGATCTATTTACCCCAGTTTAATAACAATTAACACCATTCTTTTCGTGCCGTAAAGGCGCATAGGGCTCGAGGCAGTTTCATTGGCAAGGAGTACGTCCTGGATGGGTCACCACTCTGACGCAGGTTACCCGAATGATGATGACCAATTCCTTGTACTCATTTCGTCAACTCAGAAGGATGACAGGCTGAGTCAACCCCACCGGTGTTAATTCAACGGCCGACAGGGGCTCAATCTCAAGACCTAAGATCCAAAGCCAGCTACCTTAACTGCTAAGCCAACACTATAGAGGCAAAACTCCCACCTTTAGGTGGTCTTATTTATGGGTCACATGTGCTTGGAAGATCCTCGGCATGCAGATTTGTATCCTTTGGACGGCACATCCTTGTGCACATAAAGTGGTACTGGAAGACCATGTTTTCAAGACTCATGAACACAATGTGGGTGGGGAATGGCAGGAGATGTAGAGAGGTGACTGGTGTTGGAAAGGGGGGGGGGGGAGTAGGCGGTGGAGAGGGGCAGGGTCAGTGGGGAGAGAGTTGGGAAACCGATTGGGGCAAGGGAGGGGACGGGAGGGGAAGAGTGCGGAGCGCAGCGGGAGTTTGCGTGGGAAGCGCTCCCTTTGATCAGGTCGCATCTCACGGCACACTCGCGCACGCGCTCCTCGCTCACACGGAACTGCTGCTGGAGAAGCTACAATATGAACCAGACGGCAAGTGTTTCGAACCCGGTGAAGATACATCGGATGAGGGATTTAAGGTGTGTGCACTTGCTCAGGGTGAGAGCGGGGTTGGGGAGGGGGGCGTTGGAGAGAAAAAGTTTTACGTGCTTTAAAATGACGTTTTTGCTGCATCATATATAATACGCGATAAGAGTGTGAAGTTCGTGCGATACACAGAGTTTGTCGTGTCGCCGGGAATCCGGGATGGAGATAGAGTGCAACACGAGCATGGTAGTAACTTCTCTCCTGAACCGACTCACGATCAAGTAATTCTCTCGTTCACGATTATACTGCAGCACAGTGGAACATTTACAACAAATCATTGCATGATAAGATTTGCAGCTTGTACCTCACAATTTGCTTGATTGATGCCACACAAAAACATCAAATTGAACATTCTGGTCTACCTTCAAAATGTATGCACAGTATATATATATATATATGTACAGGCTGGTAGTGGAAAAAAATGGAAATACCTGGGTAAGTGAGGGACACCAAGCAACGGATTTGACACAGGTTTGGCCTATGTGTTATATTAAGCAAATTACATCCAGTATGCTTTGGGTCATGTATAGAAATGCTGCACAGGTGCAGTGGCCTACAATGATAGCTAGCATGGACGCAAGAGCAGAACCCCCAATGTCCTCATCTACAGAGCACGTGTGGTCGCCAATGCTTTGATGAGCATGACACTGATTTTTCCACATGCCATGGCCTTCTCAGTCCACAAGTCTGAACCTAATCGAGCATCTATGGTATATTCTGGAACAATACCTGATACAGCGTTTTCCACCTCCTTCAAACAGGTGTGAGTTGATTTATTTGGCCATGGAAGAATGGTGCTGCATCCTTCTGCAGAATTCAGACGCTGGTGGCTTATGCCATGGCACATACATGCCGTACTGGCGACGTGGTGGTCCAACGCCATATTAAGTGATTTTACATTGGGGCTTCATTATTTTTTTGTTCACTACTGTATATGTTTATATATATAATATCTTTCATGTATCTTTATATTATATATATATCAGGGTGTTCCAAAAGTCACCTAGGGATTTAGAATTAAATAACATTTCTGTTTTTAATATTTGTTTTCTTTTTTTTCAGAATTTATATACATTTGGAAATTACACATGAAAAAATTCACAACTGAACAAAGAACCAAAATCGTGGATTTTTTATTTTAAATTTCATCAATCGATTATGCTCACCCAAAGAGCATACTGCCGCACTTCAATGCCAGAAAAACCACCTCCAGATTTAATGATTCGTCGGTTGATTCAACGTTTTTCAGAAATATGGGTCAGTAAGTGACTTGCCACGATCTGGAAGACCACGTTCAGTCCATTCGCAGATTAATCGTGAACGGCACTGGACAGTGTTTCAAGAAGAACCAGGAACATCGATCCACAGATGTTCTGACCAGTTGGGAGTGTCTCGGATGCACTGTATCGCATACTATGAAACGATTTGCACCTGCACCATACAAAGTTGTTGAGACTGAGTTGGGTGAATTTTTTTATATAGTCTCTGATTTAGATTTGCACCAATTTCAATTTAGCACTGATCATCTTCTTCACGATGAACCTATCAACTTTTTCTCTCAAGGTTGGATTTTGTATCAGAGACAAATTATACAACATTTCTTATCGGCTTCATGTTTTTTCTTCCAACGTGTGTATTTCCAAAATCAATATCGTGTCTCATGCACACTTCATCAACCTATTGATAGTTGCTCACGGTTTAGGATTGTCTGCCTCATCTATCTTTTATTCAAGTTTGTTCTGGACACAGAAAGAACAACCCTGGTGGATGTAATTCCCTGGTATTCCAGTATTGTAATTTACTTCCTGATAAAAACTTTTGTATATCTCCCCCAGTTTGTGTTTGGAGATAAATTGACTTTTTTTGAACCACACACCGAACATATACCTTTTTGTATAACCCTGTTATTTTTTACTTTTAAATAAGAGATATTTTTAGTATTAGTTTTCTTTTTACATTTGAGACAATAACTCATTTATTTATGAGAAAATTGATACAGAGTGCGAAAACCTTTTAGTTTCCAACATGCACATTTGAATCTTAATTTTCAAAACATAAAGAATCCTCAGATATGTTTCACTCTCTCCTCCATTTATTTAAGAAAAAATGTAAAACTTTAAGTAAGCCAATCACACAAGGAAAACGATGTTAATAGTCTTGACGCAAATATTTCTAATGACTTGCCAATTCTTTATTTCCTCCTCGGTGCGTTGAGATTTATTTATTTCTGTAATACCCCAATCTTTTTCCAATCTCACTGGTTTCCATTTTTTTATATTTATTTATTCTCTCTCTTACTCCCTCTCCCTCTCTCCTTCTCTCTCTTCTCCTTGCCTCCTTCTCTCTTCTCCCTCTCCTCCTTCTCTCTATTCTCCTTTTCCTCCTTCTCTCTTTTCTCCTTCTCCTCTTTGTCTCAGTTTTCTTCAACTCCTTCCTCGTCCCTGACTATCTTTGAATACTTTCACCCATAGAATATCATACATATATTCATCGGGATTTCTTGTTATTCCTGTATCCATAATATTTTTTTTTACAACAAGGAAACAATAAAATTTCTTGTGAATTTCTAAAAGAGCTTACGTTTTCTTATTTAAAATTTTTTCATTATTTAACATTTTATTAAATCTAAAGTTGTCGGTTTATCAACATCAGTATAAAGCCAATCTTTTATTGAAAATACTCATTCTTATGTTGTAGAACATATTCATTAAAATACCGAATACCCTTTTCTTGAAGGTATGCTTGGACACAGAAATGATAATTTTCTTGAAGCTTCTTGCTGTCATATATGTATTAGAAATATATGTCAGAATAATATAATGACAGGAAATACCTCCCCATCTTCCCAGAGTTAAATCATTTTGTATTTCCTTACTTATTTATTATATATATATCCTGTTCTTTGTGTTTTCATGATATAAACTATGGCGAAACATTATTGATTTTACCCTTATTAAATTCTTATTTGTTGTTTGCTAATCGGGCTTCCACAAACTCATTCTCGGCACCAAGTGGATAATATTCTTCCTTATGAGACTGATTTAATTGTTCAGGTCTTCTAGGTTAATTTTAATGACCATTATACCCTAAATCATTCATATCATACCCATTGTTCTATTCTCATACAAACGATATGCCCTTTTTTATAAAAATTTTATTGTAATTGGAACTGTGAATTCTGTATGACCTGGAGATAAAATCAACACTTCTGTATCTTTGGAATACACAGCGTTTTATTTAAGGATATATTTGTGATAAATCACTTAATCTCACAAGTCATTCGCGTCAGTCAGGCTTGGATATTTTTTAATATATAAGCATTTTTCATATTAATATTTTTTATATTTTTATTTTTTGGGTTATATTATATTTTTGGTTACTATATTTATATTTTTTATATTATATTTTTGGTTATATATATTTCTGTCATTCAGCCTGTGCCTTTGTGTAATAATTTGATAAATCAATATCCAGTTCTTGGATACACCAAAGATAGAACCATCTTTACAACATAAGTCATTTATATTAGATCAAATATAATGTAATTAAAAAATTATTTTTGTTGAGTTGAAATAACACATATAGACATAATTGACCACAACACTTGGAATTTAATTCTTGGACTTGAAATGTTTGATAAACACCATTCTTAAGAATTTTATTACTTCAACAGGTGGTGGTAGACCAAAACTACCAAAATAATATTTGTCTTGACTATTAAAAACACAAACCAATGAGAACAGTTCCATTATTTTCTAAGTTCATAATAATATTCTTTGTATGTTTCGACACGTTTGTTAATTCATCTCTCATCCAAATAACCACATTATGAAATTTTAACTCTTACATATTTGATAGTTCTAAATTTGATTGTGTATTCTTTCCAAATTCTTTAAACCACTCAAATGCTCATTTATTTATTAGAAAGATATAATCCATTACCCTTTTAGTTTAATTTTACACCTGCTTGTGCGATAGAAGAAGCATATCTCCAACTAACAATCTCGCTTTTCAGGCAGACTTTCAAGTTTTTCAGCAAAATCTACAATTACACCACTTCCTAATTTGTTTTCCAACCTCTTGTTATGTCTTTCCAATTTTTTTTGAGCCCGCAGTTGAGCCTTCCTTTCGTTGGCAGTTTTACCACTGCTGAAAATACCACCGTCAATGCTCCAGCTGCACTTAAACCAGAAAATAAAGGGATTAGAAATGGTAGAAATCCTCCACTCGTCTCTCTTATTGAAAACTAGTAAAGGTGCCCGTCTTCGACGGGTGTCACTGGCAACTTATGGTAATTAGACAGATAGCATGAATGTATTTAACAATATATTTATCATTTTTATCCATTGATTTATGGAGGATGTTAAATATCACTGAAAGGATCAAGGCTAGGGCTTGGACTTGGGGGGGGGGGATGCTTGCAACAGAATTTTCATCAGAGGAGTGACTTGAGGAGTCTTCATATTCCTTGCTATTATTGGCATCTGCCATCACGATCGAACTCTTACTTGTGAGACGGTTGAAGAGTTAGTTTTACGGAGCGGTAGACTCAAGGCTCACTGAAAGCATGAACGCTCGAAGGCTATTTCTGTCGTTCAAATTTCAAGGATCAAGCGGCCATTGTTTGTTCAATTCAAGTTGGGTTGCAGATTTTTATGTGCAGTAGCCTCAATCCCGCACCCACCCGGAAAAGACCCAAGTGCACTGTCAGTACTTCACCTCCACACTAAAACGATGATCATGATTTTGGGTTTAACCGTAAGACGGGCGATACTTTGTTGGCAGTTGGTCCGGCTGGGCAGCGGGTATCGGTCGATGAAAATTTCAAGGGAACCATGTATAAAAAGCAAAGAAATACTTTGTACTTAGTCAAAAGTCATGGTTTTGTGAAGAAACTACGGCACATGGAAAATGCAAATTCGTCAGGCATGAACTCAACTGTTTTCTCCCAAATCGAGCGTGATTCTATGAGCCGAACTCATCTTAGTGGTCCTCTAAAAATGGGAACATTTTTATTTCTTTTTTGTGCAATAATTCCTCCCATTTTGCAAATGGAGTTTTTGAACTGTTTAACTACCATAATCATCAAAAAATTTTGAGGGGCCTCTTAAGGAAGCAATAATAATCATTACTATATATGTCAAAGCTTGTTTCATTTCATGCAGTAACAAAAATCTGATGGTGGAACAAAAAAGGGGCGTGCCGAAATATTAATATAAGATTTCTTAACATTGGTTTTTGACATTTTAATTTTAAGTGAGCCAGTATCGTTCAAGATTTTCACCTGTTCTCTTGTGAGCAAACATCAATTCTTACTGCTCCTTTTCTCTAAATTGTATTAACGTTAATCATACAAGGCTTTTGATTTTGAATACAAGATGATAGTTTACGAAGATTGATTTGATTAACATATACATTGAGTGGAATGAAATATTGAGCATATACATATACATTGAGCTTTTGGTTCGCTCTTTGAGTGGATGAAAATATGAAAGGAAAGAAGTGTTTTAATCAGTAAGTCTCAATTTTAACATTTGCTTGGCACTTTACTACTCATTTATTTATCAAAAAAATTATGTGAGACTAATCATAAACCATTATCTGTATTAATCTGTAATTCTGTTTCTTCCAAAAGCAAACAATATGTATCAACTTCTTCACTCTCTCCTCTTTCAATGTATAGGGAAGTATCCACTCGTTAGACTTTACTAGTTCAAAATTGAGACTTACTGATTAAAACACTTCTTTCCTTTCATATTTTCATTCCACTCAAAGAGCGAACCAAAAGCTCAATGTATATGTTATATGCTCAATATTTCATTCCACTCAATGTATATGTTAATCAAATCAATCTTCGTAAACTATCATCTTGTATTCAAAATCAAAAGCCTTGTATGATTAACGTTAATACAATTTAGAGAAAAGGAAAAAAAAGAGAGAAGATGTATGAAACCCTTGTCCTTGGAGAGAGAACAGTTTATATAAACGAGAGGTTCAGCGGGGGGTTGAGCAGGATCGGAGTGACTAGCGGGAGTGTTAGGGGTGATGCGAAGTGTGCGTGTGGATTAGTGGACAGAGCGTTGTTACAGCGCGTGGGCGGGTGGGAAGACGGGGAAGCGTGGTAGAAGACGAGTGTGGGTGTCAAAATAACGATAGGAAAAAAAACGATCCCCAGTCAAGCCTGATACCACAATGATAATTCCTAAAAACGGGGAGGAAATCAAACTAACACGGACTTACGGCATACAACAAGACTTATGTCGCAATTCCACAACCGTACCAATAGTATCATGTAATAAGATATATTGATAATATGAATAAAGAAATATTTTAAAATAAATTAATAGTGTTAAATATATATATGATAAATATATATTATAGTGATATATAATAAAGTAATATATATTAAATTGGATAATGTATAATGTATATTATATAGTATAGACAAATTGATATAATAAGAATAATATAAAAATGTAATATAAATATATATTAATATATATAGGATGTATATTATGTATAATATAGATATATAGTGTTGAAGATTTTATATTATATATGTATATATGTAAATATAGCTTATAATACTGTAATAGTAAATTTATATATGTTAGATATACGTGATATATATATATAGAAATAAGAGGTATATCAATAATATAACTTTATATATATAATTAAATATTTGGCTGGGGGGGGGGGCCCCCCCTTTTTGTTCCACATCAGATTTGTTACTGCATGAAATAAACAACTTTGACATATATAGAAAGAATTGATTGTTTCCTTAATAGGCACCACTCAAAATTGCGTTTGGGAATTATGGTAGTAAAACAGGTCATAAATTCCATTGCAAATGGAGAAGTATTGCACAAA
>CM068955.1:85227437-85255848 GCA_035128595.1 Eptatretus atami | reverse complement strand
ACCAGTCACCTCTCTAATCTCCTGCACATTCCCCACCCACATTGTGTTCATGAGTCTTGAAAATCATGGGTCTTCAGTACCACTTTATGTGCACAAGGATGTTGCCGTCCAAAGGATACAAATCTGCATGCCGAGGATCTTCCAAGCACATGTGACCCATAAATAAGACCACCTAAAGGTGGGAGTTTTGCCTCTATAGTGTTGGCTTAGCAGTTAAGGTAGCTGGCTTTGGATCTTAGGGTCTTGAGATTGAGCCCCTGTCGGCCGTTGAATTAACACCGGGTGGGGTTGACTCAGCCTGTCATCCTTCTGAGGTTGACGAAATGAGTACAAGTGAATTGGGTCATCATCATTCGGGGTAACCTGCGTCAGAGTGGTGACCCATCCAGGACTGTACTCCTTGCCAATGAAACTGCCTCGGCAGCCCTATGCGCCTTTACGGCACGAAAAGAATGGTGTAATTGTTATTAAACGTGGGGGTTGAAATAGATCACTTTAAAATGGTCTTTATAATAAACCGTTGAGGGAATATAGTGCCTGTTTTTCAACAGGTGGATTTGCTTCCTTGGGTGGGTGGTGGGAAAAGTGCAAACGATGTATCTATTTATTATGTAAGCACTGGGTAGGAAGGATTTAAATTTATAAAAAATAAGAGATTAAAAAAGGACAATATGGAAAGAGAAATAGGAGTGGGGGAGGGGCAGTATGTATATACAGCATCCTGGGGAGGTGGGGTGGAGAAGAGGGAGAGTAGGGATTTTTGTATGGAGTAGTCCCAGCCCCCAGACCCACCTCTCTGAACTAGTGATTCCACTTCCCACCTTGCTGTTCTTAAGTTGGTCTAAAATAAGGCCTTCCGCACCATTGGTATCTCAAGGGACAGCAGGGAGGTTCCCACGAACTATCACTCTCCCACGGCAACAGGTTGGTCCGGTCACTATTTCATACAAGCTTACATCTGGTCTTGCTCCTGCCCTCTCCAATCTGCCCTCCCCAAACCACCGCAGGTTACACACATTACTCAAGAAATCATCACCTGCTTACTCTCCCAGAATCCAGGCTGGTTGCTCACCTGCATTCATTTTGCCAGTTTGTCCTTATTCTTCCAATGGTAGAATTGTCTCCCTTTTTCGTTGTCTCATACTCCTCACTTCAGTCTTTTAAATGTGCTGCCCATCATTACATCATGCACTCACCTGTGCAAATTCACATCTAAACACGCTCATCCTTTCCCATTTTTCCTTCTCTGAGTCATCGTTCCTCGTCTTCTATTCGTCATGTTTCGTGTTTTCATGATATGTAGACTGTCCATGTAAAAATAAAAGTCACAGCAAAGAGAAATGGCCAACAAGCAAAATGTACTCTATAAATATTGTGCTGGGAAGTGTACATTATACCCAGAGCGAGACGTATGTGGCGGGAAGGGTATTGTTGGAGTCGGAGTCGACAAGTTGATCAATGGGGAGAGTGGAAGGGGGGCTCTGGTGCTGCATCAGGAAAAGCTGGCTTCAACTTTGTAAGGTCCGTCATAAGCATGCTCCAAGGATATTTGGACGGGGTCATGCTGTACTAATACTTGGGTGCATGTAGAAAACTCTTGGGGAATAAACGTCTGACATAACGAAGGTGTAAGTATCATGCAGCCATGTGTTCCTGTGAACCTTCACTCGTGCATTACTCTGCATGACCGAACGAAGTTGGCTGGCATCAGGAAAGATATCATTGGATGCTGAGAAATATTCTCCCAGGAGACTAAGCGGTGCACCGTACATTCACTCTGCGGCGGAACAACCAAGGTCATCTTTTCGAGCTGCTTGCGTAACAAGCAGGACCATAGGCATGATGTCCAGCCGCACAGTGAACAGAGTTGTCATGCGCTTTTAGGGAAGACTTGAGTTGGCGATAGAAATGTTCGACCATACCATTCGCTGCTGGATGGTAAGTGATGTTTCACACACGATCGGTGCACAAAGTTGAGTCCACTCGCAAAATAGAGCCAATTTGAACTGGTTACCACATTTTGTAGTGATGGTTGATGGAAGGCCGATATGTGCGATCCAGGTGTGGACAAAGGTGAAGCATTCGGCACAGATCAGTAAATATCGGTGTCCATTTGAATGTGGGAGGGGAACCGATAAGATCCACATGGACCTTGTGAAAACACCTATCTGGTGTTGAAAAGTTACCTCGTGATGTGACAGTGTGATGTTGGATCATGGAGTATTGGCATTGAAGACACTGTTTGGCACAATGGCACACTTCGGCGTCGGTGTGTGGCCAGACGTCGCAAAAAGTGATAAGTTGCTGGGTTGCATGAACACCTGGGTGCACGAGTGAAAGAAACATGTTGAAGACTGTACGGCGCATGCATTGCATCTTTCCCCATGTTCTCTGCAGCAGGAAAGAAAGGACATGACTGTCCTGCTGATACATCACACACAAGGTTAGTGTTTGTCTCTGGGAGTGGTATCTCGCAAATATAAGTGAAGATGGCGGAGCTCGATGGCCTCCTGTTGTGTTGCTGTAAGTGCATTAAAATTGATGGCCGGCAAATTGGTAGAAGACCATGCCAATACCTCGATGCGTGAGAGAGTGTCAGCGGCTAAGTTTGTGATTCCTTTGACATGCCGGATGTCGGTGGTGAATTGCGAGATGTAACAGAATTGGCAGAGTGTACAAGGAGATGGGAGTCCGAATGAGTGACGAGAGTGAAAGTTAAAGGTTTGTGTTCAGAAGGTACAGAGAATGGACTGGCCTCTAAGAAATGGCGGAAGTGCTTGATGTCGGGGTATACAGTGAGTAATTCACAATTGAAGGCACTGTACTTGCACTCTGTTAGTTTCAGCATTTTGTATAAGAACTGGTTGAGGGCCATGCCAACCTCAACTTTAGGCATGTCCACCACCAGGCTTGTTGGCGCCTTTTGCTTTGGATGAATCAGGAGTGAGGTGTTGGCCAATGCGTCTTTGATTGTGTGTAGGCTGGATAAGGTTGGCTCAGACCTTCGGAACACTTCAGGGTGTTTACCAGTTTAGAGTAACTCATTCGCTGGCTGCAGTGTTGTAGCTGCATTTGGACTAAATTTATGCTGAAAGTTTACAAGGCCAAAAAACTCATACAGTTTCCGATGAGATGACGGTACCAGGAAATCCCAAACAATCTGTACCTTCTCCTCGAGCGGATGGATGCCTAAAGCTGTTAACACAGTGGCCAAGGAAATTCAACTCCGGAATGCTGTTCTGCAAACTGATGATGATGCCGAAGTTCTGCGAATGGGTGAAGAGGAGACGTAGGTGTTCCTGATGTCTTCCTGCTGTTGTGCAGGCGATTACAATATCATCTATATACACCTAGCAGAAGTGTATTCCCTGGAGCACTTGATTCATAAAACGTTGAAATGTTTGTGCGGCATTGCATAGGCCAAACGACATCTGGAGGAATTCTAACAGGCCAAAAGGCATTGTGACTGCGGTCTTCGGAATGTCATCTTGATCCACAGGAATCTGATGATATGCATAAAAGAAGTTGACCTTCGAGAAGATTTTAGCATCATGAAGTGTAGCAGTAAAATCCTGAATGTGTGGAATGGGGTAAAGGTCTGGAACAGTCACGTTGTTTAAGCGTCGGTAATATATGCAGGGACATCAATCTCCGGGTGTGTTTTTGGGTGCCATGGGTAGCGGTGAAGCCCAACTGTTGACAATCTGATAATCTCAAATTGTAACATATAGTCAAACTCTTGGCAGGTGATACATAATTTCTCAAGGGCTAGTTGGCGAGCATGCTGAAAAATTGGTGAAGGAGGGGGGTGGGGGGCTGGTGGGCTCCGTGGTCTTGACGTGATGCATGATCTGATGTTTGATAGGCTGGATTGTCGCCGATGGTCGTGTTATTGACGGGAAGTCAAAGTAATTGACTTAAAGGGCACGTGGGCATGGATGGAAGACACGTGATATTTAGCGACAAAACAGTGGATGCTTTACCGAGAACGCAAAGCCGTGTTGAGGCGTCCGATAGATGGCGATTGTTGAAGTCGACAAGGAAATGTAAATGGCATTCAAAAAAAATCTGCGCCTAGGATAGAGTATCTGGTGTCAGCAATGGTGAACCCCCATTGGAAATGAGTGATGTAAACCCAAATCAAGCTGAAGGAGAGTTTCTACAAACGTAGCAATAACACTGTTGTTAGTGGTATGTAATTAATATTCCTGTCTATTTTTCCATTCAGCGGCAGACGGTGGACAGTGCTCACCTCTGCCCCTGTATTCACAAGAAAACAGAATTCGCTTGTACGATCAATGAGCAAGAGAAGGCGATTGAGGTATGGCCCAGGTAAACTCATCGGCATTAATTGTGGGACAGCTCGTTTCCCTGATGCCAGTATGAGCACAGTGATCAACACTGACTCGCATTATCACTGAAGGCCACATGGTGCCAACACCAATCTTGAGTGTTCACGGAAGGTGAGGGTGATTGGCAGTGCGAGGGATGACGTTCCCTTCTGTCCCTAAAAGAGATCTGCAAAAATTGGCACTACTGGTGTTGCACGGTGTGGAGCACCAGGACAAGTATCTTAAGGTCCACCATTTCAGAGCGTAGTTGTGCGATATGTTGTGGTGTTGTCACAGTCACCACGGTTGGTGTAAGTGTGTCCATGAGATGATCAGCCAAGTCCGCAGCGGCAAGTAGGGCCAGCTCTGCATTAGCTGTAAATATCATGCAGACATGTGTTTGTATACAATGCAAGAACTTACGAATGAGTGACTAGTTGAAGGAGGCATCGTAGTCACTGAAAACCTACTGTGTGTGGCACACTCATTGTGTGGGTCTTCAATCTCCTAAATCCTCAGCTGCAAGAAGTTGTTCAAAGCAGTGGCATTCAGAGGTAGTCGTACACTTTGTGAGTGCAGTCTTCAAAATAGTGTACGGGAAAGAATTCAAATTATTTAGTTGAAGGTTGGGGTAAGATATTTCTCACCTCTGTCATGTTCTCTGGTGACAAGGAGCCAACAATGTATTTGAACCGTGCCTACTCGGTAGTAATGTTTCAGGTGTCTAATGGAGCTTCATTATTCGGCCAGAATGGAGGCAGCTTTATCGAAACCGCTGCCACCAACGAAACCGATCGTCTGTTCAAGATGGGCACGACTGGCTGTTCATTCCCAGCGACTGGTTGCGCACTTGCAACTCCATGCCCGTCCATTTGGATCAAGTTAGCAACACCAATTTGGCATGGTAGAAAAGATATCCAAGACTTTTGGATTCCGAGTCTTCATTACTCCACAATGGTAAACTTACAAAAGAACAAGAAACTGCAGCTGGAAATCCTGTTACAAAAATAACCACAAGATGAATCAAAGCTAAAGTCATAATTATTAACCTATTATGAAACCAAAGGAAACTGGTGCAGCTACGTTTCTTCCCTCCATGGATGCCCATCCCACTATAACCCTTTTGTAGTTTGTGAACCTGCTGCCCTTTCCTGTTTAACTCCTCCACAACTCTAAATCCAGACACTTGTATTAAAAAGCAACAAAAACGGTTGTGATACCCAACAAAAAGTGTCGTCATGAAAATTCCACAATTAAAACAATAAATGCAAACGCAATATAGAGTGACTATCGACTAATAATAAGTGACTTTTAAAGCAATAATAATGGAACTGAAATTATTTCTCATTGTCGATAAATTAGTTTCTGGTGGGATTCATGAGATCGAGTACAGAACTGTGTTTTTCTCAGCCGATTGGTCGTGAGGTTTTTGGATCCAGTGGAACATGAGAAAATTATACGAATTCCTCAACCTTTCCTTCTTTATGCTTATCTGTTTGTTGTTATGCTTACAGGCAGCTGCATCCCAGCTTCCACCCACCATCTTGCTTTAATAACTGGTTTTCTATCCGTTTTATGACACGTGTTATGTGTGTCACTGTCGCTTTATCTGCTTTTGCAGACTAATTACAACTTTGGAACCTCCATCCCAGTGTTCATTGACCGATTCTAATGCATAGGTTGGCATCTCGTGAATTCATTTTCAAGGTTGTCATGGTCATCATGTAGGCTCAGTAGGCCTAAAACCCTTTCACTTGTGGAACTTCTCGAAATGTCATGCACTCAGAGATTCCATATCGATATACTTATTCTACAAACTGTGGGAAATTAATTTTACTGTGAAATGTTTAGGATTATTGAAGTCACTTGTTTTTTTTAAAACAACAGATGGACGCACGTACCGCAGCACAAGGAGAGGCCTTGCTGAAGAAGAGTGGGAACAGGGTCTGAGCAGGTGCAGTAAAGATTAGTTGTGGGAATGGTAGAGAATACGAGGAAATGGGAGAGACAATATTTGAGAAAGTAATCTCCAATCGGTGTCAAAATATCGACCGTTTTGTGTTTCTATGGTCATGTGGTCATGTTTCAAGGACCAAGTAGCGATCTTTAAATGTTTCATCCCAGAGCTTATTTTATACTCGTATCGTTGCTCCATTGGCTCTTTTGAGCAGTAAACACCAGACAGTCTCGAATTGTAGCTCCTGATGTCAGAGAGCCTCTTCTTTAGCTTTGTAGTTGCTCCAACTATCTACAGGTTCCTCTTGTATTCCGATTCATTATGGAGTTATTTTGCATACGAAGCCATATGTGTAGAAAGAAAGTCAGGAAATTTAATGAGGAGCAGCTCAGCATGGTTGCCTGGGGTCTAGTCTCCTCTGTATTCTGGCGCACACACACACACATCACCACTGCCAAGTGTCAATACTTAGGAAACAACTCATCAAGCGAAGTGTTCCTGCATGGTTACTGAGCAGAATGAAAATGTGAACAATTGAGCGTTTCGGGGGAAAAAAAAGCAGAGGCGAAGCGATAAGGAAGGAATAGAATGAGGGAGGGAGAAAGATGGGGAGAAAATGCATGATGATTTTAGAATTATACCCCACCTTCTAAACTTGTCATAATTATCCATCATAGAGAATTATATTTAAAAGGAACAGTGTGGGCTTTGAGTTACTTACTGGATCGGAGACATAAGGTTTACGGTGAATCCAATTTAATGAAATGCTCTGAATGTCAATTCATTCCGGGAGGCGTTGTGAAAGCTGTGGAAGAATCACGAGGCTAGCAAACACAAGCGTCTGTGTTCTCTGCAAATGCGGTGCTCGATTCGATTCCAGAAACACAGATTACACCAGAATGGTAGTGCATGACAAGGCATGATGATTACAGGATTCTCATGGCATGTACATTGAAAAGTCATTGGTACTGCCAATTTTGCACTAGGCTTTCTTGATGATCTTTACCAACTTCTCCAGCAGCCACCACTATGTCTAATTGCCAAAGCTCAAATTACAGGCCGGACTTAAGAAAGCAAAGATGCATAAAGAATTATAGCCTGCGCACATGCAGAGCCCATAGCTTATTGGATTTTTGTCTGCCGATCGGCAATGGCCGCAGGATTAAGTGTGCTCAAGCTTCTGGTTGTTGGGAAAGAAAACTAACGCATTCACGGCATCACACTCGATTTGTTGTCGTTTTGTCTGAACTGCCCGAAGCTTGAAGAAACATTTGAGATTTACAGTATCTGTTAAACTCCTCACGGTACATCTCGTATCGGCAGCTTCAGGTAGTATAGATAAAACAGGAAAGGCAGGAAAGATAATGGACAAAATTAAGATCAACAAAATAGGTGTAATATGGAAATAAATAAAAGGATAGTTTCAGAGATAGACATAGGAGACAGGTAGAGGATACAGCAAACAAACTAAACATTTGGAGACTGACCAAGGTTCAATGACCCCCATAAAATAATGCTTGGAACAAAGATAGGAAAACAGAATGAGTTCTGAGAACACCACAAACATGATCCTTGAAATGTGATCCAAGTAAAAAGAAGAGAATACTTTGAGCCCTTGGAAGGCTCATGTCCACCTCGACACCTGTCACAACAACCATCATAAAAAAGATCAAACCAAGGTGACAATAATTTGGATGGCACTTTATCAATGGAGTTCACCCCTTCAACTTCAGTCCCCAGAGAAACATCAGCAGAACAACAGATTTCTCACGCTGACTTGGGAATAATTAATTGTCTGGAATGAAATACACAGAAAAAGATCATGGATGAGGATGGGGGACAAAAACAGGAGATGCTAGTGCCTGTCTGATTGAAGTTGTAGATAGACGAGTAGGGTTAAATTGGCTTAGGAATGTGGTTAAAGAAATGGGAGAAAAGAGGAACAAAAGCATGGAGTAAAGTTAGCCTGAAATTCGGAGGTTTAATCAGAAGTCAGTTCCTGAGCCCCCCCCCCCCCCCCCCCCCCACAACCTGTCTAAGATGGAACAGCAATAGATGCTTTCCCCCAGTGTGAAGTGCTTCAGCCTCATCATGAGAGATTCCAATAATGTGGAGAGATTCAAACTCCACAGATTACAAGAGAGAAAGAGGAGATCCTGGAGCACCAGCCCAAATATGAGAGCAGTACTCCATTGAACTATAGACTGAGAGTACTTATATATTATAAGGATTTATTTTGTATGTAAATGCACACTTTGGGTGTAGAATCACAGGTATTCTTTGAACAGACAGAAATACTGAAACAAGAAAATGAATAACACAATGAGTAAGCCATGAAAGTTTCCACGAACTTCCAGAATTTCACTCACATAGTACACCTTTGTACCATTTACTAGTATGTTGGGACTAGAAGAGGAAAACATCTGACGAGCATTTGCCATCAGTGGTACAGAATGGAAGTCAAAAGCAGACATTGTTCTGATGGGAAGTATGAATGACTAAATCTACCTGCAGGCATTAATAATAATAATAATAATAATAATAATAATAATAAAGTTCCCTTCAAAGGAACTTCAACACAGGAGGCCATTTGACCCATCAAAGCTTGTAAAAGTTTTGCCAACCTATGGTTGTTTGTCCAAGTTCTAATCTTTTTAAATGCTGAGCATCAAGCAAGGGAGCAGTGTATAGCATTTTGACTCAGCCAAGGCTTGAACCACTGACCTCTTAGACTCACAGAGAGCATTGTTCACAACATACAGTTTGCTTGGCATCACGCACATGTAGACTGTGGATGTTGCTGTGCCATGCTCAGAACATGAAATCAAATTGCAGCCATAATGGCATCTCGTGGTTGTGAACAGCGTGCGTCGAGTCCGTATTGTAATATCAATAGGTTCGTCACAGTTTGATTGAGTTATGTTTGTACTCCAGCTTCAGTGAACCATCCAGCCTGATTGCGCGCATCTCGCGGAGTCACATCAAGTGTACAAAGTTTAGAGGAGAGTGCAAGGAAATGCATTAGCAAAATTGGATAATGCTTGTCAAGATACTTTTAACATTGAGAAATATGGTTTTTGGCCAGGGTAAAAAATAATACCACTGGGGTGAAAGTGTGGTAGGCAATCAAATGATTGAGACTAAATGACATTGCCTGTTGCACTAAACGATGCAAGCAATGTGCTGTTCTTCATTATGTCCCTGGAAGGTGACATGTCCCTGGAAGGTGACAATTGTTTAAAAAAAAAAAAAATTCAATCTTCATTTACATTGCTTATGTATGGATACATTTTAAGGACACAGAGAACGTCTTCAATCTTCCCATCCCTATATTATATATTTTTTCATGGCTTTGGGGATGAGGAGGAGTTCCATTCTTCATTTTTTTTTCATCAAAAGCCAAGGGCGAGATAGAATGATCTTCAAATTGCCAATACAGTACATTAATATGGTCATGAACTCACTTTTGAGTCATCCAGTCAAAGTACGATTCCAGATTATATATATATATCTGCGACAATACATTGCTTAAAGGAGTGCACTGTACATCAGATGAATGTTCAGCTGGGTGTCCTGTTTGCGAGCATTAGTTGGTGGACATCAAATACCCCACCATGTCTTTTGATGAAGAGTAGGTGAGTTGGCGCAGCATCCTGGCCATATTCCGAACTCCTGCCTTAACCTCCAGGAGGCACTACATCAGCGATCTAGTCGCAACCCCAATAAATTATGCAACCAGCAGCCATGATCTGCATACGTTCAGAGCGGAATTACATTAACAACGAGAACAGCACTCGATCGGTAGAGCCCGACAGGCTGAACAGTTTACGTTTTATATCCCACTGATAGGCCGGCTGCATCTAGACCTGAACCAAAATCTAATCAGCTTGTTCTTATCATCTCCGCAAATCATGCACCAAGTTTTGTAATAATCCTTCCATAACTTTTTGAGATATCGTGCTATGTATCAGTTTTAGCCTTACCTCTCAATGATGAAGAATCACTGAAAAATTCTAATATCCGGCTCTTCCCCAAAATCCAATCAATTTGTCCATGTCACCCAACCCAACCCCCCCCCACCCCTCACCGAGTTTTTGACTAAATTCGTTCATGAATTTTTGAGATATCCTGCTCACGGAGAGCCAAATACACACACAACAAAATTATTGCATCGGGATCCAGATCTTCACCAAAATCGAATCAATTCGTCCTTGGCAGACACCCAACCCATCCACCAAGTTTCGTCTGAATCAGACAATAACTTTTTGAGATATCGTACTGTATATCGTTTTTGGTCCAATGTCGTAATGGTGAAGAATCACGAAAAAAAAATTTCGGCACACAGTAGAGCACATACCTCCACCAGGCTGAACGGTTTACATTTTGTATCCCAATGATAGGCCGGATCTGGACCCAGACCTTAAATAACATCTCATCGACTTATTCTTGTCACCTAACCAACTCATTTACCAAGTTTTGGCCCAGCATGTCCACAACCTTTTGAAATATCGTGCTTTATATCATTTTTGGCGACATCTCTCAATGGTGAAGAATCACTTTTAAAATTCTCGTTTCCGGATCCAATTTCGGATCTTCACCAAAATCTAATCAATTTGTCCTTGTCAAACACAACAACCTGTCCACCAAGTTTCGTCTGAATCTATACAATAATATTTTGAGATATCCTGCTTTATATCGCTTTTGGCCCTATCTCTCAGTGGTGAAGAATCACATATAAAAATTCAATAATTCTCGTATCCAGATCCGGATTTGGATCTTCACCAAAATCGGAACAATTCATCCTTACCACATACCCAACATGTCCACTAACTTTTATCCGAATCCGCCCACAACTTATTCAGATATCATGCTATATAGTAGTTTACCCCTATCTCTCAATGGTAAAGAAACACTGAAAAAATTCTAGTAGTCAGATACGGATCCGCATCTTCACCAAAGTCTAATCATTTCATCCTTGTTACACACCCAACCTGTCCACAAATTATCAACTTCACAACTTTTTGAGGTACCTGCAAACAAACAAACAAATGAAATTGCTCGTTGAGCAAGGAATTGCCAGAATAACTTTGTCATATCTCCATGATCTCTGAAAAAACAAAAACCTGGAAATCAATTTGGTTCTTATAAGTCGATAGTGCTACTGTTTAATGAGTTATAGCACTTAGTTTGGTCATGATCATAACTTGGAAGTCAATCGGACTTGAAATGGCGTTTTTATCGCAATTTGAAAGTTTTGACCCGACCCCCCTGACATTCGACCCCCGACCGCTAAGAAGGGTGGCGGTGTGACACCCCAATGAGACATATGGTTGGATGTAGTATTGGAAGATGCACATTTTAGATTTGGTTTGAAGTCGATACGACCATTTTAGCGGACGTTATTGCAAAAATAATAATTTCGGTTTTTCGGTGACCTTGACCTTCACCTTTGACCTAGATTCACCAAAACCGACAAGTGTCTAAGTTGGATCATGGCCGACGTCTGTACCCAGTTGGTCATGATCGCTGAAACGGTGTGGCTGTACAGGGTAAACAAACAAACAGAGAGAACCCGGTAGCGACGATGGGTGGTCGCTATATAATTGCATACTAGTCAAAAGAGTTTTGACGGATCGGGCTGAAATTTTTGACAAAGAGGTTGATTATATTGCGCATAAAAGCGCAGAAGCTGATTTTTATTTTCGAAAAATATATTATTTTTCGGATTTTATATAAACTAGTGCATGCCTGTAGGTGCGTGCCCGTACGTGCAAACAAAAAACAACTTTCAAACCACGTTCCTTCGCTCTCGTAAACGACACACACACACACACATTGCTGGAATTATATACGACACACACACACACACACACACACACACACACACACACACACACTGCTGAATTATAGATAGACGACACACACACACACACATTGCTGGAATTATAGATAGACGACACACACAACACACACATTGCTGGATTAATAGACGACAACAAACACACACACATTGCTGGAATATATAGAACGACACACACACACACACCACACAACACACACAACACACACACACACACAAAACATTGTGAATTATAAGATGACGCACACACACACACAATGCTGGAATATAGATAACACAGCACACACACGACACACACACACACACACACACATTGCTGGATTATAGATAGCGACACACACACACAACACACACATTGCTGGAATTATAGATAGACGACACACACACACACACACACACACACAATTGCTGGAATTATAGATAGACGACACACACACACACACCACACACACACACAGATGCTGGAATTATAGATAGACGACACACACACACACATTGCTGGAATTATAGATAGCGACACCCCACACACAACACACCACACACAACACACACAACACCACAGATTTCTGGATTATAGTAGATGAAATGAGGTCAATGAGATGACAAATGAAGGGGTTGAATGCAGACTGCAGAGCAATGAGTAGGAAACCCGCTTTGTGAATCGTTTTTACCACCAGTTGAGATGTATTTCGTTGGCAAGCATGTTGAGTAAAGCGAATTCCTTAACACTTCCAAAGGACACTACACCGTTTTGACAATCGGAAACAAAAAAAAGTTGTGCACTTTTTTTGATAAATTATTTTCGACAAATTTTCTTCAATAATAAATGATAATAAAAATTGTCTCCATTACATTGTACACACTTTATCTCGTTAGCACCTCTTCATAAACAATCGCTGAGGAAACGGCTTCTTCTTGTTTCCTCGTCCAGGCAAGAATACGGGGCTGCTGGATTCGCCAACGTTTTGATAAATTATTAGTTTTAATGGCCAATTATTCAATTAGCCCCAACGTATTTTGCCTTTCGCAAGGAAAACACACAAAGAGAAGAGAAGAGAGAAAAAAACGTTCGTGCAAAAAAAAAAATAAATACTTTCTGGTTCAGAGCATACCAGCTCACTCTGATGTTACCGAAATTTAGCACCGTCTAATATGAAAACGATCATAACTTGGGCATTGTGTTTATATATAATGCGCATAGAAAATCGAGAAATTTTAGAATACACGAAGTCATCACTTCCGGAAGTCCGTACGTTATAACCCGTAATGGGGAACGCGGCTGAGGTTCCTTCCCCCATCGGCCCCACGCACGCAACAACGTGTCTTGTCATTGGTTTGGTAAATAAATGGCCTAACTTGGGAACACTTGTCCGATTAATATCAAACCTTGAAAAGGCACATCCTCAGGTCCCAGCAATATATCCTGGCCCCAAGTTCAATCTAGACGAACCAGTGGTTGTCGAGAAACAGCGGTCACAGTCACACACACAGACACACACACAGAGATTGCTGGAATTATAGAGATATATTTCGGAAAATATATATTTTAAAAAAATTTCTTCAAAAATTTCAAAGTCCCGTTGCTAGGCAACGGTGGTGTACATAGCAACGGTGCTCAAAAGCATACAACTAGACCCTGGTATGAACCTACCAGTCAAGTTTCATCAAAATCGGTTGACTCCTCTGGCCTCCAGAGCTGTCCATTACATACAAACAAACAGACAGACGGAAAACCTGAGAATAACGGTAGTCTAACGACCACCCAACAGACAGACACACAGAATGACACACACAACCGACCAACATAATTGCGGATTTCGGCAATTAACAAACAGACAGAAAGGGGTAAAAACATAACCTCCTTCACCTTCAGTCGTGCAGGAAAATAGCAGGGCATTCGGTAGAGCACATAATGCCATAATGCCTCCGCCACGTAATTCCTGATCCACGAGAACATATCGGGCCCAGTACATTTTTGAAATATCATGCTGCACAGCACAACATCGTTTTTTGCCCTAACCCTCAATAGTGAAGAATCACTTTTTAAAATTCTAGTTGCTGGATCTGGATCCGGATCTTCACCAAAATCTAATCAGTTTGTCCTTATCACACACCCAACCTGTCCACAAAACTTCATCATGATCCATCCACAACTTTTTGAGATACCCTCCACACAAACAGAAAAACAAACAAACAAACCGGTAGGCGGACATGGGTAGTCGATCAAGTCGAATTTAGTCGTTTTTCAGCCGTTACTAGCCAACAAAAGGCGTCCATAGCAACGGTTTTCTTCTCACACATAACTAAGGCATACCATGAACCTACCATACAGTTTCATGTATATCTGACTCATAGTCTCTGAGATATAACGAACTTCGTTTTTCTATTGTTTTCGACCAGGGTTCATTCAAAGTCTATCTTCTCCGACAGTTTTCATGGGAGTGGGCTGAATTTTTTGTGAAGGGGCTGAATGTGTTGCCCACAAACGATCATAGTTTGATTTTTGAATTTCGATATTTTTGTTTTTTTAGATTTTTTTGAAAATTTCAAAGGCCCGTTGCTAGGCAACCGAGGGTCCATAGCAACGGTTCTCAAACGCGCACAACTAGGTCATGGTATGAACCTACCACCAGAGTTTCATCAAAATCGGCCTACGATTAACGGAGTACTGGCCTGGACAGACAAACAGACAGACAGACAGACAGACATAACGACGGAAAACCTGACAATAAGGGTAGATAGATCGACTACCCAACAAGCCGAAGGCGACATGCGTGGCGTATATAATTGCATACTAGTCATACAGTTTTTGACGATCAGGCTGAAAATTTTTGACAAAGAGGTTGATTATAGTGTGCATAAAAGCACGGAAGCCGATTTTTGATTTTCGAAAGAAAAAAAAATTCGGATTTTTTTTCTAAAATTTCAAAGTCCCGTTGCTAAGCAACGGTGGCATCCATAGCAACGGTGCTCAAAAGCATACAACTAGATTAAAAAATTAAAATCCCTTTGATACAATAAAATAAAATTAAAATATGATATATAAAGATTGAATATCAAAATATCCAAAATTAAATAATTTTCCCCTCAAAATATAAAATTTCTTTCTTAAATCAAAAATAATATAAAATAAAATAGTTATTATGAAGAAATTTGAAAATCCCCTGGTATGAACCTACCAGTCAAGTTTCATCAAAATTGGTTGACTCCTCTGGCCTCCAGAGCTGTCCATTGCATACAAACAAACAGACAGACGGAAAACCTGAGACTAAGGGTAGTCTTGCGACCACACAAAAAGAAGACGACGTCGTGCAGAGCACGATACTTCCAAAAACCATAAAACAATTTTGACCTCAAAAATAAGTGGTGGTTGAATTATATGACCAAATATGCAACTCCTCTTCAAATTTCAAGTGAATCGGATGAAAATTGACAATTTTAGAAATTCGGCCTATGTTGACCTTTTGGCTGGTGTTGACCTCAAAAATAATTCGTTTGTCAAATTCAGTGACCTGAAATATAAATCCTCTTCAAATTTCAAGTCAATTGGATGAAAATTGAGGATTTCAGAAATACCTCCTTAGTTGTTGACCTTGGGCCTATATTGACCTTTTGTTCTATGTTGACCTAAAAAATAATTGGCTCGTTGAATTAAATGACCGGAAATATTAATGTTCTTCAAATTTCAAGTCAATCGGATGAAAATTTAGGATTTTAGAAACACCACCTTAGTTGTTGACCTTGGGACTGTGTTGACCTTTTGGTCCATACTGACCTCAAAAATAATTGACTGGTTGAATTCAGTGACCTGAAATATAAACTTCAAATTTCAAGTCAATTTGATGAAAATTGAGGATTTTAGAAATCTCAGCTAAGTTGTTAACCTTTGCCCTATGTTGACCTTTTGACCTTTTGACCTCAAAAAGAATAGGCTTCTTCCTTATGACAAACTCCACCATGTGGTGAAGTTTCGTGAAGATTGGTTTAAAATTGTGACCTGTAGGTGACAAACAGACAAACAGACAGAATAACAAAATCGACTGCCGATTATCATCGCTAAGTCTAGCTCGGCCATTAATCAATATAGTAGCCTTCTGCTGAACATAGAAGCTATGTTCTTCCTGAGTTGTGCTGACCAAAACTGAACGCAATATTCTCGATCAGATGTGGCCTCACTAAGTGTTCAAGTGTATACGGCACTTCAATTCTAATAAACCAATGATATTAAAGATCGTCTCAAAAAATCCAGAAGTTTACACAACTGAAGCAGTCTAATCCATCACCCTTATGGCCTTATGCACTGCAATAAAACGATGATGAGTCACAGTTTAGAAGATGGAGGAATTATTGATCACCATAGAATGCAGCTTCAATCGGCCTCATACTTACACAGCCATATTGGCAGAATCTTCATTCACCCCGACACTCTCCCTCTCACTTGCCACGCGCTCTCACGCTTTATATTGATATTATCGAAATATATTGTCACGGCTTTTGGGGGATACAAAGGGTTCACAAGGGGTTCACTCCGATCTGCTTATCTGACCTCCGAACCTGAAGCTGACAAGCCACAGATAACTCCGCAGCCCGACAGGTTGCTAAGCAACCGTGGACGCTGGTTTGTTCAACTGGATGCAGCAGGGTACCCGCACTCAGCGTCACGTTACCTTACCTGGTGACCTTGTTACCTCAACTGGGGAACCGTACTCTCAACCTCCCATCTCAACCACTCATTAGGTACGGCTGAGCAAAACCCTCGTTGGGGACATTGGCTATCTAGGGTAGCAAATCAGTGGGGAACAATTTCCCGTCAATTTATTATGTACACGCTATGCCGAACCAATGAAGCAAAAGACAACCAAGAAGGTTTGAACACAGTTTACCAAAGATAAGGCACATATTTACAACAAATATTCACAAAGCACATATTTAGAGATGCAGACACACAAGAACAGTCTTAACCCATAAGCATGTAAAGATCCCCTTACACAATATTACTTATCTGGGGATGGACAGGCATGCCTAACACACTCTGAGAAAGAAGAGAGAAAGAGAGAGAAAGATTGGGGCGTTGGGTCGGCCCCTTGCTCACCCCACACAAACAGGCGGGCCTGTGTTGGTCCAAAGTGGAGTTTAGGGAAGGGAAGGGAAAGAAGGGAATGCGGTGCATATGGCAGTGTTGTTTCAGGAATGTTGTGTATATGTGTGCCTGGAGCCGCTGCACCCGAAGACCACATACTGGAACACTTTGGTCAGCATTGGTCAACGTACTCATCCAGGCAATAAAGCAATCAGGAAGACAGGTTCGTTAGACAGCTCGTGGTTCAGAAAACAGCTCGTGGTTCGACAGACAGCCGCACAGTTCGACAGACAGCTCTGACTTATATTGGTGCTGGACCAAGCGGGACTTCGTCACCACAACGCTGTTCAGATTCGCCAGTGTTATCTCCCCAATGATTTGCATGCCTTCCAGCGGGTAAATTCCACCACTTATGTGCACCCGAGCCATGCACCAAGAGTGCCGCTTTAGTGTCTCTTGACTCTCAAGGAGTTCTTACGTGGTGCACCCTTAGTGCCGAGATTGACATGCCCAAGCGCTAATGTCGGCTTTGATTGTGGTGTCGGTGTGGTTTGCGTTGTGGGAAGGTGCAGGGGGCAATGGATAGGAAAAAGGATTCAAAGGGATTGAGGATGGGAGGTATTGAAATGAATTGAATGAAGAGGAGGTTTACTGGGTTTGAGTGGTCTGGGAAGGGTGGGGGACTGGGATGGATGGATGTAGGAATCTCACGAAAGTGAGGAATCACAACGGGGATGGAACATGCTAACACTCACAACGCATTTTCCTGTTACTGATATGAGGCAAAGGTACCTGACTAATCACAATTACGAATGAGATATCTAACTGAGGGTTCCTTATGTGTTTGAATGCTCCACCCCGGGGTACTTTTACATAACTGCAACAATATCATAGTTCTTGGAAGTGTTATGAAGGCAATTTGTGATATATCATGTTCAAGTATATAATTCAATTTGAAAATAGATGTAAAGATATTTAAAGGAATATAAATAAATGTATTCCAGGTTCTACCACCATTTTCTCCAGCGTCTATCACATCACCCTATCTAACATGTTGCATCAATTCTTCATGCCTGTTGTTTGTGTCCATTAAAAAGTACATTTCCTGTTTCGAATTATTACTTACGAAATCTAAAGATTTCATAAGTATATTGATGACTTCCGTCATCTGTTTGTGTGTTTGTTTGTGTGTTTGTAGGCACGATAACTCGAGAACGGAAGAAGCTACCAATGTCAAATTACACCACGTGATTCAGGAGGGTGATGGCTAGTGCTGATTAGATTTTGGTCAAAATCGGTCAAAGGTCAAGGTCACAGTGAGGTCAAACATTCGATTTTTGATGGTTTGGTACAGAATCATCATAGAAACTTCTGGTTTGTGTCGCTACCTTCTCCAGAGACAGCTTTTATTAGACAAGGTCAGAGGTCAAGTTGACGATTTCGTAAGTACCAGTCTATGACTGCTTGTTTTACATTTTGTTTGACTGCCAGATAGGCAGACAGAGTAAAAAATAAAAATAAAAAGAGTATCTTACGTCTCTCTGTGCACAAGCGATCAGAACTAATTCAGAGCCAAAGTACACTGTAAAACGGCAAACTTGTCTCTCTATTCAGGTTCCAATTTGTGTTCAAAATACAACATTCGATTTAAATAAGCTGTTCCTCGATCATAAACTGATAATATGGACAGATGAACAGACAGACATGAACCAAATGCTTAACCCCACTTTTCGCTTTGTGGGCGTGGAGTAACCAATGATGGAATTTCCTCCAAACTTGGCACAAATATGGACTGTAATAAAAAGATGAACCGATTCGATTGTGGGTTCAACAGGTCAAAAGTCATGTGCACTTCAAAAGTGATTTTGTAAACAATAACTCAAGTTAGAAGTATCTGATGTCTCTCTTTACTTTTCGATCTCTCTCATGCTCCCTGTCATGTGACCTTTGAGATCAAACGTAACAGTGGGTTGACATGTAGCACAGGCAGACATATCCATCAATGCATCGGCGTCTAATTCTACTTTCACTTTCAGTTTCTAGTCTCTCTTAGATTGAGCAAATTAATGAACTATTGGAAGCCGATTCTCTGAACACAGCTTTGGCTGTTCGGGACAAGTCGAGAAACCTTTCAAGGCTAGAACAATCATGGACAGAATGCCACTTCCTTCGCAGGATACTTGAATTAAGGTGATTTGGTTAAGGATTTGTAACTTGTTTGGGGTGCCGTCGATTACTCACCTGCTCTTCACGAAGGGTGCAGTGGGTTCTTTGACGTCCACCAACGACCAATGTTGGCAAACAGGTTCTCCGGCTTAACATCCATCCGTTCAGCCTTGTACTGCGCGCAAAACACTGGGGTGACCGTTTATAGCTGGGTCTAGATTCTAACTCATCAGAAGCAAGTGCCGATTTCTCCAGGGCCAGTAGGCTATCCTGCCAGTCTGCAATAAATTATTCACCTTTTAATCATTACAAAAAAGATCTACGCTCATTGCAAAGCAACAACCATAATAAATGGGAAATACCATGAACTGAGAGAAATTCACCAAGAGAACTGACGAGCCACCAACAATGAGGCCATTTCACAAGTGTTATTTTATTGCAATTTATTCGACTTCCTGGAACACCTGAAGCCTACTATTGGAAAGAACGACCTTTTAGATCCTGGATCGCTCTATTCGCTTTGTTTATCCCCTTAAGGAACTATCTCTTCATGGTGCAGGAAGAACTGGGGAGTAGAGGGGAAGTAATGTGGAAAGGAGTAAGAGGTGGGGAGGGACATACAGGTGTATGAACAAGGAGAGGGGTTGGGGTGCAGTGCAAGGAATGGGGGAGAAATAGAAAAATCTGTTGCTTTCACATCGCGAGCAGGTTATTGTGTCTCTCTGTTTTCTACCCTCTATTCTCTGATATTGCTCTCTGCTCTCTCTCAGTCCTCCAACCCTCCATATCTACTCCATTCCAGGACACATGTATTCTTCAATAACCCCCTCCTGTTTAAACTCTCCAAATCCAGATTAACTGCACACCGCAACTCTTTTATTCATCACTTCTTCCATATATATATATATAGAACCACCTTCCAGAGGCTGTTCTGTCTCTCTTCTTTCCAAGACTTCAAGCAAGCAGTGCACTGCCATCTGTTATCATCCCCAATTCTGTCCCATGATATTTACCCCATTAACCCTTCCTAACCCAACCCTCTTACTGATGAGTTTCAGTGTTTCCTCCACTCCTCTCTCTCTCTTCTTCTCATGTTTGTTCCTTTCCTGAATATTTTTCCCACTATCAATTATACATTGCTCTTCCATGAACATCGCTCCTGTGAATATGAATTTTTTTTAACAATAAATAACATAATAATTTCACGTAATTTTGACAAAGGTTTTCATTTGCACATTTCACTTTTTTATTGTGAGCTTACATTAAAATATAATGTTGGGGCATGAGGGAGATGTCACATGCCTTGCTGAATCATTCGGTTATTTCTCACAAATAAGCTCAGAGTGGGTCCCTGTGTCCCGTCCGTACATACGTACGTTATAACATTTAACTAAAATATCTTCTCCTCACCAGAGGTGGCGTTAGTCATTTGGGGGCCCCCATGCAAAACGCAATAGTGGCCGAGTGGGGTCCCTGTCAACCTGTCATCACACTAAAATATGTATTGTTGTGGACCTGGGGTCGGGGGCGAAGACCATGAGGGGTGAACTACCTCAGGTTCCCACCAGACTCTCCAGAATCACAGGCCATCGCACATGAATAACTTTGTGATGCGGCAGATCGATAATCGACCGTGAATGCCAATAACTCGACCCCATGACTTAGGGTCCTCCGTATAATACCGTTTACCTAAAGGTCACTTGAGCTAATTACCGGGGGACACGCCCTCAGTAGGCCCTTGCTCAAACTCGATCACCTTACCAGATCAGATGCAGCCGAGCGGGACTGCCAAGCACGTACTGGCTCGGAAACAGATTGTTGGGGGATAACGTCCCAGCTAAACGAGAGTGTGGACCATGCTGGACCAATGGAAGAAAACACGATAACGAGCTGGGAACATTTCTATACAGCACCATTTATTAACAATCAAGCGAGGAAAAGTATGTGGCTCATTGAATGGGGGAAAAGTATGCGTCACCGTTATAACTTCTACAATCTTAATTTATGCTAGGACAGGTGCCATCACTCACTCTCTCCTCACACACACACACACACACACACACACACACACGGAAGATTAGATAGCCCAGAGAGAAAGAAGGCAGGTGACGGTAAACGGCCTCTCAATACCTGGTACGGTTGGCAGACCAATGCAACCCAGAATGCTTAGGGAGAGGTAGGTGGGAGGAATACTGGTTGTGTGTGAGGTTTTGGAGCGGGAGGTTTGGTGTCGTGCAATGTGGGGGGTGCAGTGCCGTGTCAGAGGAAAATGGAATTGTGAGTCAATTATGATGTTCTTTGTGCATCCAAAGAAGACGGGATAGAGGGGTGGATAGAGAGAGGAGAATAGATGCGTGAGAAAGACCCCTAACCTAGCCATGTAAAGGTCTGTATGTGTAGCATATACCTCCCGAATACAGCTTCTCTATTGGGCCACAGCGGCCCTATCCGCGCCCTGCCAGGTTCCAGGACCTGAAACCGTCTCAGTTGCCTATCAGCTTCGGCACAGCTCAGAGCTCCTGACAACATAGGGAATGCTCCCCGAGCCGGCACCCCGGCCCTGCTTGTGCTCCGAGTGCAGTCTGAATGTCAGATGACAGCGGACTTTCCCCGCCACCCACGGGTCCACTCATGAGCCAAAATGCACAACCGGGCCCTGAACCAAACTCCCGGATTGCCCTTTTCGTGACCCCTCCTCATTGCCCCCAGTCTTTCCGTGGTCTGTCGACCAGATGAGGGCTGTATCAATGAGGGATGAGGAGACCCTGGGCGTCCCCAGTGAGATGCGGTCGAGCTATTAACGTCTGTTGCATGGTCAGGCGTCACGCGGCGCCAAGGCCAATCTGACGTCGTGGTGCTCCTAAAAATAGAGTCGCGAATTGTAGCGATGCAGAAGTACAAGGAGGTGTGGGAATATTTTTTCCATGTGCGGGAGGCGTTTGTGGTCAAAGTGGTGAGGTTTGGTGAGCGAGGTGTGAAGTAAGGTGAGATGCCGGTTGGGAATTGGCACGCAATTCCCATGCATGGGTGGTATTGTGTGTAGTGGAGATGTGATGGATCTGTGGTGGAGATTTCCAACCAAAGGAGAAAACTCTTTATCATTTAATAGATCGTTTATTATACAAAAACACATATGTGTGGAAAGAAGAGCTTGTCACAAGAGTCCAAGCAGATCTCTACCTCTGAGCCAGAATACATGGCCTTTTATACAATTGGAAATGGGGAGGGGGTCAGAACATCACAGGGCACTTAGCCAATCAAAATACAAGAAAGGTCCTTTGCACACAAGGTCCTTTAAGCAAAGATAAAACAATCTTGAGCATAATTAAGCAGATTGTGTTGTGAAAAAATGTGTGTCTTCAGTAGGGCATGTATGCACAGAAAACCTTCATTTACTTTAGACAATGATAAGCATTTATCTCAGCATGCAAATGGAGCATCGGGTTTATAGAGCTTTTGCAGAACAATTAGATGTCAATGACCTCTGCAGTTCAATGAGACTCATGTTGATAAGAGGACAATGAGAAGACAGTTTGTGTTTGTACAATTTTGCAATTGAATGGGAGGCCAGATTTAATGAGACTCATACTTCTGGGGGCGAGACTCTCGGGCGTCACCAAAGTAATTATCCCCATTTAGCCAACCAAGTGGAAAATATACGATTATATTGATACATAGTCAACTAACATACAATATCTATTTATTTATAAAACACCCTTCAGTATGAAATGATTTATCAAGTATATGTGCATGGCTCACAAAGTGGGTACACATACTGTTACACAAAGGGCAAAAAAAAAAGTTTAGGGGAAGCATGAAATGCAACCCATTATGTTAATCTGCATGTATTCAAATAGCTAAATCTAAATTTTTAGACCTGCAGCACGTCCGTTTTAAAGTTACCACTGAATATATACAACACTGTAAATACACGTTCGAATTTCGAGCTTGGCGTCAGCGTTATGTATGGAATCAGATGAAAAAAACAACGTAAATATTATATTTGGGATAAGAAAACAGATAATTTTTACTCTGCCTTTTTAAACAGGCTCAATATGTGACAGGAAAAAGAAAAAAAAACATTTTGAGAGAGTCCGATGTTATAAATTACGAAGAAAACACAGACGAGTTCAGTAGCAAAGAAAGCCACACTTGTAAGCGAAAATAACGTTAAAATCGAATCTATTTCTTTCGAACTTTTGAAAATAATCACTTTAAACATGAAAAGAAAAACATAATTCTTACCTCTCGGATCCTCACAAAGCAGCAAAAAATTATAGCGTTGGTTAAATGAAGAATTATCAGACAAATGTGAGTCACCTCATTCGGCTGGCGTCCTCACGCTGGATCGTACGTTATGGCTCTCGCAAAGACACGGACATGAAGACAAATGCTGCGCTCGAGGCGAATGGAAATGTGCTGACACGCTTGCAAGTGCCTATTATATCCATCAATCGGGGAAGTTTGCAAGACGGCAAGATTTTCTAATGCTAGCGTTATTTGCGTCCGACGAGAGATGATGATTTGTACATAACGGGACTGACACGAAAATCAAGACGGGATTACTTGTGGTCCGAATTTTATTTTTCTGATCACAATTTTGATCTATATTTTTCTGCCGTTAGACTCTGTCATATTTTCAAGAAATTAAGGAGATTTGGAATAAAAATCATAAGAAACATTATCAACACTGGACTCCTTATTTTTCTCAATGCAGTGGACACGAAGCGTTATGTATGAATCATTATTTCATCAGATAGGGTAGATGCCAGAAAACCCGAATTAGGAGACAGAGCATCATCAAAACATAAAAGAGACACCAAAGTTCACATTCTGAGTGACCACACTCAAAATAACTGTCACATAAGAAACGTACAGTAAAATAAAAAATTTTACCAATCAAACTGTAACATTTCTAACGTTACAATACCCATATTCTGTTGCTTTAATTCATCTTTAATAAAACAGGGAAATGGAGAGTATGATATTGCCGGTTTCTACAGGTTCCCCAAGATGTCCACTTTCATTTCTGACCATTGATGGTTTGTCTAAGTCCCTCATAATAGTTTTATGTGGAATTTCCCACAAACATACCACAGCATACCCACTTTGTGAGCCATGCACATATATTTTAGAGTAACAAACATAACAGATCATTACATATTTCCGTTAACTAAGCATGGACTAATAACAAGTTCTTTCACCAGGTCCAGATGTGGGGATTATACATTCGTTATTATTATTCCCATATGGTTTGAAAGTCATCTGGTTTGAAATGTTCGCTTTGAGCGGTCGAGTGATGGCGTTGAGCATTTACTAGTGAATTCAGGAGAGCAGTTTCTCAACAATGAGAAAGGCAAACAATATATTAATCAATGATCCTAAGTTTTTAAAAGATACGTTATAGTTATAAGATTATCAACAAGATCACTATATTTGAACAGAGATTCTATTCCACTCATTTGTGGCCTGTCAGGCAGACATTGTAACGAAGAAACTAACAGGCAGTCCAATGTGCAAACGTAATGAGTTCTGATGAGACGAGCAAACAAAGAAACTCATACCATAAGCAGTCCATTTCTGCAAATGTAATGAGTTCTGACTGTCATTTTGAGACCAAAAGCATAATTATCTTGCAGACAATTGAAATCGTTTATCTCAATTCAGCGCATGTGAACCATTCTTTGCAGAGTGATTTCAGCCTATACTTTACAACAGATTTTATACTTCAATATTGTTTAAAAGCAAAAATGAAGGAGAAATGAGTAAATAATTTGTGGACAAAGAACACTTATCTCAATATGAAAAATAGTTGTTTCAGCATGATCATCAGAGAAACACCAGTGCTTTGCAATAGTCATGTAATCCATTGAGCTTTATATTACCAAAATGTCCATGCTCATATTTCACTAGATGGAATTAATTATTTTACTTCCACAGATCCGAGCCGCGGGAAGTATCGTGGTGTGCTTATTATTATCAATTTTCTATTGAATGGCATGTGTGCTTGCATGCTGGTTTTGTACTTTGGCTAAAAGGAAAGGGTTAGAGTATGAATCATAGACATTCACAAGACCTAACTATGAGACCCACACAACGCACTTCGTCCCGTTAACCCACTAGACATGAGGGGAGGATTAACTGCACAAATACTAATGAAATAACTGCCTGGGGATCACTGTATGTTGGGTGCCATTGCCTTTGAGGCATATGGTTGTGCAGAACCGCAACAGTATTTTGACGTCCGTCTGTCTGACGTCGATGCATTTGGTCGTTACTTATGCAATCCCAACCAATTAAACTTGACAAGAGGACTCCGAGTCATAAGGCCAAGGTTGTATCGATTTCATTTGCTGCCCCTCACCAGGAATTCCGAAGGTGGTGCATGTGATAGCCAGAGAGTGAATCAACAAGGCTGAATCGTTAGATTCATTCAATGTAGGCTTTATTCAGCAAGAGCAGGACAACCTGTAACAACACAGATGTGTAGCTAAGCCCGACATATAATACAATAAGCATAATACAACAATAAAGAATAATAATTAATAGGCCTACCGTAGTTCTCTATGTAATCATAAAAGACGTTCAGCAGCCATCTTGAATATCACAAAGGAGTATAGGTAAAGGAAGGATACGGAAATACAATCTATACCACTGATGTTGTTGTTGAACTATGAGTAATATAATCTGGGGCTTTCAATCTATAACAGTGCGACGCAAATTATCTTCGTAAATGTATACCGTGTAGCGCCGCTCCTGGTGGTGGTCGGAGAGGGTATTACGAGTGACGCTTCAGAACCCTCAACAGTATCACGACTCACAAGTAAAAGGACTCCGTATTATTTTCACACTCACTTAGCCGACGTTGCTTTTGCCTCGATTGCAAAAACAAGTTCGAATTGTGAACATCACCCGTGGGAGTTCATTCATGCAACTGTCAGGTGAGCGAGAGCACGGACGACACATAGTTTTGAAATTTGGTAAGATTTTCATCGCATCAGAGAAGGAAACCAGAACACCTCACAAGAGTGAGGATAGTTTCATATCATCACATGCGACTTAATTTTGCGTTGGGCATCGCCCAGCACATTTAATTTTCTGTTTTTAATAACAATTTTAAGAAAATGGGTCGAAAGGGCCGTTTCTCGGCCCAAAGGGCCGGAATCGCACTTTCGGCTCAGTTACTGCCTGGGGAATGGTCTCTAAAATATACCTGTCAAGTTTGGTTCGGTTATGTCCACTAATAACCGAGAAATAATAATTTTAAGAAAATGGGCCAAGATGGGCCATTCCTCGGCCCGAAGGGCCAGAATCACACTTTGGGCTCAGTTAATGCCTGTGCATATGTGTCTCGTATATGCCTGTCAATTTTCATCGAATCCTGTTCACGAATAATGGAGAAAGACGTTCAAACGAACTGTACACAAGAAAAGAGAGAAGACGAGCGGCGCTTTTTAAAGTAAAAATCTGAAGGAATTTCCCTTTTTATAACCTTTTTCACGCATTGGAAAGGTGTATATACAGCAGCTGGAGCGTCGTTGCACCTTTTAGTGCTATTTTTGCAAGGATATCACAGAATAATGATAATAGCATATGAATAATAATATTAAACATTACAGTATTGCAAACATTACAATAATAATATTAATAATACTTTTAACAATAATTATTATAAATATTTACAATAATATTAGTACAATAATTGGCAGTAATAAAAAGAATAACGCGATCTCCCCTTGGCCGCTCCCACAGATAAAGTTTAAATTATTTTATGTGATTGGAATAACGGTAACTTTATCTCACCGCCAGCCGTAAACACAAACTCACACAAAAAGCTGATCCATGGGGTGTATCCTGGTGTTGACTTAATTGGTATGGTGGTGGGCTTGGGATCCCAGGATCCTGAGTTGAAATCCTACTTGTCTATTGAATTAACAAGAGGTGGGGTTGACTCTGCCTGTCATCCTTCCAAGGTCGGCAAAATGAGTGCCAGCTTGCTGGTATCCTGTGTCGGAGTGGTGACCCGTCCAGGATTGTGTCCAATAGCCAAGGAGACTGCTTAGGCAGCACCAACGCTCTGCATGGAGTATGGTCTTGATGGATGGATGGGGGTCTGTTCCATGATCAATTCGTTTGCTATGGCTTGCCTAGCCAGCTGTTCCTTATCAACCGTTTGTTGGACTGCTTGCTTGAGTGCTTAAGCCACTTGGTGATTTCTCTACAAGCTGATTGGTAAAGGAACACACCCCAGCACATGTGCTCGTCCAATGACCGTTTTCTGGTTCTGCCGTTTGTGTGATGAAAAAAGTTAATTTCAGGTGATTTTCACCCTTTTCCCCTATTGTTGAGCTTTTTTGGCTTTTCAGCACCGCCGGGGTAGTTTTGTTTCATCCTCGGGACAGGTGCTCCGATTTAAAAACAAGAACGTTCCACCGTGTCACGTGTGCATTTATAATGGATTTAGTCCATTTACTAAAGAGGGATGTTTTTTGATCATACAATAATTTGATAAAAAATATCGATACGTATTAACATCAGGAATTATACAAATTTCATTGCGATTATTGTTGTATTTGTAAACATTTAAAAAACGTGGTTATTATTCCACTTGCTTTCTCGACTTACCTAACGTCACCCCCAAATTTTGTAATAGTTCTGTCGAGTTAAACATCAGGGGAAAACTTTTTTTTTTTAATCGATCATTACATCACAGTTCTTTCTTTCCTTGAGATGGAGCGTTCAATTTGTGACGTGTTTGTTTATCACCACTCACATGGTGATATGTTTTGTCGGCAAAGTGAGACCCCACCCTCGGGGGTCCATCTCGAAAGAATGTGAATCACGATCGGTCGTGTGGGGCCCCTTGTTATCTCGGGGCCCCATGCAATTGTACGGGATGCACGCCCCTAAACGCCGCCTCTGCTCCTCACAAACTACCCGACTGTAAAACGACCAAATTTGGTGCAATGCATCAGGGCAGCAAGGTCTCATGGGATTGTTCTCCCCATCCGGATTCG
>CM068955.1:85168014-85185412 GCA_035128595.1 Eptatretus atami | reverse complement strand
GTCATCTTCACATATCGCCTTCCAATATATTCTTGCATCAAAATACTGGACCTGCATTGATGTTGTACACCTGTTATTTGATTAGTGTCCTTGACCTACGTTTTTCGGTTTGTGACCTAATTAACAAAAAACACCTTTTTGATCATAAGTTGAATAATTTCCTCTGATTTTCATTATGTTGAGTTTTATGGACAGATTGTATATGGGGACACGTTTTCTTAATTTACACTCTATCCCTAAATTTTGAAGGTCAAGGTCATATGGTGGTCTGAAAAAAATATGGCCATCATTGGATCAAGGGTCAAGGGTAAGTAAGTCGCAAGCGATCGCCAAGGGTAAGCTGGAGGAGGCTTACCCTTGGCGATCGCTTTGTGATTGCAGATATCTAGTGTAAATATTGTTTTTGTCCAACAGTTTGGACAAAAGAGTGTGTGTGTGTGTGGTGTGTGTGTGTGTGTTGTGTGTGTGTTGTGTGTGTGTGTGTGGTGTGGTGTGTGTGTTGATGAATGATAACTGTAATTTGTGTTATTCAAAAACTTATAAAACAAGAAAGGCACTTGGTTGAGTGCATACCTCGACCACATAATGCCTGATCCACGAGAACATATCAGGCCGAATACATTTTTGAAATATCATGGTATACCTACCATACTCTATCGTTTTTGGCCCTATTTCTCAATGGTGAAGAATCACTTTTAAAATTAAATAATTATCGTATCCAGATCCAGATTCGGATCTTCACCAAAATCTAATCAATTCGTCATGCTCACACACCCAACCTGTCCACCAAGTTTCGTCCGAATCCGTCCACAAGCACACAAACAGACAAGCAAACAAACAAACCGGTAGGCGGACATGGGTAGTCGATCAAGTCGAATTTAGTCGTTTTTCAGCCGTTACCAGCCAACAAAAGTGTCCATAGCAACGGTTCTTTCTCACACATAACTAGGACATACCATGAACCTACCATACCAGTTTTCATGTATATCTGACTCATAGTCTCTGAGATATAACGAACTTCGTTTTTTATTGTTTTCGACCAGGGTTCATTCAAAGTCTATCTTCTCCGAGAGTTTTCATAAGATCCGGCTGGAAATTTTTGACAATATGGCTGAATGTACTGCCACAGTCGCGCGTGGCCCGATTTTTGATTTTCGAAAAAATAAATTTTTTATGATTTTTCAAAAATTTCAAAGTCCTGTTGCTAGGCAACGGTGGTGTCCATAGCAACGGTTCTTATTTGCACACAACTAGGTCATGGTATGAACCTACCCACCTAGTTTCATCGAAATCGCCATTGTATTAACGGAGCACTGGAACGAACAGACAGAGAGACAAACAAGCCGGTAGGCGGACATGGGTAGTCGACTACCCAATAGAACCTGACGCGATGGGCCCGTTCGATGGGGAATGACCTGAGGATTAAGCACAGAAAAATTCATGATTCTAGCTTCAAGGGTTAATGCTGCAGATTGTTTTTTCGTTAAAATATCCCCAACATTGAGGTTTTTCGGCTGTTGCTACGCAACGGGGGGGTCCATAGCATCTGTTCTTTCTCAACATAACTAGGACATACCATGAACCTACCATACCAGTTTCATGTATATCCGACTCATAGTCTCTGAGATATAACGAACTTCGTTTTTTTATTGTTTTCGACCAGGGTTCATTCAAAGTCTATCTTCTCCGCAAGTTTTCATAGGATCCGGCTGGAAATTTTTGACAATATGGTGAATGTACTGCCCACAGTCGCTCGTGGCCCGATTTTTGATTTTATAAAAAATAATTTTTTTTATGATTTTTCTAAAATTTCAAAGTCCCGTTGCTAGGCAACGGTGGTGTCCATAGCAACGGTTCTCATTTGCACACAACTAGGTCATGGTATGAACCTACCAACAAAGTTTCATCGAAATCGCCATTGTATTAACTGAAATCGCCATTTTAAATACTGATAATAAGGGTAGAACAAATCTCCCAAAAAAAATTTTTGAAAACAATTTTTTTTTTTCGACTAGATCGACTACCCAACAAGCCGGTAGACGACATGGCTGCTCGCTCTAGATGGAAAGCTGGCCGACGCGACTAGCCGATATTCATGTACATGCTATCAATCAATTTAGCACAATAAATATGATTATCACAGCCCTCTTAGTTTGTGCCCAGAAACCCACCTTGTGAAATTTCAGGCATGTTTCCAAAGAGACTCTACCAATAGGGAGCCCTGGTAATTCCATTAATCTATTCGCTAAAGATTTTATTTTTTATATGATGCTGTAAGACATTCTCCTTGGGCACAAAAAAACAGGTTTTTTTTTTTTGTATACCTTGTCGAGGCTCGTGTGAGAGCGAACACACAACGCACATCAAGGGGGCATGAGACAAGAGGGGCGGGAGTGGGAGGGACAAAACAGTGGGGAACAGACACATTAGGAGATCTGTGGAAGGAGAGGGATGGGATGGGGAACATGGGGAATAGAGAAGATGGACATTACAGGGACTTTCAGGAAGGAAAGCAGGGAATTTGAAGGAAGTGGGCTTGGGTGGATTATCGGGGGTAGAAAAGATCGAGGATTTGGATGGGGATGATAAGAGGTGGTGGTGAACAGCTGTTTTGAAAGCCTGGAGGGAAGAATGGGAAGAATAGAGTGAGGCAGTTTATTCCAAAGGCTGGAAAAAAGAGGAATGAAAGAGTGAAGGTGAGCAGTGATTCGTGATTTTCGTAGTTTTACCAGAAGGGGGTTGTTGGCTGACCTTGAGCGCCCTGAGGAAATGTGGTGGGGACAAATCGCAGAGAGAGCAGGGGGCAAGGCTGGAGAGGAGATGGTAGAAGACAGAAAGACAACCGACCAACCTGCGATGATTGAGTGAGAGGCCCAAAGACTCAGCCTCATTGCCGGAGATGCCGATGATCCGAAATGCCTGGTTTCTACAGCGTGAAGGTGAGAAAGGTGGGAGGCAGGAGCACCAGCCCAGAGGGGAGAGCAGTACTCCATCAGACTACGGACAAAAGCTTTGCAAGTGGTCAGGAGCTCAGGAGGGCCGAGGAAGGACTTTGCACGACGGAGGATTCCAGTCGGCGACTGACTTTGGAGGCAAGGTTTGAAATGTGGCTTTCCCAGGAAAGATCATGGCAGATAGTGAGACCCAGAAGCTTGAAAGAAAGGACTTCTTCAGAGGATTGTTGAGAAAGTGGATGGGTGGGTTTCTAAACGGTCCTTTCGAAGAGACATAGTGAGAGTGTGAGATTTGTCTGGATTGAAAACATGTTCCACGTGTTGGACCAGTTTGTGATTTTATCCAGATCTGTAGTGAGCGAAGAAGCTGCTGATTGCCGGTCTGAGGGATGACGATGGTACGGCAGAGGGTGGAGTCATCAGCAAAGAGATATAGAGGATTTTCCAGAGAGTCGGAGAGATCATTGATGAAAACCAGAAAAAGAACAGGGCCCAGAACGCTACCTTGAGGAACTCCAGCCTGGAGAGGAAGTGGGGGATGAAAGAACTCCATTTAGGCCACACGTTGACTGCGACAGGAGAGGAAGTCTGCGAGCCATGAGGGGAGATGGCCTTGGATACCATGGGAAGAGAGTTTGGTGAGCAGGGCAGGGTTGCCAGACTGTGTCAAAAGCACGTGATATGTCCAGGGATACGGCTCGGATTTCCTGTCTGGCATTGAGGACCTCCATCCATTGTTGGGAGAGCAGAAGCAGCATATCCAGGGTAGAGTGACCTGGTCTGAAACCAAATGGATTTCGGAAATCAAGCCATTGGAGAAGAGGAAGGATTTCATGGCTGAAGTGATGATGGTTCCATAACCTTGCTGATGATTGGGAGAAGGCTGATTGGTCTGTAGTTGCAGGGATCTGTTTTTGCACCTTTTTATGCAGGGCAGTGATGTTTGCAGATTTCCAAGCAGATGGCAGATGACCTTGAGCAAATGAGAGGGTGAATAGAACAGAGAGAGGGCGAGCAAGAACAGAGAGCAGGCTTTGAGGACACGTGGGCTGATGCCGTCTGGACCGGTTGCAGAATCTGAGTCGAGGTTTGACAGCAAGCTCTCCACCTTGTCAGGAGAAAAGGACACAGAGTCCAGGGACAGTTGGGTGCGACTGGTAAGGTGGGTAGAGAAAGTGATGGGTTTTTGACACAAGATTTAGCTGCAAACACCGAGTTTAGGCATTCAGCTTTTTCACGTGCGGTATCAGCAGTGCGGCCATTTGAGGTAAGGGAGGGGATGGAGGGGGAACATACACCAGAAACAGATTGATTAGATGCCACCAGGATTTTGAGGAGGGAGAGAGGTTTGAGAGTTCAGACTTGAGATTAGAAAGATGTTGTTTTCGGGCTCTCCTGAGGGTAGATACACACTTGTTCTGAGCTTTATGGAAGGAACTAAGATTGCCCTCAGTTGTGTTTGCTTTCCATGAGGCAAAGGCAAGTTGTTTCAGGACAACTGCCTCACCACAAGCTTCAGTGAACCAAGGGCGGAAGGAAGGGTAGGACAACTGAAGACGAGAGGGGATAAATCTGTGCATGAGGGAGAGCAAGTTTCTTTGAAAGAATTCCCAGGATGAGTTGATGTTGGAGAAAGTAAGATAGGAGACCAGTCTATAAGTTTGATGGCTGCTTGGAGACCCTGCCAGTCGGCTTGAGTGAAATGCCAGACTCGACGGCGGTGAGGTGGTTTCTCTGGTAATAGCCTGAGAGATGTCCACTTTGACAAGGACGTGGTCAGAAGAACCGATTGGAGCGGAGGAAGAGCAGCAGATATTGTCAGGGAAATTTGGTCAAAATCAAGATCCAGAAAGATGGAGTACCATTGGTTGAGATCCGGGTCGGGAAGTTGACCGATTGAGTCAGTCCCAATGAGTCGCAGAAAGCTTTTGCTGAGGTGCCATGACAGGTGAGAGAGGTACCCACACCTAGCCAACTGGCATGATGACAATTGAAGTCACCACATAGAGGAAGAGAGAGTTTGGATGAGAAGATAGAAGATGGTCCATGTTTTCGGATAGTGAGGTGTAGATGGAGTCATCCCTGTTAGGTGGACGGTACAGTACACAAGCGTAGCCAGAGGTATTCCTGGGGGTGTGGGGGAGTGAGCGCAGTGCATGGAGAGTGAGGAATAGAGTCTTTGATGAAGAGAGCAACTCCTCCACCAGGACGAGGCTCAGGTCTGTCATACCAAAGGAGGGAGTAACCAGGGAGAGATACTTGGGAGTCAGACACGTCTTGGGGGAGGAAAGTTTCTGTTAGGCAGATTATGTCTGGTTTGTCAGTGGCAACCTGTATGGAAAGATCTGAAAGGTTTGAGCGAAGGCCCCAGATATTTGAGGTCCACACTTTTAATGAAGAGGTAGGGAGGAGGCTTTGGTGCAGGGGTGGAGGGGGAGGGGAGGGGGAGGGGGAGGGGAGGGTAGGACAAGGGATGATGAGGGAGGTAAGGAGGGTTGTTGAAAGAGTGTGGGGGATTGCAGAATAGCTCGGGGAGGGGCCGGATGAGGAGGAGAAAAGGCTCTGTGGTGCTGGGGGAGAGGGGGACAAGAGAGGGGGAGGAAGGCAGTTGAGGATTTGAGGAGGTGGAGTGAAGACATGGAGGTGAGAGGCAGTGGAAGGAGGCAGCTTTGTGGATGAGAGGGGGGGCAACTTTGAGAAGGATGAGTGAGGGGATGAAAGGTGGGACAAAGGTGAGGGGGGAATTTTTGAGAGAGGTGAGAGGGAGGCTTGGAGGGAGAAGAGTGGGATGGTTGCTTTGAGAGTGAGAGTGAGGGTGAGAGGGGTGAGTTGGCACTGAAGTTGGAAAAAAAGAATGGTTGATGGAAAGCGAACATTCATTGCAAACTGGGGTTTTTTTTAAGTGTTAGGTCAGAGATGCGATTTAACACAATCTTGATGGATGCAATAAAGGCGAATTCAGAGAATGGAGAGAAGAAACGCTGTAACAGTTGGATTTTTTAGGCAAGGAATGAAGGAGAGGTCGAAATGAGAGCAGTCTGTTAAAATAGCAGAAGAGTAGTGCATTATGATACAGTAAAGAGTACCACATGTGTGAGAGAGGAAGATGAAGCATTATAGATATCGTTTTTGTTATTATGAATGTTTGGGAGGTTTTCAACAGATTAGGTCATGGAAGTGTTGTAGAAAAAATCGAGGAAGAAGAGGAGGAGGAGGAGGAGGGGGAGGAGGAGAAGAATAAGAGGAAGAAGAAGAGGCGATGAAGAAGAAGAAGAAGAAGCAGAATCAGGAGAAAGGTGGCGGTTTTTATTATTTTTGTTTTAAGATAAGAAATAGAGATTAGTTGGGAGAAATGGGGACGTTAGGAAAGTGGGGAAGATAGAAATTGAAGGTAATGGGGAGAAAAACAATAAAACGATCGTACACCGAGGGGACAAGGTAGGCCTCAGCCTAGGCCTCAAGTCTCAAGCCTAGGCCTCAAACACCCGGTAAGACAACGTCACCAAAAACTCACAAAATAGCACGATTTTTGAAACAAAACCGAACTAGGAACACACAGTAACATGTAGGTGAGAAAAATAAACAGTTAAAACGGGACAAATAACGACCAGAAACTTATCTTTGAGATCGTCAGCAGTGAGCTCCTAAGGAGACCTCTCGACGCTCCAAACCCGGAACCAGAGCACCCTTATTCTGAACATTTCCATCTGTCTGTCTGTCCGTGAAACTTTGGTCAAGCCTAGGGGCTAAACCAGTCAACCGATTCCAATGAAATTTGGTAGGTAGGACCAATATTTCTGGAATCGGGTGCTTTCGAATATGGGACCCCGGGCCCTAGCAACGGCATAGCACGGCCTTTAAAGTGGTCAAAAAATCGAAAAAAAATCGAAAAAATTCGAAAAATCGAAGCTTAGAGTTCTGTGCGCAATCTATCTAGCTCCCTTCATGCCAATTTGCAGCCCTAACAAAAAATATTTGTAGGAGGAGATAGGTTTTGGGCGAGTACATGTCGAACATTTCAGAAACAGTTAATTGCGAAATATCTCTAAGAGAAAGAGTCTGATTTTGATGAAACTTGGGTGAAATGTGTACAATGTGGCTAGCATGTACACAAAAATGAATGGTTGCTATGCACACCTCCGTTGCTTAGCAATAGCTAAAATACTTTATCGTACATCGTTCACTTATTGTGGACTGTACAAAAATATCAATACCTCCAAAACTGGACCTCCGAGGGACCTGTTTTTTTGTGCCCAAGGAGAATGTCTTACAACATCATATAAAAAAATAAAATCTTTAGCGAATAGATAAATGGAATTACCAGGGTGCCATTTGTTAGAGTCTCTTTGGAACATGTCTGAAATTTCACAAGGCGGGTTTCTGGGCGCAAACTAAGAAGGCTGTGATAATCATATTTATTGTGCTAAATTGATTGATAGCAGCATGTACATGAATATCGGCTATTCGCCTCGGCCAGCTTTCCATCTAGAGCGAGCAGCCATGTCGCCTACTGGCTTGTCTGACTCATAGTCTCTGAGATATAACGAACTTCGTTTAGTTATTGTTTTCGACCAGGGTTCATTCAAAGTCTATCTTCTCCGACAGTTTTCATAGGATCCGGCTGGAAATTTTTGACAATATGGCTGAAGGTACTGCCACAGTCGCTCGTGGCCCGATTTTTGATTTTCGAAAAAATAATTTTTTTATGATTTTCCTAAAATTTCAAAGTCCCATTGCTAGGCAACGGTGGTGTCCATAGCAACGTTTCTCATTTGCACACAACTAGGTCATGGTATGAACCTACCAACCAAGTTTCATCGAAATCGCCATTGTATTAACTGAAATCGCCATTTTAAATACTGATAATAAGGGTAGAAAAAAAATCTCAAAAAAAAAATTTTTGAGATTTTTTTTTTCGACTAACGACTACCCAACAAACATATCGACGGAAATACTGACAATAAGGGTAGAAATTTTTCAAAAAAATCTCAATAGATTGACTACCCAACAGACAGACAAACATCGACGGAAATACTGATAATAAGGGTAGACTAGATCGACTACCCAACAGAGAGAGACGCGTGACAACATAACCTCCTTCACCTTTGGTGGCGGATGTATTGAGGCTTATGAGCATGTGCGCACATTGCGTGCAGGAGAAAGACAATGTAATGTGAAAACTTGATTGCAATTCCATGAAAAGAAGAACTATGTAACCTTTGTATACTATAATCAGAACTTACAATGAGATGTGGAAGTCTTTGCGGTTCCCTTTTTCTTTTTGCTCTTGCAATATTAACGGCTGACATTATAATGCTCTTTGAGAGACCTTTGTGTGACAAGGAAGAAGATTTTCATTGGTCACACCCACACACAATAAGCTATTCAACTAAAAGTCAGTTCAGTCTATTTTACATTACCTTCAAAGCATTTCCCTAACTCAAAGCAGCCAGAACCAAACCTTCCTGCATGTCTGGGCAGAAAGATTACCCAGTCTGCAAATGCAGTGATCCGTGGTGCCATTCTGTTCACTTTCCCAATGGTCTTGTGACTCCATTGCATGAATTCTGGCAGCCACTGACCATGGTCCACTCCTGTGGCCAACCAAATAAACAACGTCCGTGAAAACAAAGGCTTTGGATTAACTTAGCAAAATCTTTAATGCCATACATATTAAACCATGTCTACTGCAACCAAACAAGGCTGCAGGATATCCCAGAGGTATGTACACTCACCTTTACGATATCTAGCCTGGGTTTGAATCCTGACCCAGCTATAAACTGCCACCCTGGTGTTTTTCAGGCAGGGTGAAGCATCAATGTGTGGGCCATCCATCGGATGGACCGAAAACAAGTTGTCCCTTCTGCTAGTATTAGTTGGTGGATGTTAACGATCCCACTGTGTTCTTCGGAAAAAGTAAGCCAGTTATCACTGGCACGTTGAATAAATCCTGAATTTCTAACCTCACTGAATGCTGGAAAAGGAATGGCAAATGACCCCCTATAACTGGCCATGCCGAGAAACTGCTTCTTGCGCAACAACGCTGGAAGAGTCGTGTGTGTGTGTGTGTGTGTGTGTGTGTGGTGTGTGTGTGGTGTGTGTTGTTTGTGTACATATATATGTATATATATTTCAAATTCTCTGCTTTTCTTCTATGTGTTTTACATATATATATACATATATAATCAAAATGATTCTGCATGGAATAACAGTGAAGATGGAAACAAGCTGGTAGGCGACGAGGGATCTGCTAGGTTGAAGCGCTGGATACGATGCTTTTCATTCTGACCGATCCACCGACGAAGATTCATTGCCAAGACGTATTGGTTCACATACAATTGTTCCTCTGCCTGGCAAGATTTTTCCTATTGCGTATTTTGCCAACTGGCACTCCTCATAAAAAATGACGGTAAATAGACACCCTATTTTTGAAGGACTACCATTTGAAAAATAAAACCTAAATCAAAAATCGGCTCGAGTAAAATTTTCTAAATATCTTGAAGTGTTTAATTCCGAAGTCTCGTTTCTCCACATTCAAAACTGTAGGACAAGTATTGAAAATAGTGAACGTGGTTTTTCGGCCACTGCATAGCAACGGGTGGTTGCTTAGCAACGAAACTCAAACGCGCACATTCCCAGCCCATATGGCACCTGTTCGCAAAGTTTCATCGAAATCGGTTTGCTGGTTTGTGCTGTGGAGCCTCGCGTTGCAGACAACAACACACACACACACACACACACAAGCCGTAGGTGACGAGGGATTCGCTAGGATCGAAGCGCTGGATACTATGCTTTTCATTCTGACGATCCACTGACGAAGATTCATTTCCAAGACGTATTGGTTCACATACATTGTTCCTCTGCCTGGCAAGATTTTTCCTATTGCGTATTTGCCAACTGGCACTCCTCATAAAAAGGACGGTAAATAGACACCCTATTTTTGAAGGACTACCATTTGAAAAATAATCGGTTTGCTGGTTGTGCTGTGGAGCCTCACATTGCAGACAGACACACACACACACACACACACACACACCACGGAAAACCCGATAAACTTCTCTCAATGCTCTTGCTTGACCACACCTCCTGAGCCACACAATATTTTTCATAAGCCACGCCCACTTTTCATAAGCCACGCCCACTTTCCTACGCACTCCACTTTCATCAACACATCCACTTTCCTAAGCTCCGCCCACTTTCCTAAGCCCCTCATAAAAAATGACGGTAAATAGACACCCGTTTTTGAAGATACATTGAAAAATAAAACCTCAATCAAAAATCGGCTTGAGTGAAATTTTCTAAATATCTCGAAGTGTTTAATTCCGAAGTCTCGTTTCTCTACATTCAAAACTGAAGCACAAGTATTGAAAATACTGTACGCGGTTTTTCGGCCGCTGCACAGCAACGGGTGGTTGCTAGGCAACAAAATTCAATATTCGCGCTATTCTATGGACCTATTATGTGATACGTTTTGTGATATATCGTATATATCTGTCTGTTGTCGTCTGTGGTCTTCTTTTGACGTTGTCTGATGGACTATCGATCTATTAGCACACACTTACTACGACACATGACTTAGATCTGACTTGAATAATCCGACTATATAATGGTGATTCTTTCGTAATCCAAATATAATTATCTGTAGGGTATCTCTGTTATTATATTATTTATTTTTTATATTATTATTTTTTTTTTTTTTTTATATTTATTATATTTTATTATATATTCATAATTTTAATTATTATTTTGTATATGTATTATTTTTATTATTTATTATAATACTACAAGTTATATTTGTTATATTTTTTTATTGTTATTTTATTATTCTGTTATATTATTGTTATGTTTATTTATTATATTGTTTTTTTTTATTATTTTATTTAATTTTTTTTTTTATGTGTATATTATTTTTTTTTTGCTGTATATATTATATACTATATTATAATATTTTATATATATAATGTATTATATTTATATTTTTATTCTATTTATTATATAACTATATTATTATTTATATGTATATTATTATTTTATATATTTTTATAATTGTCTATATATTATGTATATAAGTGATAATAATTATATATTATTTTATTTTATTTATATATTATTTCTATATTTGCATATTAATATATTGTTATTATTATTTTATTTTTATTTTTATTCTGTATTATTATTTATATTAATTTTATCATATTATCATATAATGTATATATATTTTTTATTATTATTTATTCTTTTATATTGTCTGATCTATGTATTTCCTTATGTGGTATATTGATTAATATATGATATGTATATAATGATATTATTATCTCATATGGTATGTATATTATTTATATATATATATTGTATCTACTATATATATGTATGATATTATTTTTATATATATGTGATGTATTTGTAATATATAGTATTGTATTATGTTATTATATATTAATATAGACTTTCTGTCGATAATCGATAATATTGCGATGTATTTTATTTAGTCATACGTATTACTTATAATTCTACATAACTAGTATGACTATATTATCATTATAGATGTATATATTTATAACCTATAAGTATGTGTTTTTATCAATATGTATGTATGATATATTACATATACGGTGGCGACATGGATAGTGACTGGAATACCAGATTAATCATCAGATTATTATATTCTTGATTCTAGCTTCAATTTCAAATGCTGCAGATTTTCTTCTCCTACAAGTTTTTACCCCACATTTAGTAGGTTTTCGGGCACGTTGCACTGATAGTTTGCAACTTGGTCATGCAACTGTCTTGCTTCACATAACAGCAACCTTACAGATGTTATACCTTCTAATTGTGGTTCATGTAAATAGCTCTGTATGTCGGGTTCGTTAGTCTCTGCTGTGTAATGTTCGCAACTGCCGGGTTCCTCCATGTACACAGGCCATTCAGTTAATTTTGCTCTGAAGTTCATGATGTCGCGTCAGTATTTACATTGGTGAATGTCTAGCCACATCGCATTCGTATTATTGATTTTGAATTATTTATGATTCTTTCCAAAAATTTCAAAGTACCTCCGTTTTTGTGTCTAGTGTTTGCATCTTGGTGAGTGTCCATAGCAACGGTTTCAATATTACACAACATTAAAGTCATGGGTATATCAAAAACCTACTGCCACCTACGTTTCATCAGAAATTGCCGATTGTTATTAACGGAGCACTGGTACCGAACAGACATGACATGACAGAACAGACAGACAGACTAGACATGACAGACAGTACAGGACAGACCAGACGGAAAACTGATATTAAGGTATAATAAATTTCAAATAATTTTTTTTTCTGACTTGGATCTGAACTTACCAAATATCATATATTTATTTTATTATTATATTATATTATATATTTATTTATATATTATTATTTTATTTTATACACATATAACTTATATGTATGTTATTTTGTTATATTATTATTATATATATATGTTAATATTTATATAATATGAATGTATTATATTTATATATGTATGTATATATATATATTTGTATATTATATATTGTATGTGTATATTTATATATATGAATGTGTATATATATGTATATATTTATATATATATATGTATATATCAAGACCACAAGGGGAAAACCAGAGATGTCACTTTTTATAAATTTCAGGGTTATTGCACCTGCCAATAGATGGCAACATAAGGTTTCCTCTCACATATTACTTTAACAAATAACCAGGGGTGTCACATAATTTATATGGTATAAAGTTTAGCCGTGCAATGAAAAAACAAGTGTTGTCAAAGCTGAACAAGTATAAACCCAGAGTTGTCAGTACTTTACTCCTGGTTATCTCCCTTTCATTCATGTTAACTGTTCCACCATAATATTCAGAGTTGAGAAACTAAAAAATGAAAGGTTGCAAAACTTTCACAGCATAAACTCTGAGCACTACAATAGCCTATTTGGTTATATCATGGGCTCCGTAGTTGGTGCATATCGTGGTTCAAGCCTGGTCAAACCTTTATTGTGACTTTTATGGGACCCACGCCGTGGCTTAATGGTTAGCGCGTCTGAGTACCCATCCTCATTCGATGTACCCACCACCCAATCAACCTGCTTAGGTATATGAGGGAGTCACATGAGGTGACTTTGGCTATCGCGGGGGTGGTTTATCCTTGTTTCCTCCCGGTTTTCCATCATATTAAGTAGTACGGAGTAAGAAATGGAGAATCCGTCATCATATAAGCGAAATACCCTTGAGTATGGCGTTGAACACCAATCAAACAAAAAAACAATGACCGTTTAATGTTGAAAAAAATAATCTGTGATCACAAAGTCATGTAATGTATGCTAATAACCAACAAGCATGAATTTGCTCCACATCCTGGGTTAAAATGCATGGTAATTATTAAACAAGGGAATAACCAGTGATGTCAGTTTGCAACATTGATTCGTTCTTTGCTCTTAAATTAAATAACACAGAAGCTTGGCAAATGCTACATTCTTAATTTGATCGGCCAATGAACACTCTTCCTTTTACTGGAAAAGAAATCTATATGACAGTTATTAAACAGTCCACCAAAGTCTTGAAACTTTGTTTTTCAGTTTCTTCAAAATTGACTTATCCTGACATCTCTGGTTTTCCCTTGTGGTTCTTTATATATATATATATATATATATATTATATATATTGTATGTATATATTTATATATATATTATGTATGTATATTATATATATATATATGTATGTATATATATGTATGTATATATTTTAATATAATATATTATATTTTATATATATATATATCTGTATGTATATGTTTATATATATGTATATTTATATTATGTTTATATATATATTTTCCATATACATATATATTTATATGTATGTATTATTTGTATGTATATATTTTATATATATAAGTATGTATATTATTTAATATATATAAGTATGTTATTTATATATTTATTATATTGTATGTATGTATATTATTTATATATATATATATATATGTTACATTTATATATATATATGTATGTTATAATGTTTATTTATATTATATATATATTATGTATGTATATATTTATATATATATGTATGTATATATATTATATATACATAAATTACATTATATATATATATATATATATATATATATATATATATATATATATATATGTATGCACAGTGGGGAGAACAAGTATTTGATACACTGCGATTTTGCAGGTTTTCCCACTTACAAAGCACGTAGAGGTCTGTAATTTTTATCATAGGTACACTTCAACTGTGAAAGACGGAATCTAAAACAAAAATCCTGAAAATCACATTGTATGATTTTTAAATAATTAATTTGCATTTTTTGCATGAAATAAGTATTTGATACATCAGAAAAACAGACTTAATATTTGGTACAGAAACCTTTGTTGCAATTACAGAGATCAGACGTTTCCTGTAGTTCTTAACCAGGTTTGCACAGACTGCAGCAGGGATTTTGGCCCACTCCTCATACAGATCTTCTCCAGTTCCTTCAGGTTTCGGGGCTGTCGCTGGGCAACACAGACTTTCAGCTCCCTCCAAAGATTTTATATTGGGTTCAGGTCTGAAGACTGGCTCGGCCCCTCAGGACCTTGAGATGCTTCTTACGGAGCACTCCTTAGTTGCCCTGGCTGTGTGTTTCGGGTCGTTGTCATGCTGGAAGACCCAGCCACGCCCCATCTTCAATGCTCTTGTTGAGCGAAGGAGGTTGTTGGCCAAGATCTCGCGATACATGCCCCCATCCATCCTCCCTCAATACGGTGCAGTCATCCTGTCCCTTTGCAGAAAAGCATCCCCAAAGAATGATGTTTCCACCTCCATGCTTCACGGTTGGGATGGTGTTCTTGGGGTTGTACTCATCCTTCTTCTTCCTTCAAACACGGCGAGTGGAGTTTAAACCAAAATGCTCTATTTTGGTCTCATCAGACCACATGACCTTCTCCGATTCCTCCTCTGGCATCCACGATGGTCATTGGCAAACTTCAGACGGGACTGGACACGCGCTGGCTGAGCAGAGGGACCTTGCGTGCGCTGCAGGATTTTAATCCATGACGGCGTAGTGTGTTACTTATGGTTTTCTTTGATACTGTGGTCCCAGCTCTCTTCAGGTCATTGATCAGGTCCTGCCGTGTAGTTCTGGGCTGATCCCTCACCTTCTCATGATCATTGAGGCTCCACGAGGTGAGATCTTGCATGGAGCCCCAGACCGAGGAGATTGACTGTTATCTTGAACTTCTTCATTTTCTAATAATTGCCCAACAGTTGTTGCCTTCTCACCAAGCTGCTTGCTATTGTCCTGTAGCCCATCCCAGCCTTGTGCAAGTCTACAATTTTGTCCCTGATGTCCTTAGACAGCTCTCTGGTCTTGCCCATTGTGGAGAGGTTGGAGTCTGATTGATTGAGTGTGGACAGCTGTCTTTTATGCAGATAACGAGTTCAAACAGGTGCAGTTAATACAGGTAATGAGTGGAGAATGGGAGGGCTTCTTAAAGACAAAACTAACAGGTCTGTGAGAGCCGGAATTCTTACTGGTTGGTAGGTGATCAAAACTTATTTCATGCAATAAAATGCAAATTAATTATTTAAAAATCATACAATGTGATTTTCAGGATTTTTGTTTTAGATTCCGTCTTTCACAGTTGAAGTGTACCTATGATAAAAATTACAGACCTCTACGTGCTTTGTAAGTGGGAAAACCTGCAAAATCGGCAGTGTATCAAATACTTGTTCTCCCACTGTATATATATGTTAATATATATATATATATATATATATATATATATATGTATGTATATATATTTATATATATATTTATATGTATTTATAATGTACAGAAGAAGAAGAAGTCTGGATACAAAACGGATGGGCTTTGCATTTTCAGATGCTTTGTAGTTGCATTTTGCAGAGGATTTTTGAACTTTTGCAGATCACAAGACCCTTTTGATTTGTGTGTTACCTGTTTTGGTATCATAGGGTATCGTTTCAGGAAATGTATTTAAGTGATCAAGAAAAGTGTAAACTTACCGTGTATGGTGATGTGGGATGAGATTTTGGACTGGCTTATTTCGACGAATTTCTCAAATCCCTACAACACTGTCTCCATTCGGTTAGCACCGCTGATGTCGGCAGGCCCTTATGCTCACTTGTTAAACATGACTCAATGAGTGACTGATTGATTGCGAGAGTGTGGCAATGTGTGTGTGTGTGTGTGTGTGTGTGTGTGTGTGTGTGTGTGTGTGTGTGTGTGTGTGTGTGTGTGTGTGTGTGTGTGTGTGTGATTGCTGGTGACTGAGTGCAATACATGGCCAGGTGTGTTTGGCCGATAAAGGAGGCATATTGTGTACGTACGCCATTGTGGTGGTGGTCGGTCATCATTTGAAGATGTGGATTTGCATCAGTTCTTGCTGAGGCACAGCGGTACCATCTACGCAGTACCCCGTGTAGGCTCGAGGAGGAATTTGTAATTTGTTTAAGATGCCGGCGATAGCTCACCTACTCTTGGAAAACGACACCATGGGAAAGACATTAATAATATCCACCAACTAATGCTAGCAGACGGGATGCCCAGTTTGGCATCCATCCGAGGGACAGCGCAACTATTGTGGTTTCATTATGCATACCATTGTTATAAAATGGAAATCTGGCTAAATGCAATTATTTAATTTAACAGGATGGAGGACAAATGTCACACAATGAGAGCTGTTGATAGTGTAAAGTACAGAAAAGAATGCAAAGCATTCTCTGTGAAAAACCCGACATCATTCAATGAATGAACTGTTGTTGAATGGAATTAATATATATATATATATATATATATATATATTACATATAATATCTACATATATATATATATATACATATATATAGATAGATATAGCTGTATTGTCTGTCTGTCTGTCAATAGAATCAGCCCCACCAGTAGTAATCCCATCATATTTCATGCAGTTGGATTCCTCTTGCCCATCTGCACAAGGTGCGGGTACCTCTGCTCGTTATAAATACGATTGCTCTTACGGTGAGCAGTGGAGTAGTGTTTCCTTAACTGGACGGTTTTGCCCCACTTTTCCCCAACGTCCACTACCCTCTCAATGGGAGCAAGGGTCTCATTTCTAAGGGAACAGGATCTAACTTTAAATTATCAGTCATACACTGTGCAAGGTAGGGGATGCTGCATCGTGAATCACCACGTTCCTTGGAAGGGGTAGGCTAAGGGTTAAGCCGGCTGTCCCACATTAAATTGTCCGAATCCAAAATATCCATCGGTATTTTTCACAAGAGTAGTAGGCCTTTAACAAAACAGTACTACAAATAAAAAAGGAGCAATCAGAGATTGCAGAGCCTCACCAAGACTTGTTTTGTGTGGTGTTTGTGTACTTTTGTGGAGTATATTTTGTGTGGTGTTTGTGTACTACTGTTACTCAGATT
>CM068955.1:85106489-85123759 GCA_035128595.1 Eptatretus atami | reverse complement strand
CGACAAAGTGGTTGCAGAGAAAAAAACAAAAGTTCTGTGCGGAGAAACAGGCAAACAAATGGACCCAAATAGTTCAACAAACAGTAGTTGGTCCAAGATTAAATCCATTATTTTTCAGTGTTGACACACACACACACACACACACACACACACACACACACACACCACACACACACACACACCCAAGTGTTCAAGCCTTAAAACCTTGAAATGTAAAACATGTACAATTGTAAACTGTAAATTGGAATAAACGTCTTCAAGTTTCATCTCCTGGGGATATGACGATGTGACCGTCATACGAAGCTTGAGCCAGTTATCAATCTTCAACCCAACAAAAGCAAACGAACAAACCAAGAATCTCGAAAACAAATCAGTGACGTATGAAAACACATCCCCCCCCCCAATGCTGCTCGATCCATTAAAACTACTTCAAAAGCTTTTTGCCTGTTCATGAAGATGTCCTTCGCCTTCATGATGTTTACAATGAATTATCCTCCGTGTTATATATACCAGCGAAACAGCTGAGCCGGAGAACAATCAATTTGTGCGTTTCCTTTTCGCAATAAAATTGCTTTTAAATCGCTGATAGCTGTTTGCATGAGTGCCATATCTTGTTATTTCATTCCGCACTGCCCCAGAGGAGAACATTTTGTTGCTGTAAGTGCGCAGTTTGTGTTAGGATTGTGGGATTGCTTCAACATAACGAGGATGTACAAGGATATCCATTTGCACAGGAAGAAGCCAGTAGATCCATCATGCCTGTGTTCTGTCAATCACACATTAGTTCAATCCATCGGTGTATTTAATTTTCAATGAGGGTCGAGGTGGGGAGGAGAATAGGAGGGGGGGCACACGTAACAGGCTTCTTTGACATCCACTTTTGTTTGAAATCACTGGGCTCCGCATGGGTTGCATCTTTGAAGACAATTTGTTGTAAGATTATTGCCATGTAACGATTGTTACCCTCACTGGAGGAAAGGGCATTTGCATTTGGGTCCATTTTTTACTTACGAATCTTTAGATTTCGTAAGTTTATTGATGACTTCCGTCATCTGTTTGTGTGTTGTGTGTTTGTGTGTGTGTGTGTGTGTGTGTGTGTGTGTGGTGTTTGTGTTTGTTTGTGTGTGTGTTTGTGTGTTGTTTGTAGGCACGATAACTCGAGAAAGAAGAAGCTACCAATGTCAAATACACCACGTGATTCAGGAGGGTGATGGCTAGCGCTGATTAGATTTTGGTCAAAATCGTCAAAGGTCAAGGTCACGGTGAGGTCAAACATTCGATTTTTGATGGTTTGGTACAGTCATCGTAGAAACTTCTGGTTTGCGTCGCTACCTTCTCTAGAGACAGCTTTTATTAGACAAGGTCAGAGGTCAAGTTGACGATTTCGTAAGTACCAGTCTATGACTGCTTGTTACTTACGAAATCTTTTAGATTTCGTAAGTATATTGATGACTTCCGTCCTCTGTTTGTTACTTTTCGAAATCTAAAGATTTCGTAAGTATATTGATGACTTCCGCTTTCTGTTTGTTGTTGTTTGTATGTTTGTTTTGTTTGTTTGTATGTTTGTTTGTAGGCACGCAAAACTCTGAGAACGGAAGAAGCTACCCAATGTCAAATTACACCACGTGATTCAGGGGGTGATGGCTAGTGCTGATTAGATTTTGGTCAAAAATCGGTCAAAGGTCAAGGTCACAGTGAGGTCAAATATTCGATTTTTGATGGTTTGGACAGATAAATTTTCGAGAACGGAAGAAGCTACCAATGTTAAATTACACCACGTGATTCAGGAGGGTGTGATGGCTAGTGCTGATTAGATTTTGGTCAACATCGCGTCAACGGTCAAGGTCACGGTGAGGTCAAAACATTCGATTTTTGATGGTTTTGGTACAGAATCATCGTAGAAACTTCTGGTTTAGGTCGCTACCTTCTCTAGAGACAGCTTTTATTAGACAAGGTCAGAGGTCAAGTTGACGATTTCGTAAGTACCAGTCTATGACTGCTGTTACTTACGAAATCTAAAGATTTCGTAAGTATATGATGACTTCCGTTTCGTTTGTTTGTTTGTTTGTATGTTTGTTTGTTTGTTTGTTTGTTTGTAGGCACGATAACTCGAGAACGGAAGAAGCTACCAATGTCAAATTACATCACGTGATTCAGGAGGTGATGGCTAGTGCTGATTAGATTTTGGTCAAAATCGGTCAACGGTCAAGGTCACGGTGAGGTCAAACATTCGATTTTTGATGGTTTGGTACAGATAACTTGAGAACGGAAGGAAGCTACCAATGTCAAATTAACCACGTGATTCAGGAGGTGATGGCTAGTGCTGATTAGATTTTGCGCAAAATCGGTCAACGGTCAAGGTCACGGTGAGGTCAAACATTCGATTTTGATGGTTGGTACAGAATCATCGTAGAAACTTCTGGTTGCGCGCTACCTTCTCGAGAGGACAGCTTTTATTAGACAAGGTCAGAGGTCAAGTTGACGATTTCGTAAGTACCAGTCTATGACTGCTTGTTTGTTTGTTTGTTTGTTTGTAGGCACGATAACTCGAGAACGGAAGAAGCTACCAATGTCAAAATTACATCACGTGATTCAGGAGGGTGATGGCTAGCGCTGATTAGATTTTGGTCAAAATCGGTCAAAGGTCAAGGTCACAGTGAGGTCAAACATAATTCCGTAAATTAACATGGAGAAATGTGGAGTATTTTTGCTTCGCTCGACGTTACGAGTTCGTTTTAACTTCGATTTTAATTTTGTCTTCGTTTTTGCGAATCGCTTCGTATGCGTTAAAACTCGGTTGTCGAAATTTCTGGTAAAAATGTTTTTGGAGACGTTTTAAGATTGTATAAAAGAATATTTCACTCGAAGCGTCAAGGGTCGTCCCATTGATGCATGCGCTCGAGCAGACGTCACGGGTCGTCCATGATGCATTGCGCTCGAGCAGAGCCGGTCGTTGATTGACATTAATGTTTTTGCATGGAGAAATGGAATTTTTTGCTTCGCTCGACGTTACGATGTCGTTTTAAACTTCGATTTTATTTTTCTTCGGTTTTTGCGATCGCTATAGCTGACCGCTAAAACTCAGTGTCGAAATCTGGTAAATCGGATTGTATTGGAGACGTTTAAGATTGTATAAAAAAAATATTTCACCGAAGCGTCAGGTCGTCCCATGATGCATTGCGCTCGAGCAGACGTCACGGGTCGTCCATGATCAGTGCGCTCGAGCAGACATGTCGTTGAGTGACGTTAAGTTTTGCATGGAGAAATGGAGATTTTTGCTTCGCTCGCACGTTACGAGTTCGTTTTAACTTCGATTTTAATTTCGTCTTCGGTTTTTGCGATCGCTTAGGACGCTTAAACTCGGTTGTCGAAATTCTGGACAGCGATGAATAACTGATATATATATAAATAATAAGTCTTTTATCAATGCTTCTGAAAAGTTAAACACCTATTATCTGCATATCCTGCTGGTACTGAATCACTTTAAAAAAAAAAAAAAGGAATTTTTATAAGAAAATCTAGTTTTTGTCTGGACTCATTATCTGGCAAACCACAGTGTAAATCGTAGACCACAATGAATTCAGAATTCAAGCTCCCTTGGGCTTCTGACTGATTCATTCTTTTATTAGACAGGGTAGAGGTCAAGTATGGATTTTCGTAAGTACCAGTCTATGACTGCTTGTTTGTTTTGCTTTTATGTTTTTACTTACGAAATCTAAAGATTTGCGTAAGTATATTGATGACTACGCGTTTCGTGTTTTGCTTTGTTTGTATGTTGTTTGTTTGTTTGTTTGTAGGCACAATAACTCGAGAACGAAGGAAGCTACGATGTCAATTACACCAAGCTGATTCAGGAGGTGATGGCTAGTGCTGATTAGATTTTGGTCAAAATCGGTCAAACGGTCAAGGTCACGGTGAGGTCAAACATTCGATTTTGATGGTTGAACGGATAACTCGAGAACGGAAGAGCTACCAATGTCAAATTACACCACGTGATTCAGGAGGGAGATGGCTAGTGCTGATTAGATTTTGGTCAAAATCGGTAACGGTCAAGGTCACGGTGAGGTCAAACATTCGATTTGATGGTTTGGTACAGAATCATCGTAGAAACTTCTGGTTTGCGTCGCTAACCTTCTCTAGAGACAGCTTTTATTAGACAAGGTCAGAGGTCAATTGGTGACGATTTCGTAAGAACCAGTCTATGTACTGCTTGTTTGTTTGTTGTATGTTTGTTTGTTGTATTGTTGTTTGTAGGCACGATAACTAGAAGGAAAAGCTACCAATGTCAAATTACATCACGGATTCAGAGGGTGATGGCTAGTGTGATTAGGTTTTGTCAAAATCGGTCAAAAGATCAAGGTCACAGTGATGTCAAACATCCAAAAAAATGATAACTCGAGAACGGAAGAAGCTACCAATGTCAAATTACACCACCTGATTCAGGAGGGTGGTGTGGCTCGCGCCTGATTAGATTTTGGTCAAAATCGTCAAAGGTCAAGGTCACAGTGAGGTCAAACATCCAAAACATATCGATTTTTGGGTGGTTTGTACAGAATCATCATAGAAACTTCTGGTTTGCGTCGCTACCTTCATCGAGAGACAGCTTTTATTAGACAAGTCAGAGGTGCAAGTTGACGATTTCAGTACAGTACCACAGTCTATGCTGCTTGTTTGTTTGTTGTAGGCTATGATAACTCGAGAACAGAAGAAGCTACCAATATCAAATTACACCACTTTAATTCAAGAGGTGATGGCAAGTGCTGATTAGATTTTTCGTCGAAATCGTCAAGTCAAGGTCACAGTGAGGTCACAATATTCGATTTTTGGATAGGTTTGGTCAGATAACTCTGAGAACGGAAGAGCTACAAATGTCAAATTACACCCAACGTGACTTCAGGAAGGGTGATGGCTAGTGGCTGATTAGATTTTTGGTCAAAATAGGTCAGAAGGTCAAGGTCAGGTGAGGTCAAAAACATTCGATTTTTGATGGCTTTGGTACAGAATCATCGTAGAAACTTCTGGTTTGCGCGCTACCCTTACTCTAGAGACAGCTGTTATTAGACAAGGTCAGAGGTCAAGTTGAAACGATTTCGTTTAAGTACACGTCTATGACTGCTTGTTGTTTGTTTGTTTGTATGTTTGTTTTGTTTGTTTGTAGGCACGATAACTCGAGAACGGAAGAAGCTACCATGTCAATTTACACCACGTGATTCAGGAGGGTGATGGCTGTACCTGATTAGATTTTTGCGTCCAAAATTGGCAAAGGTCAAGTCACAGTGAGGTCAAACATCCAAAAAAAAGTTAATAACTCAGGAACGAAAAAGCTACAATGTCCAAATTTACACCACGTGATTCAGCGGAGGGGGATGGCTATCGCTGATTAGATTTGGTCCAAAATCGGTCAAAGGTCAAGTCACATAAGAGGCAAACATCAAAAAAAATTATAACTCGAGAACGGAAGAAGCTACCAATGTAAATTACACCACGTGAATTCAGGAGGGGTTATGGGCTAGGCGGATTAGATTTTGCGTCAAAATCGGTCAGAAGGTCAAGGGTGAGCGCTAATACCACAATTGGTTGTGAAGTGGAGTTTGAAATCAGTATAAAAAGTGTTAGTTGACTCGTAGAAGGGATAGAACTTGCAAATGTCAAAGGTACACGTGATTGTTGCTGGTAGCGCTGATTGGTCAAATGGCAAGGTCAAGGACAGGTAATTCTGATTTTTGTGTTTGGTACAGAAATCATTTAGAAACTTCTGTTTGGCGTCGCTATTCCTCTAGAGACAGCTTTTATTAGACAAGGTCAGAGGTCAAGTGACATGTCGTAAAATGTTACCTGGCTCAGGCGCCGCAGTCTATGACTTGCTTGTTATTACGAAATCTAAAAGATTTCGTAAGTATATTGATGACTTCCTCATCTGGTTGTGTGTTTGTGTGTTTGTGTGTGTGTGTTGTGTGTGTGTGTGTTGTACTTACGAAATCTAGATTTCGTAAGTATATTGATGACTTCCGTTCTGTTTGTTTGTTTCTGTATGTTTGTATCTCGCGGGATTGAGACGAAATTTTCACCTTTGGTGCGACTACTCATGTAGAATGTTTTCATGATAATTATGATGTCATCAGTTACGTGATTCGGCAGTCATATTGTGTTTTTTATTTTAAATAACCTTCAAAAATCTTCTCTGAAGTGGCTGAACAAATTGAGGCAAAACTTTACATGTATAACCGCCTACCATGAGGAACATAAGGTTCACACATATGATGTCATAGGTCACATAGTTTGGGAGTCATGTTAGATTTACCATAAAACCTGAAGAAATACACCACTCAAAAGAAGTTCTGGCAAGGGTCTGCAATCTCTGATTACTCTTTTTCTTATTCTTGTTGTTGTCGTTTGGTATGCAACCTGCGGCTGCTGGTGGCATCATTTTCTGGAAGCGCAGCTGTGCCACTGATACAGTGCCCCTGTTCCCAGTAAGCTGGTACTCCTTTTACCGACTTCAGAAGGATGACAGGTTGAGTTAACCCACCCGGCATTATTTCACGGCACAACAGGAGCTCGAACTCAAGGCCCTTAGATATTAAGCCAGCCACCTTAACCGGTAAACCAACACCAAGGGTGTGTTAAGTTACCACGTTTCTTTTAGAGCACTCGCCAAGTGGCTTAAGCACTCTTGAGCAAGCACTCTATTCAAAACCATTATAAGGAACGGCTGGCCTGTATTGGTCACCATTGAATGCCAGCGTCAATCAGCAACTTCTTCACCCCAACGCTCTCACACATGCCATGCCCCTCATGCAAAATATTGATACAAATTCTGGGATTAACCGCCGTTTTCCCCAGTGGCTCTTACATCACCCGATTAAATACGTTACATTAGTTATTTTCTTTTTTGTTTGTGTCCTTTATAACATCCTTAAAAACAGTACATTTCCTGTTTAGAATGATTTTCAATTTTGTTTCACTGCCAGGCAGGCAGACAAAGTGAATCTATTATCTCACGATCCTCTCTGTACATGTGTGATGGGGTCGCATTCAGAGCCAAACTCCTGTAAAACGGTAAACTTGTCTTTATTCTATTCATGTTCAGATTCGTGTTTAAAATATAACATTTGATTTAAATAAGCTGTTCCTTCATCATAGACTGATCAGACTGACGGATGGACGGATATGAACCGATTGCTTCATCCCGCTTCGCATGGTAACAATAATACAAGAAAGAATAACAATTAATAGGCCTACCGGAGATGATTTGTTGACTATATAACCACAAAGGCCATACAGGATCCATCTTTAATATCGCAGTGAACTATGGGTAATTGAAGGATCTGCAATTACAATCTATGACGCCATACGAGATCTGGAATGACTATCCCATGATGCTTTTGTAATGAGTGGGTGAGTTACCACCGGCACAAATTCCCGCTAAAATCGGCTCCAGTCGGACGTCAGGCCTGGCCAGCCGGTTCGTGAAAGACTTGGGCGAAAAACTTTCCCAAATCCGAACCCACAATAAGGCGGAATAATTGGGGCCATTAATGGAGTAGCAATAGAGAAAAAAAAATACAATTATTTGACTCGACCCAGCTGGGAATGCGAGCAAATCTCTTTGGTTGAAGGATTCCTAAAGCAATTAAATTAGTGCTGGGAGGATATTTACAACATAGTCCAAGCATTGGAAGCCTGTACCCACCTTCGAGATCATCGAGTGGACCTCAAGAAGGTCATCTCTGACTGTGATCCATTGCTCAGTTTTGTGCGATTTATTATACATTAATATTCCCAGCTTTCCAGGCCACTGTCTCGAGCAATTAAACTCCTCAAATATATACAGTATATATATATATATATATATTTTTTTTTTTCCCAGCATTATATGATGGTGGTGAGGGGGTCCAAAGGGGTAAGGAGGCATCACAAATAAGGGGGACAAATTGGTTTGTTTCGGCAAATCCAGGCCAAATGGCTGCTATTTGACGAGCCCAGATGTCGCATCGTTCTTGGAAGCTGAGCCGAGATCGAGAGGAAATGATTGTTGTAATGGCAGTGATTGCAAAGACACGGACAGGTGGAAACATAATGCTAATAGCAGGGTTGCAGCAGAACATTATCTTCGCAGCAGGCATGTGCTCACGAGGGTGTGTTTGTGTGTGTGTGTGTGTGTGTGTGTGTGTGTGTGTGGTGTGTGTGTGTGTGTGTGTGTGTGTGTGTGTGTGTGTGTGCTGTAGTGTGCTGTGGCATTCAACTATTTGTCTATTCCAATTTCTACACTTCATATTTCTCTTGTCTGTCAACGTAAGTTTTTTTTGGTTTGTTTTGTTTTTTTGGAAGGAGAGGAAGGGCGAATAAAGCGAATAAAATAAACATTTCCTATGTAGTTTGATACTGCAAAATTCATAGAACATATTGATGTGTCTTACAGATATTAGAGTATTGAGATAAGATGCTCCTGACAGGAAATAAGGGGCATAAATATACCCCTCCACCCCCTCAATGAACATCCCCACCATGTAGATATGTCAGTGGATTTAAAATGGAAAAAGTTCCATAAACTGGACAAAGCATCATTGAGGATGTATAACTCTACATACACACAAATCGATAAAGGTTGTTTACCTGTTATGCAAGCACTGCCTGCAGGAGTCATCAGCTGAGTATCTTTGATGAAACGGAAGAGCAAGAAGGAACACGAAGAAGTTAAGAGCAAAGTTGGAGTCATCAGGAGGAACCTGGATATGATTGGGGTTTCAGCCACGATTCCACAACCCCAAGTTGTGGAGGCACTTCAAACCCATCCAGGCACAGGCAAGTGAGTCTTACAGAAAATTTTCTGCAAAAATTCACTTCTCCTTCAAAAATTCACTTCTCCTTGGAGGTATAGATAACAAAAGAGAGGAATATAGAGTAAAAGAGATGAAAGAGAAGAAAAGGCAAGAATTAGAATGAATAAAGAGAATTATGAGAAAAAATAATAATAAAATAAAAATTAGAAAAAATAATAATAAAATAAAAATTAGAATGAAATGTTAAAGGAACAAAGAACAAAGATGTCGGGAAGAACCCGGACAGATAGATTTCAGCAGTTACTCCCCAGGCTCAAACGCAGCAACATGTACAAGCTACCAGTGGTCTGTGCACAAGAGAGATTTTGTCCCATTAACCTAAGAACCGGACTGGCAGGTGGCGGAGACTCTCGAGATGTACGCACACTTACCTCTGAGCTTTCTAGCCCTGGGTTTGAATCCCAATCCAGCTATAAACCATCATCTTGGTGTTTCGCTGGCAGGGTGATTCATCAATGTGTGTACCATTCCTTGGATGGACATTAAACAGGGAACTCTGTCTGCGAGCATTATTTGGTGGACATTAAAGATCCAACAGTGTGGTTTCACGAAGAGTCGGTGAGCTATTGCCGGCACCCTGGACAAATTACAAATTCTTGCTCTTATCAAATAAAACACCACAAACAGCATTTGAGTAATTAATCAGAAAGAACCCAAATAATAATAATAATAATAATAATAATAATAATAATAATGTAAAATAATATATTTCCCCATTTTAGCTCACCTTGACTTTCATCAGGTGAGTTTTTGCGATCGAGCAGAGTCCATAGGGGAGTGAGGGAATCAGTCAGTCAGTCAGTCAGTAAGCCTTGTGTTGGCTTAGTTGTTTGGGTGTCTGGCTTGGGACCTTCGGGTCATGAGTTCGAGCCCCGTTGGCTGCTGAATTAACACCAGGTGGGGTTGACTCAGCCTGTCATCCTTCCGAGGTCGGTGAAATGAATACCACTGTACTGGTATAAGGGCACAGCATCAGCAGCATAGTCACACCCCAACAAAATGATAGTTACCCAGCATCCAAGCTGCCATACGCAAGAAAAATAAGTCAGTCGTTCAGTCAATAAACACTTCAATCATTATCGCTTTGATGAAATTTGGCCACAAGCTTCATGTCTGATGTCTAACAATGGTATATTGACTGCATCAAAATATGCGCTCATTCATGGGGTCTATGGAGGTTTTTTTGAACCCCCCCTCCCCCCAAAAACCCCAAAATAAGTATTTTCTCTCTTCTCGGAAACTGCAAACACGATTTTAACGAAAATGGACAACCTTCATCAAAAAAAATAATAAAAACTTTAAAAAATCAGGGTCTAAGGGGGTCTGCGGGAGGTTTGAGCCTCCCAAATTAGGTATTTGCTCTCTTCTCTGAAACCACACACACAATTTCAATGAAACTTCACCACAGCCTTCATCACACGTGAAGTACCAAAGTTTGTTCATGGCATTAAAATAAAAATCAGGCTCTTAGGGGGGTTTGAGTGACTGTTGCTCCTGATCCAGGTGAGCTTCGGGATGCGCAGTCCTATTTTTATTTTTGCACCCTTGGGATATCACTGAGCGTGCCACATTGTTCTCATCCCCACTCCTTCCCTCATTCCCCCAATGAAATTATGTCCTTTTGATAGATATATTTTGGTCTAATTGGTATTTCCTCCTCATGCATATATACACATTGTTAAAAGTAAATAATGACCTCGGACAAAGACCTCCAAAATGACATGGCCTGGGTTTAAGCCCTGCTTGAGAGAATGCCATATAGTTGTTTGTGGTGTATAAGGCAACAGACCGCTGAGGCGTATTTTCACAAGGCCAGTGATGCCCATCAGCATCCTTTTAACTGTCACTTTAGTCGTTTTACACTGAAGGGAAAACTTGAAGGGAAGGCATGGCGATTGTGAATATAACAGCTTTGAAGATGTCTTTGGCTTCGTATAGCAGTAAGCACCAACATGGCGGCCGTATGATTTTTCATCAGGTTGAAATTGTAGGTGGAGTGAGGCGAACTGTCCAACCATTGGGTGGAACTTAGTGTTAAACATAGGCAGACAGACGGACAAACACGTTAATCTACCCCCGTTAATCCACCCCAAACCCACCTCCTTCAAATTCCCTGCTTTCCTTCCTGAAAGTCCCTGTAATGTCCATCTTGTACACCCCATGTTCCCCGCCCCATCCCTCTCCCTTTCACAGATCTCCTAATGTCTCTGTTCCCCACTGTTTTGTCCTTCCCACTCCCACCCCTCTTGTCTCATGCCCCCCCTAGCTGTGTGTTGTGTGTCAGCTCTCACACGACCCTCGACAAGGTATACAAAAAACCCCCCAAAAAACAAGCGTATTATTACATAGATAAAATTATAATCAAAATTAGTAACGAAAGACAAAAAGGATTTCGTTTTTCATGCAAGATCAACGCTCATGGCAGAGTGAGGAGACAGAAGTTAAAAGGGCAATGTATTGACAGTGGGCAGTGGGGCAGTGGGGCCACTGTTGGACAAATCAAGCAAGAGAATGAATGAACAGATGAAGGAACTGGAGATTTCATAGAAAACCTTACTTCATGCATTTTTGAGAAACAAGGACATGGGTAGGGTCTACGAGCGGCAAATTTGAATGGTTGTGAGGACGTAAAATGCCGTAATACAGGGTGTTCCAAAAAGACCTGAACAACTTTGGTTGTCAATATATTTAGTTTCATAAATGATACAACGATACCCTTTGTTTTATATGATACAGAAAGTCATAAAGTTTTCTTTATTTTCAGGTCTGGTGGTGTAATGTAAAAGAAAATGGCGACTCCACGGGAGAAAGCTCAGACCGTCCAATGGTTTATCGAGACGAGATATGACATGCAAGTTCAGCGTAATTTCCATACAAGGTATGGAAGGAATCCGCCATCGTGGACAAGTATCAGAGAGTGGTATAAGAGGTTTAAGGAGACTGGAAACTGTTATAAACACAAAAGTATCAGTCGACCAAGCACAAGTGCAGCAGACGTTGAACGAGTGCGTGAATCATTTGAACAAAGTCCCAGAAAATCAATTTGACGTGTATCCAGAGAACTTGGCTACCAACCACCACTGTGTGCAGGATTTTGGATAAAAGACTGAAACTTTATGCCTATAAGGTGCAGATTCTGCAGGAACTCAAACCAAATGACAGATCCAAATGCAAGGCATTTGCCTTGGAAATGCTCAGTCAAATAGAGGATGACGAAGATTACCTGAAAAAGGTCATGTTCACAGACGAAGCTTGCTTTCATGTATCAGGAAAATTCACGCGGCACAATGTGAGGATCTGTGGCTGTGAAAGCCCCCTCCCCCCGTGGAAATTGAACACATACGCAACAGTACAAGTCCAAACATCAATGTGTGGTGTGACCTTCTCCATAACCGCTTGGTGGGTCTGTTTTTCTTTGCGGATGATACAATAACCTCAATAATTTACATTAATATGTTGGAAGGATTTGCCCTCCCACAGATTGAAGACCTGCAACCTGAGATCATTTTTCAACAGAACGGCGCTCTCCCTCATTGGGCCTTAGTTATTTAAATCGTCCTGAATGAAAAATCTCCAGGTCGCTGGATTGGCCGAGACCGACCAACCACCTGGCCCCCACGTTCACCAGACATAACTCCCTTGATTTTTTTTCTGTGGGGGTTTGTCAAGGATGTTGTCTATAACCCTAAGGTGGCAAACCTGAAGGATCTTCGTTCTCGGATCACAGCTGTATGCGCACTGGGGGACGCAAACATGCTGAGCCAAATATGGCAAGAACTCGTGCACCGTCTTGATGTCCTGCGCACGACAAACGGAGCTCACATTGAAGTGTATTGATGGTGTGCGCAAAACTTTATGAGTTTCTGTATCGTATAAACCAAAGGGTATTGTATCATTTGTGGTTCTAAATATATTAACAACAAAATATGGTCGGGTCTTTTTGTCGGGTCAAAACACCCTGTATTTTGTCCAAGTCCTGCTAAATGGAAGGGTTTTGAAAGTGCCAAAAAGGCGAGTTATGTTGTACAGTGTTCGAGTATATAATTCAATTGAAATTAAATAACTATTCTAAAGGTCGTAGAAAAAAACTTTTTTCCGAAGTTTACCACTGTTGATTCAGTCTTTTACACCACCTTATTTAACACGTCACATGAGTTCTTCGTGTCTGGTGTTTGTGTCCTTCATGAAATCCTTAAAAACAGTACGTTTCCTGTTTGGAATGATTTTAAATTTTGTTTCACTGCCAGACAGGTGGACAGACGAAAAAAAAATGATCTAACTCCTCTCTGCGCACGCAGAATCGGGCCGAATTCAAAGCCAAAGCAATAGTGCTAAACTTCAGGTTTGTTTTCTGATTCATGTTCCGATTTGTGTTCAAAATATAACGTTCAATTGAAATCAAGTTGTTCCTCAATCATAAACTGACGTTTGCAGACAGACAGACATCCAGAGAGACATCCAGAGAGACATCCAGAGAGATATCCAGAGAGACAAAGTGAACCAATTGCTTAAGCACACTTTTTGCTTTGTGTGCATGGAGTAATTAGGATATATGAATGAATGGATTCCAATAAATTCGGATAACAATTTTTAACCATCATCCCTTTGTGCACATATCCAGGCCAAACTGTTGCTGATGTGTCTGCGAGTGATTTCATGCTCTTTCTCGGGTATCTACCCAAAAGGCCGAATCATTCAGGAATCTAACCACTGAGCCCCAAACAAATCTTGAAAAGCCTTTATCCACAGCATAAAGCTCAGCACAACAGCCACGCTGTTCAAATTCAGTGCGTCGAGCCTCATACCACATTTCCTTCCTTTCATGGACGACATCAATTCCATCTTCCCAAGGTACAGTTAACTCAACCGTAAGGATCTTCTTTCAGAAGTTGGATGCTGTCAGTAGCTGTGGTCGGAGGTCGGTTGTAATTACATTCTCTGGTGGACAAAAGAACATCCTTGCTCCTAAATCTGCTTGTGCTTTCCACCTTCCATGTTCCAATCCTGTGCTTCTCCTCTTGATGTGGAAAATACCCAGGTTTCACAACTTTTCTTCGGAAGAGCCAACTTTTCTCTCTAGATTTGCTTGAACAAATTCAACTCTCTGTAAGACATCCAAAACCTTATTATGGATAAATGCGTAAGACCTTCTTTCTAATGGCACTGAACATGTACACAACATGTGCTCGAGTGTCCCACCTTAAATTCATGAAATGCACTTCGCATTCTCTTTTAATTTCCGCAGATAGAGGTTTACTGGTGTCAGTAAAACATCATATGTGGAATGCAATACAAAGCTCATCTTTACAGTCTCTGTTTTCCGAATATGGAGTCAATACAACCATCTCCCAATAAGATGTACTGAGGGCACCCAAATCCAAGCACATGGCTGCCTCCGCTATATTGCATGGATCACCTTGTTTTCCTCTTCTTCTCTCACTTCAGCTTCAATGGAGCTCCTCTTTTGTGTTGTCAAATTGAAACTAAAACTCCTGCCTTCTGTACTTCTTCCATCGTGAAACAAGCTGTCCATCCCAAACTGTACTGAACCCAAATTTTCCTTGCATCTCACCCTAGATTCTCCTTCATTGACTACTTTCATTGCATTCATCATTTTACCAGATCTTCCATCGACCTTTAACTCACTCACTACAGAGTCAACAGAATTTTTAAGCATGCAACAGACATATTCCTTGGATATATCCATCCATCCCCAACCACTTTGGGTAGTTTATGCTCTGCATCCCTGTGTCAGTTAGCTCCTCCATGAGCCTCGACCTTTGTGTCACGAGTGGGCACATTGGTCCATTGGACCAAATTTTCATTGGTATTCAGGGACTTGAAGCATACCTGAAGCATGGTGTTGGCTTAGTGGTTATGGTGGCTGGTTTAGGATCTTAAGGTCCTGCGTTTGAGCCCCATATTCCACTGAATTAACACCAGGTGGAGTTGACTCAGCCTGTCATCCTTCTAATGTTGGTGAAATGAGTGCCAGTATATTGGTATAGGGGCACAGCATCAGCGGCACAGTTGTGCCCCAACAAAATGATAGCTACCTGGCAGTCAAACTGCCAGACGCAAGAAGAAGAAGCATACCTTCTACTGAACTGAAAATAGATAAAATGCTCATTGCCACTCAAGATCAAGTCTGCCCGTTTATTATCCCCCCCGGTGGAATTGGTCCAAAACAGGGGCTTATGGATTTGGTCTCGATTTTCGTGTCCGTGCGTGCGTGTGTGCGTCCGCAACAATATCTCGGCAATGTATGGACAGATTTTATTCGTACTTGACACAAAGACAACAAATGATGGCATACATGAGCAAGTCTTTTTTTATTTTTTTTTGAGATTAGATCCAAGATGGCCGACTGGCGGCCATTTTAGTTGTAAAAACAACCCGATCTTGAACACGTCCTCAACCATTTCTCGGCCAAGAAATTACCGACGTTGTTCAAACTTGGCACACAGACAACAAATGATGGCTTACATAAGCACGCCATTTTTTAAAGAGATAAAATCCAAGATGGCCGACTTGTGACCATTTTCGTTGTAAAAACCCCGATGTTGAACACGTCCTCAACCATTTCTCAGACAAGCAATTACCGATGTTTAAACTTGGCAAACAGATAATGAATGAAGGCACGTCACATGGGCACATCACTTTTTTTCGACATCAGATCCAAGATGGCCGACTGGTGGCCATTTTCTTACTTAAATGTGTCCCCAACCATTTCTCCGACATGCATGGTCCAATTTTATTCAAACGTGGCACAAGCACAGTGCACAATGCCATACACTTGCACCTAACTTTATTTTGCGATCTGATCAAAGATGGCCGACTGGTAGACTGGCGGCCATTTTAGTTGTAAAAAAAACCCGATGTTGAACACGTTCTCAACCATTCCTCGGGCATGCATTGACCGATCTTGTTCAACCTTGGGATACAGATAATGAATGATGGCTTCCATAAGCATGTCATTTCTTTTTGACATCACATCCAGGATGACCGACTGGTAGCCCTTTTGTTACTTAAATATGTCCCCAACCATTTCTCAGACATGCATGGTCAAATTTTGTTCAAACTTGGCGCAAGCACAGTACATGATAGTGTACATGTGCTCCTCACTTTATTTGGCAATCTGATTAAAGATGGCCGACTGGTAGCCTGGCTGCCGTTTTAGTTGTACATAATATAAATATGGGCTAGCCCTCTAACTCCACACAACAAAATTACTAAAACAGCGGGGGCTATGCCATTTTATGTCTTTTTTTCCTTGTTTCACAATGATTTATTTTGTTCCAAATTGAAAATGTGAATTTACCTATGGGTATTTTTTTTAATTACAAACCAAAATGATGCAAATCAAAGTGATGAAATATAACCAACTTATTATGCTCCAGCAAATACCACTGGTCACTTCACTGATGGAATACGAAGAGAGGGGGTGAGAGGGGGGAGAGGGAGAGAGGTGGAAAGAAGGGGGATGGAAGAGAGTGAGAGGGGAGGAGAGAAGAGAAGGGGGAGGGAGAGCGAGGAGGGAAAGCGAGGATGGATAGTGAGGCAGGGGAGAGAGAGAGCGAGAGAGCGAGAGAGGAGAGAGCGAGAGAGGAGAGAGCGAGAGAGCGAGAGAGAGAGGAGAGAGCGAGAGAGCGAGAGAGCGAGAGAGCGAGAGAGCGAGAGAGCGAGAGAAGCGAGAGAGAGAGAGAGGAGAGAGAGAGAGAGAGAGAGAGAGAGAAGAGAGAAGAGAGAGAGAGAGAGCGAGCGAGAGAGCGAGAGAGCGAGAGAGCGAGAGAGCGCGAGAGAGAGAGAGAGAGAGAGAGAGAGAGAGAGAGCGAGAGCGAGAGCGAGAGAGAGAGAGAGAGAGAGAGAGAGAGAGGAGAGAGAGAGAGAGAGAGAGAGAGAGAGAGAAAGAAGAGAGAGAGGAGAGGAGGAGCAAGGAGGGGAGGAGAGAGAGAGAGGAGGGGAGGGAGCGAGGAGGGTGGGGGAAGGGAAGACAGATGTGTGGTGGAGCATTTAATTAGTCTCAACAAATGATTCTGGCATAGAAATAAAGTGAAGATGAAAACAAAATAATGAATGAAATACATTTTATACCGGTCATACTATAAACACTGCCCGGATATAAACACCGTCCGGACACGTCCGTACACAAACACCACCCATGGATAAACATGTCACTTTGTCACTTTGTCCTTATTCTGTCACTTTGCACTCTACATTACTTGGCACCAAACATGTAACTGATCTGAAGAGAGAAATGGGTGAGGGGGGCAAGATTGAGATGTGAGATAATGAAGGAGGAAAATGGGAATGTGCCGAGCCCCTGCACACCTTGCACTTGCCCAGTTGAGCTAGTGCCACCCAATGGTTCTGGCAAGATGGCCCGGATTCTGGCTTCAGTACAGATCCCCTCATGCTCAGCTCTCA
>CM068955.1:85081754-85099226 GCA_035128595.1 Eptatretus atami | reverse complement strand
TTCAGGAAAGTATTTATACTTGTATGGATTGGGCAAAAGATTGGCAGATGGAATTTAACCTGAGCAAGTGTAATGTGTTAGGGATGGGTAAAAATAATGAAAATAGAGATTACAGGATGCAAGGGGTAATTTTGGAGCGCGTCACACAGGAGAAGGATCTGGGGGTGGTAAAAGATACCAAAGGTAAGCAGGTAGCACAATGCCAGACAGACATAGGTAAAGCAAATAGGGTTTTAGGTTGTATTCAGAGGGGGGTCATTTATAAATCAAAAGAGGTGGTGTTAACATTGTACAGGAATTTAGTGAGGCCACATCTAGAACATTGTGTGCAGTTTTGGTCAACACAGTTCAGGAAGGACATAGATGCCATCGAGAGGGTTCAGCATAGGGCTACAAGATTGATTCCGGGCCTAGCTCGACTCAGCCATGAAGATCGGCTGAAGGAGACAGGGCTTTAATACACTAGAAAGGAGGCGGTCACGAGGTGATATGATAGAGATGTTCAAGATAATGAAAGGTATAGATAAAATAGGTGCAGATGAATTATTGAACAAAGTAGACAATGATAGGACCAGAGGCCATAGCTTGAGAGTAAAGAAGAGGAGAGTTAAGAAGGCAGGGGACTTTTACTCAAAGAGTAGTTAATGCATGGAATGGCCTCCCTGGAAAGGTAGTGGCAGCAGAAAAAGTAGATGAGTTTAAATTAGAATGAGATAGGTACCTGGAAGTTATGGAGATAGTGGGGTTTGGGGATGTTGATAAGACTTTTCGGTAGTTTGAGCATTGATGGGTGATTGTGTGCATGTGAACGGAGTGCTGTTGGTGGGGGTCTTGTCAAGGGGTGTTTTGTGGTTGATATTGTGTGTGTTTTAACCAAGCCCATGCCCCCAGGAAGAAGAAAAATAAAATAATAATAATAATAATTAATTGATAAAAAAATTGCATTTTCTTCCTTGGATCTTGTGTAGATAAATTAGTGTGGTGTTCGCACAGGCATGATGGGCTGAATGGCCTCCACCTGTGTTAGATTTCATTGTGTATGATTTTGTTCTAATTTTTAATCATTTGATGACGTCAATGATCACTTGATACCTGAGCATTTCCAAAAAAGTCACCTGATGGATTTTGAAAGTTTGAACCCTCCTCTACCGAAATCTGTTGAGAAACCAAACGTTAGGCTGTTTGTCACATTGTCATGCTATATGTCCTGCCGAAGAAGTTCGTGAGCAGGCTTTCTCTCCGTGAGTGGCCGATCGATCGGAGTGGCAGCTCAAGAGACCTCTGCCATGAACATCGACCATGCCTGTCGATGACTATAGCAGGCAGGAAGAGCAGCATCCCTCGTCTAGAATAGCAATTGGCAGGAAAGCGAATTTGCCTGTTGTACAGCAAAAGAGTCTTTAAAAGAAGAGGAGGTAATGGTGATTGCATTATAATGGGGAGTGGGTGGTCGGAAGGGCTGGGGTCACGAGGGTTGGTTGAGTGGGGATTATGAGGCTGCAATGGGATGATGGAGGGAGAAAGGATGGAGAGAGTGGTGGAGATGATAATAGGGTTAGAAAAAGAGGAGCATGAAAATCTCTAAAGAATGTGGGGTGGATAGTTGGAAGACGAGGAATTGGAGATCATTATGGGGGTAACAAGAAAGGATCGTGTTCTCATTCTCAAAAAATGGCAGCGAAAGGTCCAAGACGAACAACTGTAAGGTGGGGTGGTGAGGTCAAGATGTAACAGAGAGAAGACAATGGCTATTGCTCTCGTACAAATCGCGTTTGAACCCTAACCTATGCACTATACCCGAAGGCCGAAAGCTAGGCTCAAAGCTTGCACCCCATTTAGGATATTAAACATGGCCTTCAGAACACCCCATGGTGAGCACATGCCATTCATAAAATCAACCACAAGATTCTTAACTCATTGAATTCAAGAAACCTCTCCAGTTGGAAGTTTGGTGATACCTTTTTATCGGTGCAATTCGCACAATAAGCGAATTGTGAAAGCCAAGCACTTGTCAGAAACGACCGTGGAAATGCTCCAGGGAAATAAAGGGAGAATTTACCAAAGTGGTGGTGCGACACAACACGGCTCATTGCGGTTATACAAGGGCTATTGTGACGATATAGTGGTGTCGGGTTTCTTGGCCAACGGCCGTGTTTCATGGATAGCCTCAGAGCTAAGTCATTGCCTGATAGGCTCCGAAGTGCTCTCAGCTCTCAGAACCGTATGGCAGTGTGCACTTGCAGCTCCACCCCCACACCTCCCCAGCTATCCCTCTCTCCGACCACGACATCGCTTATGAACCTTCACTGCACTATAAGATAGTCCGAATGCCACGCAACAGCAAATTCCACAGCGTTGCTCAATCGCCGAGGAAACGTGGATTGCGACAAGGAATGAATCCAAAATGGGCAAAGTGAAGATTGTATGACGTCATTCTGGGAATATGACTGCCACCTGACGACTCATTTTAAAATCGCAGCCCTGCTGTATTCATGCGGTCCCCTTTAATACAGGAAACTTCTCCGCAGTAGACCATTAGACCCATCAATCCTGCACAGTGGTTACCAACCTATGGTTGTTTGTCTGTGTTCAATACTTTTTTTAAAAAATACTGAGTGTTAAGTCAAGAAAGAAAGCAGCACGGTATGACTCGGACAGGGTTCGTACCACCGTCCTCGGACACAGTTTGTACCACCGTCCACCGTCCTCCCAGACACCGTCAGAGCGGACGCTCCAATCATTACACCACCGAGTTTGGTGTATTTTGAAAAGGCTTTTGTTCTGATGGTGCTGTTGAACTTTCGTCCAAAGCATTCGCTCCACGGCTGACTGAGCAGATCTGGATTGTATTCGGTGCCCTTCCCGTGCTTTTGTCCTGAGATGTGAATGAAACGACTGCGGCTTTGAAATTGACTTTTGTGTCGTGATCCTGCATTCTGCTGTAGGTCACTTCCATTAAAACTGATAAAAGGTGTCGGTCTCCTCCGACGCCGAAAGGATAGCACAGAGAGAGTGCATTTGCCTGCCATCTGTCTAGCCTCGGTTCGATTCCCGACCCGATTATAACTGGAGGGATTGGTGTTTTGTGTGCAGGGTGTTCCATCAGAGAATACACTGTCCTACTGGGATGGGGGGTGAAGCAAGCTATCCCGTATGCTGACTTTAGTTGGTGGAGGTTAAACAACCAAGAGCGTCTTTCTGGGAAAGTCAGTGAGTTATCTCTGACACTGAACAAATTACAAATTCCAACCCAAATCGCCTTCACTTGGAATACTGGTTGGAGCGTCCGCCCTGAGTTTGGGAGGATGGTGGATGGTGGTATGAACCCTGTCCGAGTCATACCGTGCTGCTTTCTTTCTTCACTTAACGCTCATCATTTGAAAAGGATAGAGCATGGACAAACAACCATAGGTTGGTAACCATTGCATAGGATTGATGGGTCTAATGGCCTCCAACGGCATCGAAGTTCTCTGTAAGTCACAGTCTACATTTCCAATAGAAGAGACGTAATTCCTCTATTACCTCCACCACCGAAGATGAAGGAGGTTATGGTTTCACCCCTGTCTGTCAGTCTGTCTGTTGGGTCGCCGAAATAGGTGACCCTTATTGTCAGTAATTCTGTCTGTTTATTTGGATGTTTGTTTGGATGTTTGTTCGTTTGTCATCAGCATAATTGGTAGTAAACGTGGGTGGATTTTGACCAAACTCGGGTGGTAGGTACATCTTATGACCTAGTGCTTTGGAAATTGTGATGGTTGCTAGGATGCTTTGGTTCCCTAGCAACAACCGAAAAACCTTCAAAATCGGTACCGTTCACGCAAATCAATTCCGAAAGCCATTATCCCACGTAGGGTTATTAAATTTGGCACGAATGATCTACAGGTGATGCTCTATCATATATTCCGGTTTTTGTGATATATGGAATACTTTACCCCGCAGCGCCCCTACAATTAGGGTATGCGCGAAATTGAAGGCCCTAGCGACCAGGTGAGTGCATCGATTGAATGAAACTTTGCAGGTTCATGGTACTCAATGAGTACTACAATTTGCCTCAGGACATATTGACCGATTTCGCTTAGGTCAGGGGTCAAAGGTCATTAGTGCAAAAATCTATAATATGCGAGAGCTGGAGGTGCCTTCGCGCAAATGCTCCTCCTAGGGTTATGGTCGGATGGTCATGAAAATTCACACTAATCGTCTGGAATACATTGTGCACAAACGATTGAGCCGGATTTTCGATTTAGATCTTTGTTCACCCACAGCACCCCCTCGAACTTTGGGGATTTCCGATTTCAAACCGCATTTTCGGTACTTTTCATTCAAATGGATACCGAGTAGTTATCAGTAGATGGAACTGGATGAGATTTGATATGCATAATACAAGGTGATTCCCTATCGCTATATGACATCCATTTTGCTCTATATCTTATAGTTTCCATGCTCGGCGACCCATCGCCGCCTGCCGGCTTGTTACTTACGAAATCTTTAGATTTCGTAAGTATATTGATGACTTCCGCCTCTGTTTGTGTGTTTGTTTGTGTGTGTGTTTGTGTGTTTGTGTGTTTGTGTGTTGTTTATAGGCACGATAACTCGAGAACGGAAGAAGCTACCATGTCAAATTACACCACGTGATTCAGGAGGGTGATGGCTAGCGCTGATTAGATTTTGGTCAAAATCGGTCAAAGGTCAAGGTCACAGTGAGGTCAAACATTCGATTTTGATGGTTTGGTACAGAATCATCGTAGAAACTTCTGGTTTGCGTCGCTACTTCTCTAGAGACAGCTTTTATTAGACAAGGTCAGAGGTCAGTTGACGATTTCGTAAGTACCAGTCTATGACTGCTTGTTTTGTTTGTTTGTCTGTCTGTGTGCAGGATATCTCAAAAAGTTGTGGACGGATTCGGATGTAATTTGGTGGCGCAGGTCCGGTGTGTCAAGGACGAACTGATTAGATTTGGTGAAGAGCTGGGATCCGGATCTGGATATGGGATTTATTTAGTGATTCTTCACCATTGAGAGACGGGGCTAAACCAATATATAGCATGATATCTCAAAAACTTGTGGACGGATTCGGAAGAAACTTGAGGAACAGTTTGGGTGTGTGACAAGGACGAATTGATTCGATTTTGGTGAAGATCCGAATCGGGATCTGGATATGGGATTTATTAAATTATGAAAGTGATTCTTCACCATTGAGAGATAGGGCCAAAAATGATATATCTATTGGGCTGATATGTTCTATTGGATCAGGAATTGCACGGCGGAGGTGTGCGCTCTCCCGAGTGCCCTTCCAGTTATGAAAAATGTTTTTCGAGGTTTTTTTTTAATCCTGAAAAATAGACCGTATAGAGAATACATAGTCGTGTTCAAAGAAAAGTCCAAACTGACAAATGGATTTGTATCTATAAACGAGATGGAAATTAATTACTATATTCCTGGGAAGTTTAGGAGAAATTTGTATTAATTTGTCACGGAGCAAAGTTTTCCCTCTGTGAGCATTTTCTTGCACAACTCTTAGTTTAGTCGTGATGAGTAAATCACAGCAAACACCTTACAGGTTGCAACCCAGCCTTCAGGAACACGGTTTCATATTTCATCATCAGCTCTTCCCTTCGTGGGTTCGTTTCGATGGAACCTCCACGAGCATTGTGCTGTTGAGATTAATCCTTCATTCCTTTAGTCCTTCACATTGAAAGGTTTATCTCATTCAGCACAATGAGGGTGGGGAGGTGAATTGATTGGACTGGAGTTTATATTAAAGTTTTACCGATTATGGTATACAAGCCAACTTTCTTTGAAATAGACGTATAAGCCGGGTATCCTGTGTGCCTGTATTCCTTTGCAAATGATAAGTATAATTGTAGTTCATATCAAGGTTTTGCATCTCGTTTATTTCCCTATGACGTGTTGCTTTGAATGAGCTCGATCCCCCCCTCACATCTCAGAAGCTAAGCAGCCTGGTAAGGAGGCCTACTCAGATGGGAGACCTTCATGAAAGGCCATAGTGTAGTAGATAGTAGAAAAATCGTGCAAATTATGATACAAGCATCAAATTTGGCATTTCGTGTGCAGGTTTCTGATCAAATCTGCCCGATTGGCCATTTGAAAATCCAGATGGCGGCCATTTTTTCAAGATGGCCGCCAAGTTAGCCTCCTGAAGTTGACTTTTTGCTTAGAATATTTTTGTAGTGTGTCCGATTGCCATGATCTAGTGTGGATTTCTTTTCACCTGCTGGAGTGGATTTCCTGTTTTTAAAACCCCCTGACAGACCCTTTTTCTGATTTTGCACATTGTTATGATTTAACGTTTGCATGACTTCAACATGTATAGTAGTAGACTACTATGCATGGGGTGTAAGGTGTAGTGTTAGAGTAGTACTTTTGTTCAGCGATCAGCCACATCCTTGGATGGACACTGGACAGTTCTTCATACACCTGCCAACTCTCATATATGGCTCCGAGAAGTTGCTATTAGTGCACGGCATCGCCACACCCGGTAAACCGCGTTGGCTGCGGCAAACTAGATAGGGAGCACACAGAAGGTCTCTGCGTGTGATGGAGTACATCTAGCCAGGGCCCAGTTGCAGAAAGGCCTTAGCTTCATATGACAATCATTAAAGTGGTGCCAGAACAGGCAGTGCGACTTGCAAGAATTCTTCAAGCATGAGAATCAGTCACACCCTGCATCTCTCAGTGACATGACGTCATCACAAAAAATGCTAATGTCATCAAATCGACGATGAACGTACTAAAATGAAAGCTTGTTGCAAGGGGGTCTAATATTGTCATTCTTGTTTCAAATAAAGCTTACCAATGTTATCGATGACATGAGAATTCTGTATGGGTAGAGATTAGAGATTGCTAAACAGTAAGATACTGGTAGGATGCTTTTATGAGGCTCCAGGTGTGAAGGAAGAGGAGGAAGGAGGAGTACACAAATAATTTCAAAAGGGATGTGGAAGGAGAGTATTGATTATGGGGGATTTAAACTTGCCAGGGATAGATTGGGTCCAGCAACAGGGAAAGGGCAGAAAGGGCAGGGAGGGAAAGGAACAGGGAAAGCCGATGAGGATTTCTTGTTTAGTCAAGGATTGCTTTTAACCCAGTTTGTAGATAAGTCCACGAGGGGGAGTGCAATGTTAGACCTCCTTTTAAGGAACGATCCAATATGGTGGAGGAGGTGGAGGTTGAGGAGCATTTAGGAGCAGGTGACCATAACAGTGTGTGTGCAAGACTTTGTTAAGGGTTAGAGTTCAGGATAGTAGGTTAAGGCTATTAGATTTCAGGAAGGCAAACTTTGAGGTAGAGAGAGAATTGGGTGACGTAGATTTGGAGACTAACAATAGGCAATCGGCATCAGAGAAATGGGAAACCTTCAAGGAACAAATGTGTAGAGTGCGAGAGTAAGTACATTACAATGAAGTGTAAAACGAGAAGTAGAAGAGGCCAGGGTGGTTGAGCAGTGAGATAAGGAATGCTATCAAGGAGAAGCAGAAGGCATTTATTAGGTTTATATCACAGGACTGGAGTTAGATTTATATCACTATTCGAAGTAAACAGAGCAAGTTATGAAAATAACTTGACAAGCCAAAGAGCGTATGAGAAGTACATGGCTAAGAATATTAATTTAATAGCTAGGCTTTCTTTAAGTATATCAAGGGAAAAGAACAGGTTGGGACCAGTGTGACCCATTGAAGAATAGCACCAGGAGAGTGGTTAGTGATGAAAGTGAGATGGCAGGCTTATTAAACAGATATTTTTCTTCAACTTTTACACAAGAACAGTCAGGAGAATTTCCAATAGCTGAGAGTATCTATCGAGAGGGTGAAGAAGGGCTTTTACAGAAGATCCAGTTGGAGTGGAGGAAGTAAAGGAACAGCGAGATAATTTAAGAGTAGATAAGGCTCTGGGTCTAGATAATATGCAACTGAGAGTATTGGGGAAGTGGCTGAGCAGGTAAGCGAGATGTTAACGGATATTTCAGTAGTTCCCTGGAGTCGGGACAGTACAGGAGGATTGGAGAGTAGCAAATGTAACACCATTATTTAAGAAAGGAGCCAGAGAAAATTGGGAAACTATAGACCTGTTAATTTGACTTCAGTTGGGGGAAGGTGTTGGAGACATTAATTAAGGACCAGATGAGGAACCATTTAAACAAATACAAACTAATTAAAGGTAGTCAGCATGCGTTTACCAAAGGTAGTTCCTGTCTAACAATCTTTTAGAGTTCTATGAAGCAGTGTCTGATTGGGTGGATGAGGGAAAGGCAGTGCACATAGTATATCTAACTTTAAGAAGGCATTTGATAAGGTACCACATCGGAGGTTGGTTAGCCAAGGTGATGGCTTGGTGAGTGGCTGGTCAGTATCTAATTGGATTGCAAACTGGCTTAGTGGTAGGAAGCAAAGAGTGGCGTGTGAGTGAGGAGGATGTCTTCTGTGCTGGAGGATGTAAGTAGTGGTACCTCAGGGATCAGTGCTCAGACGATTACTATTCATTATTTACATCAACAATTTGGATAATGGGGGAAAGAGTAAGCTTTCCAAATTTGCAGATGACACAAAGCTTGAGGTAAGGTGGATAGCAGAGGTGGGTGTGATCACATTCAGGAAAGTATTTATACTTGTATGGATTGGGCAAAGATTGGCAGATGAATTTACCTGAGCAAGTGTAATGTGTTAGGGATGGGTAAAAATAATGAAATAGAGATTACAGGATGCAAGGGGTAATTTTGGAGCGCGTCACACAGGAGAAGGATCTGGGGTGGGTAAAAGATACCAAAGGTAAGCAGGTAGCACAATGCCAGACAGACATAGGTAAAGCAATAGGGTTTTAGGTTGTATTCAGAGGGGGGTCATTTATAAATCAAAAGAGTTGGTGTTAACATTGTTACAGGAATTTAGTGAGGCCACATCTAGAACATTGTGTGCAGTTTTGGTCAACACAGTTAGGAAGGACATAGATGCCATCGAGAGGGTTCAGCATAGGGCTACAAGATTGATTCCGGGCCTAGCTCGACTCAGCCATGAAGATCGGCTGAAGGAGACAGGGCTTTAATACACTAGAAAGGAGGCGGTCACAGGTGATATGATAGAGATGTTCAAGATAATGAAAGATAGATAAAATAGGTGCAGATGAATTATTGAACAAAGTAGACAATGATAGGACCAGAGGCCATAGCTTGAGAGTAAAGAAAGAGAGTTAAGAAGGCAGGGGACTTTTACTCAAAGAGTAGTTAATGCATGGAATGGCCTCCCTGGAAAGGTAGTGGCAGCAGAAAAAGTAGATGAGTTTAAATTAGAATGAGATAGGTACCTGGAAGTTATGGAGATAGTGGGGTTTGGGGATGTTTGATAAACTTTTCGGTAGTTTGGCATTGATGGGTGATTGTGTGCATGTGAACGGAGTGCTGTTGGTGGGGTCTTGTCAAGGGGTGTTTTGTGGTTGATATTGTGTGTGTTTTAACCAAGCCCATGCCCCAGGAAGAAGAAAATAAAATAATAATAATAATAATAATTATAAAAAAATTGCATTTTCTTCCTTGGATCTTGTGTAGATAAATTAGTGTGGTGTTCGCACAGGCATGATGGGCTGAATGGCCTCCACGTGTTAGATTTCATTGTGTATGATTTTTGTTCTAATTTTTAATCATTTGATGACGTCAATGATCACTTGATACCTGAGCATTTCAAAAAAGTCACCTGATGGATTTTGAAAGTTTGAACCCTCCTCTACCGAAATCTGTTGAGAAACCAAACGTTAGGCTGTTTGTCACATTGTCATGCTATATGTCCTGCCGAAGAAGTTCTGAGCAGGCTTTCTTCCGTGAGTGGGATCGATCGAGTGGCAGCTCAAGAGACCTCTGCCATGAACATCGACCATGCCTGTCGATGACTATAGCAGGCAGGAAGAGCAGCATCCCTCGTCTAGAATAGCAATTGGCAGGAAAGCGAATTTGCCTGTTGTACAGCAAAAGAGTCTTAAAGAAGAGGAGGTAATGGTGATTGCATTATAATGGGAGTGGGTGGTCGGAAGGCGGGGTCACGAGGGTTGGTTGAGTGGGGATTATGAGGCTGCAATGGGATGATGGAGGAGAAAGGATGGAGAGAGTGGTGGAGATGATAATAGGGTTAGAAAAAGAGGAGCATGAAACTCTAAAGAATGTGGGGTGGATAGTTGGAAGACGAGGAATTGGAGATCATTATGGGGGTAACAAGAAAGGATCGTATTCTCATTCTCAAAAATGGCAGCGAAAGGTCCAAGACGAACAACTGTAATGTGGGTGGTGAGGTCAAGATGTAACAGAGAGAAGACAATGGCTATTGCTCTCGTACAAATCGCGTTTGAACCCTAACCTATGCACTATACCGAAGGCCGAAAGCTAGGCTCAAAGCTTGCACCCCATTTCAGGATATTAAACATGGCCTTCAGAACACCCATGGTGAGCACATGCCATTCATAAAATCAACCACAAATTCTTAACTCATTGAATTCAAGAAACCCTCCAGTTGGAAGTTTGGTGATACCTTTTTATCGTGCAATTCGCACAATAAGCGAATTGTGAAAGCCAAGCACTTGTCAGAAACGACCGTGGAAATGCTCCAGGGAAATAAAGGGAGAATTTACCAAAGTGGTGGTGCGACACAACAGGCTCATTGCGGTTATACAAGGGCTATTGACGATTAGTGGTGTCGGTTTCTTGGCCAACGGCCGTGTTTCATGGATAGTCTCAGAGCTAAGTCATTGCCTGATAGGCTCCGAAGTGCTCTCAGCTCTAGAACGATATGGCAGTGTGCACTTGCACTCCACCCCACACCTCCCCAGCTATCCCTCTCTCCGACCACGACATCGCTTATGAACCTTCACTGCACGATAAGATAGTCCGAATGCCACGCAACAGCAAATTCCACAGCGTTGCTCAATCGCGAGGAAACGTGGATTGCGACAAGGAATGAATCCAAAATGGGCAAAGTGAAGATTGTAACGTCATCTCTGGGAATATTGACTGCCACCTGACGACTCATTTAAAATCGCAGCCCTGCTGTATTCATGCGGTTCCCTTTAATACAGGAAACTTCTCCGCAGTAGACCATTAGACCCATCAATCCTGCACAGTGGTTACCAACCTATGGTTGTTTGTCTGTGTTCAATACTTTTTTAAAAATACTGAGTGTTAAGTCAAGAAAGAAAGCAGCACGGTATGACTCGGACAGGGTTCGTACCACCGTCTCAGACACAGTTCGTACCACCGTCCACCGTCCTCCCAGACACCGTCAGAGCGGACGCTCCAATCATTACACCACCGAGTTTGGTGTATTTTGAAAAGGCTTTTGTTCTGATGGTGCTGTTGAACTTTCGTCCAAAGCATTCGCTCCACGGCTGACTGAGCAGTCTGGATTGTATTCGGTGCCCTTCCCGTGCTTTTGTCCTGAGATGTGAATGAAACGACTGCGGCTTTGAAATTGACTTTTGTTGTCGTGATCCTGCATTCTGCTGTAGGTCACTTCCATTAAAACTGATAAAAGGTGTCGGTCTCCTCCGACGCCGAAAGGATAGCACAGAGAGAGTGCATTTGCCTGCCATCTGTCTAGCCCGGTTCGATTCCGACCCGATTATAACTGGAGGGATTGGTGTTTGTGTGGTAGGTGTTCCATCAGAGAATACACTGTCCTGCTGGGATGGGGGGTGAAGCAAGCTATCCCGTATGCTGACGTTAGTTGGTGGAGGTTAAACAACCAAGGCGTCTTTCTGGGAAAGTCAGTGAGTTATCTCTGAACTCTGAACAAATTACAAATTCCGACCCAAATCGCCTTCACTTGGAATTCTGGTTGGAGCGTCCGCCCTGAGTTTGGGAGGATGTGGACGGTGTGTCGAACCCTGTACGAGTCATACCGTGCTGCTTTCTTTCTTCACTTAACGCTCATCATTTGAAAGGATAGAGCATGGACAAACAACCATAGGTTGGTAACCATTGCACAGGATTGATGGGTCTAATGGCCTCCAACTGCATCGAAGTTCTCTGTAAGTCACAGTCTACATTTCAATAGAAGAGACGTAATTCCTCTATTACCTCCACCACCGAAGATGAAGGAGGTTATGGTTTCACCCCTGTCTGTCAGTCTGTCTGTTGGGTCGCCGAAATAGGTGACCCTTATTGTCAGTAATTCTGTCTGTTTATTTGGATGTTTGTTTGGATGTTTGTTCGTTTGTCATCAGCATAATTGGTAGTAAACGTGGGTGGATTTTGACCAAACTCGGTGGTAGGTACATCTTATGACCTAGTGCTTTGGAAATTGTGATGGTTGCTAGGATGCTTTGGTTCCCTAGCAACAACCGAAAAACCTTCAAATCGGTACCGTTCACGCAAATCAATTCCAAAGCCATTATCCCACGTAGGGTTATTAAATTTGGCACGAATGATCTACAGGTGATGCTCTATCAAATATATTCCGGTTTTTGTGATATATGGAATACTTTTACCCGCAGCGCCCCCTACAATTAGGGTATGCGCGAAAAATTGAAGGCCCCTAGCGACCAGGTGAGTGCATCGTATGAATGAAACTTTGCAGGTTCATGGTACTCAATGGAGTACTACAACTTTGCCTCAGGACATATTGACCGATTTCGCTTAGGTCAGGGGTCAAGGTCAATTAGTGCAAATCTATAATATGCGAGAGCTGGAGGTGCCTTCGCGCCAAATGCTACTCCTCCTAGGGTTATGGTCGGATGGTCATGAAAATTCACACTATCGTCTGGAATACATTGTGCACAAACGATTGAGCCGGATTTTCGATTTAGATCTTTGTTCACCCACAGCACCCCTCGAACTTTGGGGATTTCCGATTTCAAACCGCATTTTCGGTACTTTTCATTCAAATGGATACCGAGTAGTTATCAGTAGATGGAACTGGATGAGATTTGATATGCATAATCTTAAGGTGATTCCCTATCCGCTATATGACATCCATTTTGCTCTATATCTTATAGTTTCTTGCTCGGCGACCCATCGCCGCCTGCCGGCTTGTTACTTACGAAATCTTTAGATTTCGTAAGTATATTGATGATTCCGTCTCTGTTTGTGTGTTTGTTGTGTGTTTGTGTTTGTGTGTTGTGGTTGTGTGTTTGTTTATAGGCACGATAACTCGAGAACGGAAGAAGCTACCAATGTCAAATTACACCACGTGATTCAGGGGGTGATGGCTAGCGCTGATTAGATTTTTGGTCAAAATCGGTCAAAGGTCAAGGTCACAGTGAGGTCAAACATTCGATTTTTGATGGTTTGGTACAGAATCATCGTAGAAACTTCTGGTTTGCGTCGCTACCTTCTCTAGAGACAGCTTTTATTAGACAGGTCAGAGGTCAAGTTGACGATTTCGTAAGTACCAGTCTATGACTGCTTGTTTGTTTGTTTGTCTGTCTGTGTGCAGGATATCTCAAAAGTTGTGGACGGATTCGGATGTAATTTGGTGCGCAGGTCCGGTGTGTCACAAGGACGAATGATTAGATTTTGGTGAAGATCTGGATCCGATCTGGATATGGGATTTATTTAGTGATTCTTCACCATTGAGAGACGGGGCTAAACCAATATATAGCATGATATCTCAAAAACTTGTGGACGGATTCGGAAGAACTTGAGGAACAGTTTGGGTGTGTGACAAGGACGATTGATTCGATTTTGGTGAAGATCCGAATCGGGATCTGGATATGGGATTTATTAAATTATGAAAGTGATTCTTCACCATTGAGAGATAGGGCCAAAAACGATAATATCTATTGGGCTGATATGTTCTATTGGATCAGGATTGCACGGCGGAGGTGTGCGCTCTCCCGAGTGCCCTTCCAGTTATGAAAAATGTTTTTCAGGTTTTTTTTAATCCTGAAAAATAGACCGTATAGAGAATACATATCGTGTTCAAAAAGTCCAAACTGACAAATGGATTTGTATCTATAAACGAGATGGAAATTAATTACTATATTCCTGGGAAGTTTAGGAGAAATTTGTATTAATTTGTCACGGACAAAGTTTTCCCTCTGTAGCATTTTTTTGCACAACTCTTAGTTTAGTCGTGATGAGTAAATCACAGCAAACACCTTACAGGTTGCAACCCAGCCTTCAGGAACACGGTTTCATATTTCATCATCAGCTCTTCCCTTCGTGGGTTCGTTTCGATGGACCTCCACGAGCATTGTGCTGTTGAGATTAATCCTTCATTCCTTTAGTCCTTCACATTGAAAGGTTTATCTCATTCAGCACAATGGGGGTGGGGAGGTGAATTGATTGGACTGGAGTTTTATTAAAGTTTTATCGATTATGGTATACAAGCCAACTTTCTTTGAAATAGACGTATAAGCCGGGTATCCTGTGTGCCTGTATTCCTTTGCAAATGATAAGTATAATTGTAGTTCAATCAAGTTTGCATCTCGTTTATTTCCCTATGACGTGTTGCTTTGAATGGCTCGATCCCCCCTCACATCTCAGAAGCTAAGCAGCCTGGTAAGGAGGCCTACTCAGATGGGAGACCTTCATGAAAGGCCATAGTGTAGTAGATAGTAGAAAAATCGTGCAAATTATGATACAAGCATCAAATTTGGCATTTCTGTTGTGCAGGGCTTTCTGATCAAATCTGCCCGATTGGCCATTTGAAAATCCAAGATGGCGGCCATTTTTCAAGATGGCCGCCAAGTTAGCCTCCTGAAGTTGACTTTTTGCTTAGAAGTATTTGTAGTTGTCCGATTTGCATGATCTAAGTGTGGTTTCTATGTTTTCAAGCTGCTGGAGTGGATTTTCCTGTTTTTAAAACCCCCTGACGACCCTTTTTCTGATTTTGCACATTTGTTTATGATTTTCATACGTTTGCATGACTTAACATGTATGTAGTAGTAGCTACTTATGCATGGGGTGTAAGGGTAGTGTTGAGGTAGTACCTTTGTTTCAGCAGTCAGCCACATCCCTTGGATGGACTACTGGCACTGGTCCTCATCACTGGCCCAACTCTCATATATGGCTCCGAGAAGTTGCTAGTTGCACGGCATCGGCCACACCCTGGTAAACCGCGTTGGCTCGCGGGCTAAACTAGATGAGGGGAGCACACAGAAGGTCTCTGCGTGTGATGGAGTACATCTAGCCAGGGCCCAGTTGCAGAAAGGCCTTAGCTTCATATGACAATCATTAAAGTGGTGCCAGAACAGGCAGTGCGACTTGCAAGAATTCTTCAAGCATGAGAATCAGTCACACCCTGCATCTCTCAGTGACAGTGGCAAGCTTCATACATGTCAGAATACAGCTGGCTGAAATTCTTGAAGCGCAAGTGAACATCCCAGACAGAGAACCAAGGGAGATGCAGTCATCATTCATGGCTCAGCACTTATCAATGCCCTACCTCACGCACTTCAAAGATTTTGATGACTATGCTAAAGAAGACATCATCCCAAAGGTGGAATCTATTTGGTGCCAGGTACGAGAGGGTGGACGTAGTGTTTTGATGTGTACAAGAAGTCAAGTCTGAAGTCCGAGGCAAGATCGAAAAGGTGGCAAGGAATCAGAAGAAGAGTGACAGGAACCAGTAAGACCCCAAGTAACTGGAGAAGCTTCTTCGAGATGACAGCAACAAGACTGAGCTGTTTCACTTCCTTGCGGAAAAGATGTGTGAAGCACAGACGACTGCACAGTCATTGTCTCAAAAGGAGAAGATGCCATTAGCACACAAGGAAGTCACTGGATGCTGTGTCTCCATGTTGTCATGAAGAAGCTGACACTCAAATATTTGTACACGCCAGGGATGCAACGACGGATGGTAGCAAGTCCATTATCATTAAGGCTAATGACACCGACGTACTAGTCATAGCAATATCTGTACTGCCATCCTTACAGGAACTAGGTCTGAGAACATGTGGATTGCCTTTGGCCAAGGAGCCAAGGCACGATGGATTCCAGTCCATGAGGTAGTTTCTGCAATAGGGCCTGAGAAAGCTAGAGGATCCCATACTTCCATGCGTTCACTGGATGTGACATCGTGTCTGCCTTCCGCGGTAAAGGGAAGAAAACTGCATGGCAGACTTGGAACGTCTTTGATGATGTTTCTGAAACATTCACCAATCTCAGCCAGCATCCAACATCGATTCGTGATCTTGACCTGCAGAGGCTGAGAGATTCGTTGTCCTCATGTATGACAGATCAAGCGCAGCCACTGGTGTGGACGGAGCAAGACTGGATCTCTTTGCCCGCAAGCAGAGGCTGTACAACTCAATTCCACCAACACAGGCAGCCCTCAGAGAACATGCAAAGCGTGCGGCCTATCAGGCTGGGATCATCTGGGGCAGGCAACCATCTCCAGTCCAGACACGAGCAGTCCCGCTGAATGGGGATGGACACAGAAAGGAGAGACGTGGCAGATATGTTGGACAACACTAGCCCCCTATTGCAGCCAGCTGTCAGGAACTGACCAAGTGTTCCTGTAAGAAAGGTTGCAACCAGAGATGCAAGTACTTTCAGTCAGGGCTCCCCTGCACAGCACTCTGCAGCTGCATAGTGGACAGTACAGCTGGAGGAACATTCGCATGGTATGCATAACTTTGAACATTTACTAGCCAGGGCCCGGTTGCAGAAAGGCCTTGCTTCATAGGACAATCATTAAAGTGGTGCAAAATCAGAAAAAAGTGTGTGTCAGGGGGCTTTAAAAACAGGAAAATCCACTCCAGCAGGCTTGAAAACATAGGGGTCCACACCTAGATCATGCAAATCGGACAACTACAAATACTTCTAAGCAAAAAGTCAACTTCAGGAGGCTAACTTGGCGGCCATCTTGAAAAATGGCCGCCATCTTGGATTTTCACATGGCCAATCAGGCAGATTTGATTAGAATCCCCTGGAGAACAAATGTGCCAAATTTGATGCTTGTATCATCATTTGCACGATTCCTCTCAAAAATTGCTGTTATCTGCCCCACTACCATAAGGCCTAAGTCACATTTGCCACGGCGGCCGTGGGTCTACAAAATCTACGGCCACTAGCAATTATAGGGCGCTGCAGTATTTCCACGGTCACACAATGTAGCAGTCACATATGTTTTTATTTTTCGGGAGCTGCACGGCTATTTTATAATTGTGGAGACCAAAACTGGGGTGCCGTACGGTCTTTGATTTGATGTCGCACGGTGACCTTAGGGCGTTCCTGCGGCGGCCATAGAATTTTCAAGGCAGACGCAAGGTGCCCGCAAGGCGACCGCAGGGGACTGCAGGGGGCCCTAAGGTGAACGTGCGGCCAGACGGATGTAACGAGTGGTTCTTTTTTTTTTCTTGTTTTTTTTACCAGTTATTTTGTTTCGGCTTGTCGAATTGCTACGGCGAACGTAGAAATGAAAAAAGTGAAAACTCCGCGCTATAATTCCACGGCGACCCCTACGGCCTGTAAAATATAGCCAAACGGCGTAGGGCCACCCTGAGGCCACCGCAGAAACTCTGCAGCCACCGCACG
>CM068955.1:84991193-85002741 GCA_035128595.1 Eptatretus atami | reverse complement strand
GTACGTCTAGTACGTCGTGAAATTTCAAGCATGCTGAAAATTTTACAACGTACTCGACGTATGGCTCACACGTTCCGCATACGCTTGCATAAGTTCTCAGCACGCTCTGCAATCGTTGTCACACGTCGGACACACGTTACTTGTAAGTTACTCAGAAGTCGAAACACGTCGAGGTAATGTTTAGCATACTCAACACACACACCCAACACACACACCAACAACACCACACCATAACACACACACACACACACACACATATGCGATGAATTTTCTCCAAATCCCCATCAATGTTTGTAAACCTTCTGCTCTCTCACCTCCGGCCCCCCCCCCCCCACCCCCTATTTTTTCTACACATCTATGCCTCTCTTTATATGCGAGTACGCCATGCATCAGCCGTAAAAAGATGTAAATTTATGATTATTACTTGAAAGCGCCTAGATTCTAATCTATCAATGTATAAGATTTTAGTTAATGTACATTAACAATGACCATTACGTCAAATTGAAATAATATAAATTAAAGGTTGACTGCAGTCACTGAGGTGGAAACTGTAAACTTCTGCCATTGAACTACAAATGAACAAAATATTTGTAATAATCTACAATTGCTTCAAAGATATACCTTTCAGCAACGATGCCATACACCATACTACCATTACACCGCCGCGCGCCAACCACACACAAAATCACAACAATACACACACCACACCAACACACAACACATCACACACCAAAAATCAATATGCAATAAACCTTCACTAATACAATTATGCTGTAACACCGTAAATATGAAAATCCCTATTTAAACTTCAATAACTTACATACTATTTACCAAAATGCCTTTGTATTCCAAGTACATAATTCTTTCTTTCCTTTACAAGTCTACATTTCCAGTGCTTCACATGCATATGGATTACTTCACTAAGAAAAAAAAGAAAGTATGTCTATTGCAAATTACTTTAAACCTTCTTACCTGCAATATTTTCAGCACATCTTACATGAAATAAACTTACATACCCATCTAACATGCATCACTCTCACTGACAATAATGAAAGAAATTAATATAATATATAAAAAAATTATTTGCACTACATTACTCAAAAAAGTATAGATCAAAAATTAGATCACAGTGTCATCGGATTAACAATTCCAGTTATATACATTTCAATTCTTGACATTTTACATCCTTATCCCAACCCAATACTTTATGTAATCTAGACACATAAATGAATATCTGGTTCCTTCTTTCCTTACAGGACCAGTGGAATGAATTAATTCTATAAAGTCCTCCATATATTATTCAGCAAATATCATAAACCATTATAAATCAATTAATATCTTAATTAAACAAACTTAACCCAACATTTCATGTATATACATTATAAAATTAGCTTATTCCAAATCATCAGATCACATATCATCATACTAGATAGATCACTCCTTCAATCATTTACATCATATATAGTACATATAATGAACCAAACTTATAGTGATTCTGGAAGTAAAGATCCAGTAGATATGGCAGTATACGATACAAAATGATATGGCATTATACTGAAAGATGCAGAACTACTTAAAAAAGGATGTAATTTCATTACGAATGCATCTTACATGGCCCTCTCCAGGCAAGAAAATTAAAACACAGAAACAAAATAAAAAAATTAACTCTGTTCACAACCATTTAGTGTAATAATTCTTGTAAGTAAAGTTAACAACATAAATGTATGATTATATTTTCTTCAAGAAACAGATATTGACACCTGAGACTTAACACTCCAGTGTGACGACGCAGCCGCTCTGCGCTGCCTGCTAAAAATGCCGCCTCGAGCGTCCATTGATAAATTCATTTATTGCACAGTGCTATACTTGCTCCCTTACGATACTTGTCTCCCACACACACCAAACTTAACAACACCTATGAGCCATGTATGGTACATACCTAACATATCAGACACGACAAAACCCATACTCACAGACACGCGATCAGAACGCATGAGTTGAAAATTGCGCATAGATAAAGCTACATGAATGTACGACACACAACTATCAACAGCACAACTACCAAGACCATATATCACGTTAGTAACACAACTACCAAGCCAATCAGCATTCAGTCAGCCACAAACTACCAACAATCAGCAGTTGAGTAGCACAACACCAACCAATCATGCAGTCAGTTAGAAACAACTACCAATGCCCCATCACGGTCAGTTGCAACAACTAACACAACCCATCAGCTTCATTGACCACAACACCAAGCCCATCAACCTCATTAGCAACAACTACAAGCCCATCATCTGTCATTAGCACAACTACAAGCCATCAGCCGTCAGTTAGACAACTACAAAGCCATCACGCAGTAGACATAACAGCCAATCAGCGCATATAGCACAACTACCAAACAAGATCACGCAGCATTAGCCACAAAAAATACCAACCAATCACGGTCACTAGCAACAACTACCAACAATCACCATCTAAACAAACTACTCCAAGATCTCGCAGTCAGTTTGACAAAACCAACACTATAAAATAACTCAATTAGCAACTTACAACCAATCATTAACTCACACTACCAACCAATCATTCGTCATTATCACAACTTGCAGCAAGCATCGTCAGTCAGCACAAGACTACCAAGCCTCATCACAGTCAATAACACAAAATACCAACACTACACGGTCATTGGCACAACTACCAAGCCAAATCACCAAGCAACAAATACCCAACCCTATCACCGCATGTCCACAACTACAAGCCATCAGACGGTCAAGTTAGCCACAATACCAAGCCATATCCGGTCATAGCACAACTACCAACAGATCACCGGTCAGTAGCAATACTACCAAGCCTATGCCATCAGTTAGCCACAACTACCAAGCCTTTTCAGCGTCATAGCACAACTACCAAGCAAATCATCGTCAGTTAGCACAACTACCAACAATCACTCGTAGCACCAACTACCAAGTCTATCACGTTTCTCATGTAGCCACAACTACCAACCTATCATCGTAGTTAGCACAACTACCAATCCAATCACGCAGTTAGGCATCAACACAAGCCAATCAGCGTCATTAGCACAAAATACCAAGCCTCAAACCGGTCAGTTAGCACAACTAACCAAGCCAATCAGCGTCATTAGAACAACTCCAGATTATCACGTCATTTACACACGAACCAAGCCTTCAACGAGTCATTGCCACAATACCAAGCAATCAGTTATCACAACTAAACCAAGCAATAAATATCACGGTATATCACAAGACACCAAGCAATCAGCTATCCATCGCACAACTACCAATCCTATCAGCTGCGTCAGTTAGGCACAACTACCAAGCCAATCAGCGGTCAGTATACAACTACAAGTCTATCAAGCGGTCATTAGCACAACACCAAGCCAATCAGCTCATTTAGCACAACTAACCAAGCAATCACTGTCAGTTAGCACAAATACCACCAATCACGGTCAACGTTAGCACAACTACCAAGCATATCAGCGCTCAGTTAGAACACGACACCAAGTTCTATCACGGTCATATTGTACAACGACCAAGCTATTCACGGCATAGCACAACTACCACAAGCCAATCATTTATCACAACTACCAAGCCATCAGCGCTCATTATCACACACTAAGCCATATCAAGCGTCATCAAGCACAACTACCAAGCCTATCACGGTCAGTAGCACAAACTACCTAAGCAATCACGCCGTCATTAGACAATACAAGTCTATCACTGTCACTTGATACAACACCAAGCCTATCAACGTCAAATTAGCACAACACCAAGCCAATCAGTAATCACAAACTACCAAGCCATACATCGCGTCATTATCACAATACCAACGCCATCACGGTCCAGTCAGCACACTACCAAGCCTATCAAGCAGGTCCAGTAGCACAACTACCGCCTATCACGTCAGTCTGCTACAAAACACCAAGCCAATCATTCCGGCATTAGCACACACTAGCCAAGCCATTATCACTCAGTAGCACAACTACCAAGCCAACATCTCGGCATTTAGCACAACTACCAAGACCAATATCACCGTCATTCTTAGCACAACTACCAAGCGACAGCAGCGTCATTATAGCACAACTACAAGCCTATCATCGCTCATTAGCACAACTACCAAAGCCTAAAATCAGCGGTCAGTTACACAACTACCAAGACTAAATCAAGCATGCATTACACAAACTACAAATCATCAACAGTCAATAAGTCAACCAAAAATACCAAGCACCTGATAATCAGCGTCAATTAGCAAAACCAACAAATCCAGGTCAGTCAGACAATACCCAGCCAAATCAGCATTCATTAGCACAAATACCAAGCAATCAGCTCAGTTAGCAACAACTACCAACAATCAACGGTTCATTATAACAACACCAAGACCTTCATACGTCATTAGCACAACACCCAAGCCAATCAGTTATCACAACTTACAACCAATCAGCGGTCATATCACAACTACACAAGCCAATCACGGTCAGTTCAGCACAACTACCAACTGATCATCTGGTTCATTAGCACAATACCAAGCTATCAGCTGTCATTGCACAATCCAGCAAATCAATGCGAAGTCATAGCAAAATACAAGCCTTCACGTACAGTTAGCAACTACCAAGCCAATCAGCGTCAGTTACACAGACTACCGAGCCAATCAGCGTTCAGTTAGCACAACTACAAACCTATCAGCGTCATTAGACAAACTACCAAGCCTATCGCGGTTTCATAGCAACTCCAAGCCCATATCAGCGTTCACGTTAGCACCAACTACCCAGCAATCACGTCAGTTAGCACAACTACCAGTCTATCAACGTTCATTAGCACACAACTACCAAGCCTATCCGGTCAATTAGCACAACTACCAAGCCAATCAGCGGTCTTAGCATAACTTACCACCCATCAAGCGTCATTAAGCCACAACTACAACGGTTACGTACTCTTTTCGGGAATCCTCCTCAGATGTAGCACAGCCACAGTCGTGACGCATGCAATCACTTCCTACGAGCCGACAACGTTAACCCATTGCCTTGACACAATCTTGGCACCAAAATTCTTCTTCTTCCTTATACGCCTGAAACATCAGCTTTGAAAGCAAATAAACCAGGATTCAAAATAATAACAATTTACAAACGTCATATATTTTATTTCCTACTTAAGGGAGTGAAATAGAACCCAAATCAACATAGCGCGGAATCACAGCTAAACAGTATGCCGCTAACTATACCACCACAGCTGTGTAAACAGCTAATCACAACATTGAAATGCAAAAAAAGTACAACTTTAAATATACTGATGACATCAGCTCATAGCCCAGTGTGTTAAGTAGGTAGTGCTTGAATCCTAAACGGAGCGTGTCTTGGATCCTAATTGTTTAGGGTGTGCTCTTAGATCCTAAAGCTCATAGCGTTGGCTTGGACCAAAGCGTTTTGTGTAGCGGAGATCCTTAACTTATCCTGATTTCGTAGCCCCATTTGCCACAAATTTGCACCAGGGAGTTGACGTCAGCCTTCATCCTCCGAGTCGTGAACAATCAGCATCAGTTACTGTTATAGAGGCACTGCATCAGCCGCATAATCGCGCCCCTCCCAATGAATTACAACCAGAGGCCAAAAAACCTGCACACAAAGGCAAGGGATCATGCCTCCAGAACGTCTTTGTGTGACTATTTTACAATTTTTGAGATGTATTATTCGTCACCTTTATGAATAATTCGACCCTCGCAAGAAGTTATTATTTTACTTAGTATGTAAAATTAATATAAATACTATAAAATTATCCTGATGTTAATTGATTGTAAAAGTTATAATTAAATTCTTCCCTTATCTCATAAAGACAAGTCTATATAGTATTTTGATTGCACAAGAATCAGTATCACTTACTCATGGCAATGCTGTACTTAGTACTCAGCTAATGGGCTGTCACATTATTGACATCGTTTTTAATCCAGTTATGGCAGCGTATCAAAAGTAGGTTTTTAAAACGCTGGCTCTAACTATATGTTTTTTTAAGTTTTGGCGTATTCATAACAGTTGTACGTATGCATACTATAGTAATTACACAAACGTTCGATAACTTATAGATGACTTATACCAACGATATTTAGCGTTTGTCGCGTTCACAACGATGTGCCAACGATAGTTAAACGTATGCATTAGCGCGCGGAGCGCTATCGCCAGACGATTCATCTGCGGTAGAACTATTAAAAGGCTGCCGCTCGACATTCAACATAAAACACACTTAGACATCATAGTTCAACATCACCTCATGCCCATGGTACACACCTTGACGATTTAGCAGCGTATGCCGACTATATGAAAATTTGCAATATGCTGGCACATGTCGAATACGTAGGTCAACGTATTATGCGTTAAAGGCGACAAATCCCTGCATAGCGTCGTACCGAATCGTGGCACAACGTGTTACTTGGCATGCTGTCAAAATTTTTTCGACGTATTCCAGCGTATGTACACACGTTCCGCATACGCTGGCCAATTGTAGCACGTGTATGCGATCGTTGTCACGACTTCACACCTTATGTTAAGTTACTCACTCAAAGTCGACACGTGATGGTAATGTTTAGCATACCGAAACTTTATTCTACCTATAGTAATGTGCTTGAACCTATGTGTAAGCTTATCTTCACAACGCCATTGTTTACTATGACGGATATGATTGACGTTCTTCCGGACGACCACATAATAGCAATGTTTCTAACTTACATCTACCGTATAATGCGTGATTGCCTGCATTTAGGGGAAGGTATATACAATGGCCTTCACAAGAGGAACCGTCAGTGTTTCCAGACTCCATTTGAGTCCAGTTCATAGATCCAGTAGATATCAGTAGTAAAAGTGGCAGCTGATTATTATAGTATATAGTAGTAAGTTCCTGTCATATAGATGAGACGTATGGAAGGATGTGTGGTGATGATGATCCTCCTTGCGTCTCGTGCCGCGGTCACGCAGCAGACTTCTTGCAGCATCTTCGAATTTCTTCGCTTTTTTAAATATTTTTTTAAATTTTTCTACCACTACACTATTGATGTTTTTTTTTAAAGTGTTTTGGCTTTCAATAACTAGTTGACAATTGCATAACGTATAAATACGTAAAACAACTTTGACAACATATAGATAACTTATACCAAGACGAATGCTTAGTGGTTTGTCGGCGTTCACCAACATATGCACAACGTAGTTACTAACTACTGCATAACGTCGCGCTATCGTCACTATCACGTGTCGTATGCTCATTAAAGGCTCCGCTCAACGATTAAACGCTGCCGCTCAACGATAAATCCTGCCCGCTCGTCTATTAAAAATGGACGTGCGCTCGATATTTTAATCATTAACCAAGTAGAATCGAAGTCCAACATCTCGTCATGCCGAAAGAAACTTCGGAAAGATGCTCCAAGAAGTCTTCTGCCTGCCTGTGGACGGGCGGGACGCAGAGATCCATCATCACCAAACCCTCCCCATCACGCAATCACCAATCTGACGGAACGGATGGCTGCTCCAACGCCTCTGCATCGTCGGTAGGCTCGATACTGCGGCGTGTCTCACCTCCGCTCAGCCTAACCCTTGCGAAGAAGTGGCAAGAAACACAGTGTCATTGATTCAAAGGAGTCAGCTCAATGTCATTCCTTCGCGGAGACGCCATCATCTGACATCAATGAACGACTTTACAGAGGGACAAGAAGGCAAGCTTGGGCAGACAGGCAAGCCATGGGGAGTCGTCGAGCACCTTCAAGCTGGTTCAAGTCCCTGCAACCACACCCATTACACAAAACAGAGGTACGGGCCCCCAGAAATGAGCAAGAGGACACGGGTTGAAGCAAATTCGGCTTCCTCAAGACTGTTCGCCATCGTTTCTGGCCCTGTCAATAGTGTAAGGTATAACACACATAATTATATCGAATACTAAATTTTATTTATATTAGTCTTTACTGTACTACATCTCTAAGCAAATTATTCATTGATACTACAATCATCATTTCCTCTTATTTTTCCTTTAATTTTACTAAATCAATTGTCAATTCAGGTAAGGAAACCATGTGCGCACACGCGGGACCTCGAGCTCTGAGGCTGCTGTGCAGAGCTCATGGTTATGACTGACAGCACGCCCTCCCTGTCCCCTATTCATCTCACAGGCAGGGGAAGCTGCCACGCGATACCAGTGTGCATTCCACTCCAGAAGAGTGTGCACGCGTTGCGGACTCCTTATAAGTTCTCGCAACAGCCTACCACACAGCCACCGTACCTCCCAACACTCTTGTGATAGCCTCCTCACATGTTCTAAGCGCAAGTTCCGGAAGCAATGGTCACGCCTTCACCCCAATCCTCATGATGTTTTAGTATGAGAGAGTGATAGGAAAACCTCCCATCACCAACCGTTTCCTTACCTGCTTCCGTGCGGAACAAGAATATACACCAGCTATTACCACCACCCGCTCACATGAACACAAAGGCACGTCTGCGCCCTGGGCTCACAACAACTGTTCTATGGACCCGTACATGCGCAGGCCACTGCAGCCACATACCAACGCACACCACATTCCAGGCGGATATGCCGCTACCTCCCCCTCACATGGTTCCCAGTTCCTCCTCCTCTGATTACGCACCCAAGCCCGCCCTGCATCTGTTGCTAGAGGCTCGCTGCCAGTAACTGAACAGAGCCCAACGCCTTTGACACAAGCTCAGGTATGTTAACATCTCTGACTCTCAGGAGTTATCGCACTGTTCCAGGATCGCTATGCTTGAGCACCCGAAAAAAAATTCTATGGGACTGAAACACCTCCACCACCAGAAAGAACAAAAGAACATACAGGACATTTGTACTTCTCAGATTGTCAGAACTGTTTGCGCATGTTTTTCATTTTGTATTACAGGGTTTGACCAGTTATCGTTTCCATTATTTTCAAGCACTGATAAAGTAGTCAAACTTCTTATGTTTTGATGAATTTTTTAAATATTCATTCGAAAACAATAATTAAACATAAAACCCCAAAGACCCTGGGGAGGTAGGGGGCTGGTGGGACCCATGGCTGCTCACTCTGATGAAAGGCTGGGCCGAACGCGGACTACCCATATTATGATGCTACAATCAATTGCACAATAAATATGAATTATCACTACCCTCTTATTTGCGCCCAGAACCCGCCTGTATTTAGGCTGTTTCCAAAGGACTCTAACAAATGGCCAGCCCTGTAAATTTCCATTTTCTATTCGCTTCATAAGTTTTATTTTTATATGATGCGTTAAACACTCTCCTTGGCAATAAAAAAAAGGTCCCTCGAGTCCAGTTTCGGAGTAATTGATTATTATTACAGTCCACAATAATTACGATGTTACGATTAAAGTATTTTAGCTGTTGCTATGCAACGGAGGTGCATAGCAACCATCATTTTGTGTTAGACTAGCCACATTACAACATTTTCACCCAGTCCTCATCTAAAATCAAACTCTTTCTCTAGAATATTCCAATTAACCGTGTCTGAAATGTTCGACATTTACTCGCCAAACCTAATCTCTCCTACAAATATTTTCTTGTTTGGCCATAATTCGAAGGAGCAATAGATTGCACAGACTCTACTTTTCATTTTCGATGTTTTGATTAATTTTTCGATTAATTTGAACACTTTTAAAGGGCCGTGCTATGCTGTTCTAAAAGCCCAGAAAATGATTCCATATCGAAGCACAGCGATTCCCAGAAATATGGACCCTACCTACCACAATTTCATGGACGGTAGTGTTTACCCTCACGACCAAAGTTCGCGACAGACGAACAGATGAAAATTCCACATATAGGTCTCTAGAGCTCAATAAATTTGGGCTTCCCTATGCCTTTATCTTTGTAAAATAATGAAACGATTCATTTCAGAGAATTTACTGTCTCTTAAATGACCTTTATTGCACTGGAAATTGCCAGTAATTACAAATATCTAATCATCCCTTCTTGCACGAACTCGCCAGCGGGGTTACCCAGTCTGAGGATGTATTCCTCTGTTTATTTCCGTCCTTGAGCATGTGCCAAGTAGCTTTTGTTATCCTCCAAGTAATTCCTCTCGCTCATATGTCCTGGAAAAAGGTCAACTTTTCTCTTCTCTGCCCGGTCAGTGCTTTCTGTATCCTCTGTACCTGAATTTGATTTTATTTATTCACTTATAAAGCGCACCTATAATAAAATCATTATATTCTAACGCCTGTACAATAAAGTAATATAATAGATACATATAACATTTAAGTAAATCATATAATTTTATAAGTCAGCCTAAAAGTAATTCATTGATTATACTGATAATATATGTATGTAAACATGAATTACCTTGTCTCATGGTTGTGCAGATCAGCAAAGATGCTTTTACATGCAGCTGACAGTAGTGTATCTGCATTTACTTAGCAAACCTGAATCTGTAGCCAGAGCCAGCATTCTACTACCCTCCTTGCCGCCTAAGCCTGAGGGTTAAGATTCGTTGTTCATTCGTGCAGACCCCGAGATATGGCTCATCATGGTTGTCTAAGGCAAAGCATCTCACCGAAAAAAGTAAGAACACCTGGTGTCTTTTGTAAAGACTCATTTCAGAACCAAGCGGTTACCTTCTCATGCATTCCTTGCAGCTCCAACATTCATTGATATATCTGCCGCATCTATGCAATGATCCAAGTACCGCCACATCTGCCCAAATGATTTGTGTCAGCATCAAACAAGCGCCATCAGAACAATGGAGTTATAATCCTTTGTAGTGAATATTGGACCCACTCTTGGACAGCTGCCAGCCACGTGTTCAGTTCAAGGTCCCACATTATGGGAAAGTTCCATTTGGAAGAATTGTCACTTGCGCGCAACCATCAGGATACTGGGAAACAGCACCTCACTCCACTTATTCGTCATACATGGCTACAGACTTCTCTGACCACTTAGGCTGGGTTATGAGACCCTCACATCCGAACTTCATCGAGGCATACTTTTTCACAGAGGCAATTGACGCAAAATCGAGTCCAGCTATGCCAGCTCAACGGATCCTGTGAAGGTACTGCTTTGTTATCCTTACCCACTCTGGCTAGCGCTCGTCGAACATTGCTGTGCATACCAGAAGTTGGTGAAACTCTTGTCCTCGTTACGGATTCCCATGGCTGTCAACATCCAAAATGCCGTCGCCCCGATCCATTCTCACCCATCCTCTCCTCGAATATCACACTCTTCTTCTCTGCTCTATTGCACGCACGGTACAGTGTCACGATTTGAAGCATGTTATTTTGCGAGATCAGAAGATTTTTTATTTCGCTTCAGCCTTTGCCGATTCCGCCATTCTCTTCGGATGACATGGCAGACTCACATGGAGTCTGAACCACTTTTGAGGCCGCCGAGCCCCATGAGTATTACAATTTTCCCCAACGTGCCAAGACCATTAGACGTAGCCTTGGAAGTTTTAAAAACGTCATAAGGCGGTGGCGTCCGAAGACGTTCAATGACCACAGAACTTCAAGTGCATTGGAATACGTTAAACAATAGGTTCAAACATTTTCACTCATTTAGGGATA
>CM068955.1:84974628-84991168 GCA_035128595.1 Eptatretus atami | reverse complement strand
CCGAAACTTTATTCTAACCTATGTTATACGTGCTTGAACCTATGTGTAACGTTATCTTCAACGCACATTTTCGTATGGACGGAATTGATTGACGTCTTCCGGACGACCACATAATACAACTGTTTCTAACTTACATCTACCGTATAATGGCTATTTGCGCATTTAGGGAAGGTATATACAATGGGCTTCACAAGAGGAACCGTCAGTGTTTCCAGACTCCATGTTGAGTCCATTCAATGTCAGTAGTATCAGTAGTGTAATTTAGTGTGAGCGTGTCAGAGTGTAGATAGTAGTAGATTAGTAGTTAGGTAGTAGCGTTTGATGGGGGTGGGTGATGATGATCCTCGTTCGTCCACGAAATCGGAGACTACTTTGCCCATTGTTCGATGTCTTTGGCTAATTTTTTTCTCATTCCCCACGGATGAACTATTTTTTGGTTTCAGTTTTAAAGATTCAAAGACTTGGACAAATGCATATTACTATAAAACACAGAAGCTTCGATAACCATTATAGATAAGTCTATACCACGATTGATTAGCGTGTTAGGGCTGTCCACAACCTAATGCCCACGATAGATCTAACGTATGCATAGGTTCGGCAGCGTAATCGTCCGACGATACGTGAGGTTTTCTATTCATAGGCGCAACTTTTCACTTTAATAAATGCCTGTCACTCGCTATGTTTATTGGCGCGCGTGCTCGGCAATTGAAATAGTTTCCATGAAACGAGTTAATCGCTCCACAGCACTGCAGTCCGGCACAAACAGCAGCAGGCTCATGCACAGCCTCATGCAGGCTCAAGCGGATCCTGTAGAAGGTATACTGCTTGGTTATCCTTGACCACTTGCTAGCAGCCCGTCGACATCGCTGGGGCATCGCCAGAAGTTAGATAAGGGATGCAGGTCCTCGTTCCAAGTCCAACCATGGCTGGCCATATATGCCGTGGGCGTCGCCCTTCCCGATCCCATGTCTGACCCAGTTTCTTCTCCTCCGTCACGTTTTCTTTCTCCCGCTCTATTGGCACGCAATTGGTGCAGTGTCAACTCGATGAGGTCATGTTGATGATTGGAGACAGGTAGAGTTTCGTCTCTCAGCCTTGCCGTATCCTCCATCTCTCGGAAATGCGACATGGAATGTACTCACCACGAAGTCTAAAAAAAGGCGGGTTCTCTCCTGCGAAGCCCCTTTTATATACCAATTCCCCTAATCCGCTGGCAATACGCCATTACTACGGTATCTGTAAGTATAGAACGCCGTTCAGAAGTTCTGTGGTACGTCACTGAAGACGTCAAATACGTCTACATACGTTATTTGCGTAGGACAGGCTTACCAAAAATGCCCAAGTACGTTCACTCATAGAGTTATAAATAAGTCACAGGTACCCTAACATTACTTTGACGCGTTTCGACGTACTGAGAAACTTCAAGTAACGTGTTGCGAAGTGTGAACACGTTGTTGTAGCGTGCTTACAAAACGTTACTCATCATGTTAGAAATAAGTTCGGGTACGCCTAAACATTTACCTCGACGTGTTTCGACTATGAGAACTACAAGTAACGTGTGCGAAGTTGTGAGCAACGTCGTGTAGGTATGCTTACAAACGTTACTCATATGTTAGAAAAGTTCTGTACGCTAAACTTTTACCTCACGTGTTTCACTTTGAAGTAACTTACAACGTTAACGTTGTGTCAGAGTGTGTCAACAGATCGCATAACGTGCCCTACAACTTAGGCCAGCGTAGCGAACGTGTGAGTCATACGCGGCAATACGTTTTCTAAAATTTCAAGCATGCAAAATTGAGGAACAACCCAAAAGTACAACGTTTAAAGCCAGCATGTTACTACGACGTATGCCAGGTGATTTTCAGCGTCTTTAACGATACAAAACGTGACCATAACGTATTTCGACATGTGCAGCATTTCTAGACAATTTTTCATAAATCGCATACGCTGCTTAAATGTCAAGGTGGACAGCTGCTTTCACCTCGCTTCGCTGAATGATTTTTAATCAAAAGACGCATTTTGTACTTAACCAAACATATTGCATGTCATATCATGTAAGTGTCAATGAGGCATGTAAAAAATGTAAAACACGTGGAAAAGATCCATTATAAACCATAGTTGCTCGTGTGTTCGTGTGCTGCTTCCTATTACTTTAGTACTTGCTACATATCCTTGTGTTGCTCCCTACGCTGTCATTTTACAGGGTTCCTGCTTTGGTTAGTAATCATAAATGTTACCGTATGGACCTACTACTTAAAGCTCGATGTCCCAATTCTTCTTCCCTTTTAAATGGAACCGGCCAATAAATTTGTTTAAACCAACCCATTTTTATTACAAGTAAATGGGATTATAGAATTTCCAACTACGTAAATGTATTATCAGCTCTTCAACAGTTACATTTGCTATTATATTGTATGACACAGAAACTCTTTAGAACTCAACGGGCACTCGTAGGTGCATACCTCTCTGCCAGGCTGCACCAGTTACCTTGTTATCCTATCCCCACCAATAGCTGGATCTCATCGAGACCACAACAAATATAATCAGCTTAGTTCTTGACACCTAACCACTCATCTACATAGTTTTGTCAAAACCGGTCCACAATTTTCAAAACATATCATCTATATATCGAATTTGGCTTCGTCTCTCAAGGGAAGAATCAGTAAAATTAAACATCTCGTATCTGGAACTGGATTCGGATCTTCACCAAATCTAACATTCTCCTCGTCACACACCCAACCTGTCACCAAAGTTTCATACCAGTCAGTCCCAAACTTTTGAGATATGCTGCTCAACAGACAAACAAAAACAGACAGATACGGAAAACACCTCATCCACCTTCGGTGGCAAGGAATAGCGTGACAGACAGACTAAACTTGGCTCATGAACATATACATATTACACATATAACACAGGTTCCCAAAAAGTCTGGATGCATAGGCATCTTCCTAATATACAAATTGATATTTTATTTTTATTCAGATCCAAGAGGCTTCGAAACTAACAATAGAATGAAATTGAACCATTCTCATGTACGCAAGACAGTTCTCACAAAGAGAGTTGCTGCCAAATTCATAGAAGCATCCTGATAAGCATCCATAAACACATGCCACTGTTAAAGTGTTCCAAACCGTTTTAGGTTCCAGAAAAATGTGTCAACCTTCTTTTTCAGCTTAAAACAAGTGTCGCGAAGTCAAAGGCCGTCAATTTCAGCATTTACTGTAATAAAAACTTTTAAATAAATTTGCCTATGATCCAGATTTTGGGACACCTGTATATATATTTACGAATTTGAAGCTTACTGCCACACAACAGCCATTCCTATAGATCAGTATATATCGATATAGTAGTGTTCTCGTTGAGAATCCATCCCCTGATTAGTGGGGCAATTAGCAAACAATGTGCATTTGTGAGGTAAGCACCAATTTGGCACACTAGTAGCCTATCATATTATGAAACAGATTTGGAGTATTGCGGCAATCTCAAAACATTTTTTTGATGCATGGGAAAATGCTGCCACAGCCATCAGCAGCTGAATTTGAGATTGCCCAATATCCAAATCTGTTCATAATTAGATAGGTTACTAGTGTGCCAAATTTGGTGCATTTCCTCACAAAATGACAATTGTTATGCTAGTATTTAGCCTTAAGTTTGCCCCACTACTGGTCTAATGGGAAATTAAAATGTCTCGTTGCGCTGCGGAGTCTATTTTATAGTCAGGTTTTCTTTTACATTTTTACATTCACTTTACCAACTACAACAACACCTTCACCATCCTGAAAGCCATAACGCTCACGGTGGAGCGGAGTCAGAAGGACTTGCCGTCTCTCTCGACCAATCGAGAGTGCGAGCGAGATTTCCGCGGTCGCCAATTGAGAGCCACGGCAGGACAAATGTACTCCTCTTTCTTGTTTGAGTGGCGGTCCGCCGTGCACCGCACCCCCCCCTCCCCCCCGGTTCCAATCAGCGGACTTGAGCGCCCCTCGTGGCCTATCACGGGGGAGACGAGCGCAGTTTGCGCGCCAAAAACAGTCCAGTTGAGCGGAGAGGGGTCGGAGGAGGCGGGGCGCTCCCCCTTGGAAAGGAGTGGCATAACTGTTCGCAACGATTCCGACGGTGGAGAGTTGATTTTCTGCCGGATCGCCCCGCTCTGCTCTGGCGCTTCCTCCTCGTCCGCGCGATGGTTAGCGGTCCGCTTCATCCCCGTCCCCGGTACTTGAGTGGCATCGTGGTTGCATGTTCGATTCCCACGGTCCCAGACGTCGAAGACCACACGAGGTGACAGGTCCAAATAGCTCTGTTTCCAGTCATTCTTCCCTCAAAGCTGGAACCTTCATAAAGCCCTACCGGGGTCCATTTCTTGGGTGTGGTCTGTGTGCGTGCCTGTTCTTGTCAAGATAAATTATTAAGTCTTTTTGCTTGTACAATTATTTACATTCATATTCGGTTGTAATCTGCTCTTTTGTCTCCCTTCCCGGTTTTGCCAAATTAATTATTGTAAATAATATTCCTTTTGTTAATTGTTCCATCTCGTTTCTGTGTTTCTTTCTTTGGCATAGCATGCGTGCATGTTGAAGGAATTAGGGAAACGTAAAATGTGCATTTGGACCGACGGGTCTTGGTAACCATCGCTCGGTTACGACGGTTCGGCACGATAACGGCTCGTCCGCTCGAGGCCTGCCGCGAATGTGAATTCCCCGGTAGCTTTGCCACGTGCGTACTTAGATAAATTGAGATTGGCAATCGACCCTTTCCACGTCGGCGATTATTGGCGGATCACGTCCTGTTAAGTGACCCGTCCTTTCGGAGTTCTCCGAGGAGCACGACTAGAATTCGGGTGTTAAGTGGAGCCGACTCATGCTACACCTACGGTCTGCTTTGCCGCCGATACCCGGCTCCATAACAATATTGATGATTTTATTTTATAAGTGTCTTTTTGCCGATGGAACAGGCACGAAAGCAAGAAAAAAGAGAAAGAAGTGTGTGGCGGATGATGGAAAGACAATTGGGATGAGGTGCTGCCTTGTGAGGTACTCAACCACAATGCAGTTTTTAAAAGAAAAATGTGAGAGGGTGGTGGGAGGGGGGGGGGAGGTGCATCAATTTAGCTGCTTCAAGATTTCCCTCTCACGAAGAAATTTTAAATAGAAAGCTTTTTCGAAATTCCACCAACCCACTAATTCCATCATCTCCCAAATCACAGATTCACGAGCAGCTTGTTACCTTTGTCAGGCAAGATCAATGCAAGGTAACTCCATCCAGGTCTCTCAACATACACTTGTACAATGGGCGTTCGGAACAGTCAATTGGAACAATTCGGATGACATCGTCCACAACTTCGAGTATGGCTGGGGAAGTCTGGGTGCGAATGCGAGGTGGATAAATATAAGGGAACCAATTGAGCCGAAAAAAAGGCAACCAACATCCTTTGTATTAACAGTGAGCAAAAGAAGAAATCTCTGCTTCACACTGCAACAGATCCTCCTTAATTATTCCCCTTCCACACTCTACTTTTAAACCTCTCTTAGGTTTGCGTGCTTCTTCAACACGTTACACATATTTAAATCGCAATTCCACCACAGTTAAACACGTCCCAACATGCTCAGAATAAAACATAGTATCAGCAACCCCTTTTTCAATGATACTTGAGGCCATTACATATTATGTAATTTAAAAAAAATAAAATTAAATTGCCTCAAAACGATATCATGCTAGCACTCTAACTCAATAAAACAGAATTCAATATGGATACAAACAAACAGGACATAATAAGTGACCGAAGCTCTCGTGCATGCACTCTTTCGCGGTAAAAATGCAGCAAAGTGAAGAAGGAATGAAGGCGCGCCGCTTTTATACGCAAGGTCTCATAAGGTAGACGCGATATGGTCAAGCCGCTAAATGACGTCACTGTTAATCCGAACGCCCATGGATCGGCCTTCATCATCATTCACCTCGGTCCCATGGATGGAGCAAAGTCGTCGAGATGACGTTTTGCAACCACATTCCTCGGAAGGAGTGGGGATGGTTTCTCCTTACATGCATGAGAATATCCAGCAACCACGGCCACTGTACCTGCTTCATCTGCCATTGCACAGGCACCTGGTTGCCAACCCTATTGTGCAGACCAGTACAATGCAGATATGTTCAGGATATTGAACCCGAGTCGAGCTCGTTTTCATTTTGTTGTTGGAAGCACCTTTCATCCTTACACCGATCCATACTATGTCGTCAAAAGAATTTTACAATCTCTGTTGTCTTCTTTCAGCATGAAAATTATCAAGGGAAGTACGGAACAAATGTGAATGGACCTTATGGAGAAACCCATCCCCCTCTCTCCAGCGATGTGGTTTGCAAACGTCAATCAATCCGACGAACTCTGCTCCAGCCCAATAGGAGAGCTCCGAGATGAAGATGATGAGCCGACCAATGGGCGTTTCAAGGACTAACAGTGACGTCATTACGGTTGAACCAAATCAGCGATCTACCTATGGGACTGCGTAATAAAGCTACGCGCCTTCACTTCATTCTTCACTTGCATGCGATTTTGTACCCTGAAGAGGCAGCACGAAAAGCTTCGTCACTATTATTTCGTTTTGTTTTATGTATCCATATTAAAGTTCTGTAGTAACCAACATCTGTTTATTTATCTTAAACAGATATTCAAACGACAACCTTGGCTTTAAGCTCGTGTGTGTTGCCCTGTTCAGCCCTCCCCCCCTCCCCCCACAATCAACAAGACTGGTGCTTAAAGTCAGGGTGGGGATGGTGTTTAAAATTATAAAAACATTAAACACCCCAACCTGCAACACCGGCTTTTATTCAAACTCAATTATAGAAGCGGCTTCACAGCAACCACATCAAATGCATTCCGATTGTGTGTTCATCGAGCTTTAACACCATTCAACGTGCATCTCTTAAACACGCACTCTGTCCGCTCTAGATGAACAGGGAGGAAAACCCTTTATATTATCTAGATACCCAGAGTAAATCGGAACGTTTTCACATAAGGGAGTCCTGACTACCTTCACAATTAAAGGCATTTCACCCCTGAACAACCAATCACCATTGCCCATTCAGAGCCCTTTCCTCTTCCCTTATCTCCACCCTCCACGCCATCTTTTATTAAACTATCAATTGTAAATCGATCTCCCCTTCGTTATTGTGCAAGACAATCCACTAGATAGATCACACCATTGCTGCTTTTGATTGTAAATAAACACAAGTAGGCAGGCGTGATCCGCATTTTGGAAGTGTCTTAGGATAAAAATATAATAAAAAAACCAATATAGGCTGCGAACCAGTGACGATGACATCATCAATGCTTTTTGGACCAATTTATCATACTGATCGGAGTAGCGGTTTATACGTATGCAATTATGACTCATAAACAAAGGCACCTAAGACATTAAAAAAATTAATATAAATAAAAAAAAAACAAAAATTTCCATAAGGGACTACTTGCCATTTGCCAAGTTTCAATTTTTCTTTGTGCTGTTTCAGAGAGAGAGTCAAAAGTTTTTCCTTTTTTTCCAACATGCTGCCACACCACATGACCTATGACGTCATAATTTATCAATGAAACATTCTCTTTTGAGTAGTCGCTCCTTTGGTGAAAATTTGTGTGTTCAAACTTCTGGACAAGCGTTGTGGAGAAAAACACTAAAATACTAGTTGGGATCAACAGCAAACAGACAGACTCAAATTGCCATACCTTCTCCGATGAGGGTAAAGGGCACCGCGCTCAGGTAGATGGAGGTTGATAGTGGCTCGATATAAAACGGATCGCGCGGCTTAAAGGCGTATAATCAGTTGACCTTTGTGTTACAATCCTAGTATATGCCATCTTTAGTCAAATACCTTCAATGCGTCCTCAAGGTTATCGATTCACGCAAAACTGCTACTTCCCAGCTTAAGTCACATTAACCTTTGACCTCTAACCCCAAAAATGTACAGTTAATCTTTGCATTGTTGTGCATACCTGTACGAGGCTTGGTCAAAATCCCATTTCGGTTCTCAAGTATATCTTGGTGGTAACTAACATCTGCTGGCTCTTCAATTAAAGGTCACATGGTTCTTTGACCCTTTTGAAACCCAAAATCTAATCACGATTCATCATATAAACTTTGTACAAGTTTGTCAAATCACTTATTAACAGTGGTTACACAAGTTATCCGTAACAAAAATTGATCAGTGACCGACGGACAATCCGAAATAATGTCTTGTTAAAAATGAAAATAAACAGTTTTGGAAGTGAACAGAATGATCCCCACAATTCCTTTAAACCCCATTGACCCTACCTAGCCAAAACCCTCTTACCTGCAGGTGTTACTGTGTCCCCTCCCATCCTCTCCTCTCTCTTCCTTTTCCTGTTTGTTCATCCCTTATTGTGTCCAACTGTATACCCCACTTCAGTTCACACCCATTGACCATCCTGATCTTGTGAGCAAATAAGTTAAAATTTGAATGAAGTACCACCTCAGGGGGAAGAAGATTTCTGCGAGGAACGCTCATAAACCCAACGTCGATAACAAAATTCTTTTCTTTTGATGGCATTACGCCGTGGTGTTGCTTTAATCACTTCCCAGGGTCAGTTGTCGAACTGCTAAATCCCTTCACAATAGTCAGGCAGAGTACGAGTAAACGCCTGGAAAGAAAGCAAATCAATTCTAAAAGGAGCTAATTGACATGAGCGGAAATGCCACAGTCGTCCAGAGCAGGCCCGTTATATTCATTTATTTATTTCAACCTTGATGCTGTTGGCCGTCTCGAGGATGATCGTCCGCGGGGATTCCGACTTCACGCTCACGTAAAAGCTCGCTGGATGAAATACGTGACTGTCCCTACCCGCGATTTGATGTGCTGAGTGCAGCTCCAAATGGACGTAAGCCTCCGCCTGCCAACATCACATTCAAATGATTCTCAGACTACCACACCAAACGATATGCCATATCCAGAGTAAACTACACCATCATGGACATGAGCACAAATTAAAATTCATCTTTCGAAGTTCGTGACTTTTGTCGAAAGTTTGTTCATTTTGGATTCTACAAATTAAGGAAAGGTTCTAGCTTGAAAAATGCGATGGGAATGAACTCGACTTGCAATATTTTGTCACCACAGCAGCTTTGGATCAATTCCTCGTGCTTGTCAATCAGGCATTTGTAACTTCCTTCATGGTTTTACAGCAAAATGTCAATTAGGCACAGTTGCAGTGATTAAACAGATGTTTTGCATGATAAGGAAGTCGCCTTTCCATAGAAGGCGAAACCAAACGTTTTTTCTGCTGTACTGTCGCAACAACTAAGCTCCCACTGCGTACCACCAGTCACTGTATTTCATGGCTAACAAGCGGTGAGTGGGGAGGGGGGGAAGGGGGCGCATTGGATCACACAGTCAAATTTTTTAACACTCATTTAATGTTGGGAGGGTTGAATTTTATTAGCAACCAAAGAAAAAAAATAAATTCAATGACATAATGAATTAAAAGAAAAGAAATTAAAGCTTCGTCACAGTTGTTTTGTTTCACTAACCCACATTTGTACGAATTTGGTGCTCCACCCATTCGAGACTTTTTGCCAACGAAGGTGAAGCAAGTGAGGCTGAGGTATCTGTCAATGTATCAAGAGTCCATGACATTTTCATGGCAGAACATGTGCCTAGCAATGCTAAAGAAGCAGCAGAAAAGTGTGAGAAATCTCCGTTCCTGTTTCTACTGCAATGCCTCACCCACACACAGGGATGACGTGCGTAACTCCATCCACCGCTGCTCTATCACACGCAACCGGTCAGGGTTCGCTCCCCGAACCTGCCGTTGATGTCCACAAGCATGCCAGGGCAAGCACCCCTGGGGGAACAGAGCAGCATGCAGCTTGACCGTCACATCACATTTACATTATTTATACCTTCCAAAACTGGCATCACCAAATCCAATACAGCAATCAATCGATTACAAGATTGGAAAAATCAAACTAACCTATCGAAGCTGCTTGTCCTACTGGATTCACACTGAGATTGTAATCACTGGAATGGAGAATTGCCTCAATAAATAATGACACTATACAAGTAAAGACATTCATGAACAGCACCATATGCTTGCTATGCTTGCCTTGTATACCAGTGACCCTGACAGCTGTAGAAAGTTAATCAAGTCATGCATACTAGCTCACTATCTTGTCATTGAATTCTCATTTTAAATATTGCGTCGGAATTTGAACAGCAAATCTTACTCAGTTCAGAGCCTGAAATTCCTGTTTTTACTCCCTTCCCAATTCTACGAGGCATGCATGACTCCATCGCCAGCGCTGAAGGAAGGGAGATACTCAGTTTTTACTCCATTTTTGTTTGTTTGTTTATTGTTTGTCTGAGCGATAATCTCAGCATCATTTGAGCTAGGAAGCTGAACTTGGGAACAGCAGTGAGAATCTGCTTTAGCAAAAAACTCTATTTTCTTTGATCATGAATCAATTGATTTAATTACTTAATTATTATTGATTTATTATCTCTCTTAATAAGTTGCGGGTACGCTAAACATTACCTCGACGTGTTTCGACTTATGAGTAACTTACAAGTAACGTGTTGCGAAGTGTGAGCAACGTTCGTGTAGCGTGCTTACAAAACGTTACTCATATGTTAGAAATAAGTTTCGGGTACGCTAAACATTACGTCGAGCGTGTTTCGAGCTTAGTTGAAGTGCTTGACAGTAAGTGTGTCGATCGTGGTGTGCACGATCGCGATAACGGCTACAAATTATGGCCAGCGTAGCGGAACGTGTGAGTCATACGCGGCATAACGTCGTAAATTTCAAGCATGCAAAATTTGAGGACAACCCAAAAGTACAACGTTTAAAGGACAGTGTACTACGACGTATGGCAGTGTTTTTCAGCGTGCTCTTAACGTATACAAACGTACCCGTAAGTATTCGACAGCTGCCAGCATTTTAGACAAATTTTTTCATAAATCGGCATACGCTGGCTTAAATGTGCAAGGTGTGCAAGCGCTTTCACGTCGCTTCGCTGATGGTTTTTAATCAAAAGACAGCATGTTGTACTTAACAAACATATTGCATGTGCATCTGTAAGTGTCAATGAGGATGTAAAATGAAGTACACGGGAAAAGTCAATTTATAAACACTAGTTGCTCGTGTTGTTCGTGTGCTGCTTCCATGTATCTTTATATTGCTACATATCCTTGTGTGCTCCTCCGTGTCCTTTACAGGGTTCTGCTTTGGGTAGAATAATATGTTACCGTTGGACCGTACTACATTAAAGCTCGAGGTCCCAATTTCTTCTTCCTTTAACATGGAAACCGGCCAATAAATGTGTTAACCAACCCATTTTTTTACAAGTAAATGGATTATCAGATTTCAACTACGTAAATGGATTATCAGCTTTCAACAGTACCATTTGTATTATTTGTATGACAACAGAAACTCTTTAGAACTACAAACGGCACTCGTAGAGTGCATACCTCTGCCAGGTGCTGACCAGTTTACCTTTTTTGTATCCTATCCACCAATAGGCTGGATTCGATCGAGACCACAAAATATAATCAGCTTGTTTTTGACACCTAACCAACTCATCTACATAGTTTTGTCAAAACGGTCCACAATTTTCAAAAATATCATGCTATATATCGAATTTGGCTTCGTCTCTCAATGGGAAGAATCAGTTAAAATTAAAACATCTCCGTATCTGGAACTGGATTCGGATCTTCACCAAATCTAATCTTCGTCCTCGTCACACACCCAACCTGTCACCAAGTTTCATCCATTGTCAGTCCTAACTTTTTGAGATATGCTGCTCACAAAAACAAACCAGACAGAATACGAAAACACTCCATCACCTTCGGTGCAAAGGAAATAGAGTGACAGACAGATAAACTTGGCTCATGAACATATACATATTACACATTAACACAGGGTATCCCAAAAGTCTGGATGCATAGGCATTTTCCTAATATACAAATTGATATTTTTATTTTTATTTCAGATCCAAGATGGCTTCGAAACTCAAACAATAGAAGATCGAATTGAACTCATTTCATGTACGCAAGACAGGATTCTTCACAAAGAGGAGTTGCTGCCAAATTCAATAGAAAGCATCCTGATAGCATTCCAATAACACATGCCTGTTAAAGTGTTCAAACGGTTTTAGGTTCCAGAAATGTGTCAACGTTCTTGTATTCAGCGTATAAACAAGTGTCGCGAAGTCAAAGGCCGTCAATTTCAGCATTTACTGTATAAAACTTTTAAATAATATTTGCCTATGATCCAGACTTTTGGAACCTGTATATATATTGTTCCGAATTTGAAGCTTACTGCACACAACAGCATAGTCCTATAGATCAGTTTACGTGTAAGTATGTGTTTTCTGTAGAACCATCCCCTGTAGTGGGAGCACTTGGCATAACTGTGCATTTTGTGAGGAAGCACAATATTTGGCACACTAGTAGCCTATCATATTATGAACAGATTTGGATATTGGGCATCTCAAAATTTTTTTGATGGCAGTGGGAAATGGCTGCAACAGCATCAGCAGCTGAATTTGAGATGGCCCAATATCAAATCTGTTCATAATATGATAGGCTCTAGTGTGCCAAATTTGGTGCTTTCCTACAAAATGCACAATTGTTATGCTATATTTAGCTAAGTTTGCCCCACTACTGTGTCTAATGGATTAAATGTTCGTGCGCTGCGGAGCTTATTTTGATAGTCAGGGTTTTCTTTTACATTTTTACATCACTTACAATACAAAAACACTTCACTCCATCCTGAAGCCATAACGCTCACGGTGGGGGAGTTCAAGAAGGATTGGCGTCTCTCTCGACCAATCAGAGAGATGCGAGCGAGTTTGCCGTCGTCGGCCAATGAGAGCCAAGCAGGACAATGTTACTCCTCTTCTTGTTTGAGTGGCGGTCCGCCGTGACACCGCACGCCCCCCCTCCCCCCGGTCATCAGCGGACTTGGCGCCCTCTTGCCTATCACGGGGGAGACGAGCGCATTTGCGCGCCAAAAGCAGTCCAGTGAGCGAGAGCGGGTCGGAGGAGGCGGGCTCTCCCTCTGGAGAGGAGTGATAACTGTTCGGCACGATCCGACTGGTGGAGAGTTGTTTTGGTCTGCCGGATCGCCCCGCCCTTGCTCGCCTGGCGCTCGCTGCCTCGTCCGCGCTGGTTGGCGTCCGCCTTTCATACTCCGCCCGGGTACTTGGAGTGGCATCGTGGTTGCAGGTTCGAGTCCCACGGTCCCAGACGTCGAAGACACACGAGTGGACAGGTCCAAGATAGTCTGGTTTCCAGCTCATCTTCCTCAAGCTGGAACCTTCAATAAGACCTACGGGGTCCATTTCTTGGGTGTGTGTCTGTGTGGCGTGCCTGTCTTGTCAAGTAGAATTGTTAAGTGCTTTTGCTTGTACAATTATTTAACATTTCATATTCGGTTGTAATCTGCTCTTTGTTCTCCTTCCCGGTTTGTTTCCAATTATTATTGTAAATAATATCCTTTTGTTAATGTTCCATCTCGTTTCTGTGTTTCTTTCTTTGGCTTAGCATGGTGCATGTTGGGAAATTGGGAACGGTAATTGTGCATTTGGACCGACGGGTCTTGGTAACCATCCGCTCGGGTTACGCACGGTTCGGGCACGATAACGGCTCGTTCCGCTCGAGGCTGCCGAGAATGTGAATTCCCCGGTAGCTTTGCCACGTGGATACTTAGATAATTGAGATTGGCAATCGACCCTATTCATCGCGGCCGAATTATTGGCGATCACGGTCCTGTAAGGGACCCGTGCCTTTCGGAGTTCTCCGAGGAGCACGATTAGATTCCGGGTGTTAAGTGGAGCCGACTCACTTGCTACACCTAGCGGTCGTGCTTGCCGCCGATACCCGGTCCATAACAATATGATGATTTTTATTTATAAAGTGTCTTTTTGCCGATGGAACAAGGCACTGAAGCAAGAAAGAAAGAGAAAGAAGTGGTGTGGGGATGATGAAAGAGCAATTGGGGAGGTGCTGCTTGTGAGGTACTCAATCCACAATGGCAGTTTTTAAAGAAAAATGTGAGGGTGGTGGGGGGGGGGGGTGAGGTGCATCAATTTAGCTGCTTCAGATTTTCCCTCTTCACGAAGAAATTTAAATAGAAGCTTTTTCGGAAATTCCACCAACTAATTCCATCATCTCCAAATCACAGATTCACGAGCAAGCTGTTACCTTTGTCAGCAGATCAAATGCAAGGTACTCATCCAGGTCTCTCAACATACCTTGTACAATGGGCGTCGGACGTCAATTGGACAATTCTGGATGACATCGTCCACAACTTCGATATGGCTGGGTGAAGTCTGGGTTCGAATGGAGGTGGGGGAATAAATAAAGGACACCAATTGAGCCGAAAAAGCAACCAACATCATTTTGTATTAACAGTGAGCAAAAGAAGAGAATCTCTGCTCTCAACTGCAACAGATCTCCTTAATTATTCCCCTTCCACACTCTACCTTTTTAAACTCTCTACTTAGTTATCGTGGCTCTTCAACACGTTAGCAATATTTAAATCAGCAATTCACCACAGTTAAACCTCCCAACATGCTCAGAATAAAACATAGTATAGCAACCCCTTTTCAATTGATACTTTGAGGCATCTACATATTATGTAATTTAAAAAAAATAAAATTAAATTGCCTCAAACGTATCATGCTAGCAACTCTAACTCAATAAACAGAATTCAATATGGATACAAACAAACAGGACATAATAGTGACGCAAGCTTTTCGTGCTGCACTCTTCAGGGTAAAATTGCAGCAAGTGAAGAAGGAAGTGAAGGCGGCGCGCTTTATACGCAGGTCTCAATAAGGTAGACAAGACGCTGATTGGTTCAACCGTAATGACGTCACTGTTAATCCGAACGCCCATGGTCGGCTCATCATCTTTCACTCGAGCTCCCATGGATGGAGCAAAGTTCGTCGTGATTGACGTTTGCAACCACATCCTGGAGAGAGGGGGGATGGGTTTCTCCTACATGCATGTAGAAATATCCAGCAACCACGGCCACTGTACCTGCTTCATCTGCCATTGCACAGCACCTGGTTGCCAACCCTATCTGTGCAGACCAGTACAATGCAGTTATGTTCAGGATATTGAGCCGAGGTCGGAGCTCGTTTCATTTTATGTTGGAAGCAACTTCATCCTTACACCGATCAATACTATGTCGTCAAAAGGATTTGTACAATCTCTGTTGTCTCTTTCAGCATGGAAATATCAGGAGTAACAGTACGGGAATGACAAGGTGAACAATGTGAATGGACCTTACGGAGAAACCCATCCCCCTCTTCCAGGATGTGGTTGCAAACGTCAATCATCGACGAACTCTGCTCCAGCCAATGGGAGCTCGAGGTGAAAGATGATGAGCCGACCATGGGCGTTCAGGACTAACAGTGACGTCATTACGGTTGAACAATCAGCGTCTACCTTATTGGGACTGCGTATAAAGCACGCGCCTTCACTTCATTCTTCACTTGCTGCGATTTTTACCCTGAAGAGTGCAGCACGAAAAGCTTCGTCACTATTATGTCGTGTTTGTTTGTATCCATATTAAAGCTTCTGTAGTACCAACATCTGTTTATTTATCTTAAAACAGAATTCAAACGACAACCTTGGCTTTAAGCTCGTGTGTGTTTGCTCCGTTCAGCCCTCCCCTCCCCCCACAATCAACAAGACTGGTGCTTAAAGTCAGGGTGGGGAGGTGTAAAATTATAAAACATAAAACAACCCACCTCAACACCGGCTTTTATTCAAACTCAAGTTATGAACGGCTTTCACAGAACACATCAAATGCATGTCGATTGTGTGTTCATCGAGCTTTAACACCATCAAGTGCATCTCTTAACACGCACTCTGTCCGCTCTAATGAACAGGGAGGAAAACTTTTATTTATTGTCCCAGAGAATCGGAAGTTTCAATAAGGGAGTCCTGACTACTTCACAATAAAGGCTTTTCACCCCTGAAAACACCATCACCATGGCCCATTCAGCCTTTCTCTTTCCTTATCTCCACCCCCACGCCATCTTTTATTAAACTTCAATTGTAAATCGATCTCCCCTTCGTTATGTGCAGACAATCCCTGATCGATCACACATTGCTTGCTTTGATTGAAATAAACACAAGTAGTGCAGGGTGATCCGATTTTGAAGGTTTAGATAAATGAATAAATAAATAAACAATATGGTGCGAACCACGTGACCGATGACATCATCAATGCTTTTCTGTGGACCAATTTATATCAACTGATCGATGTAGCGGTTATACGTATGCAATTATGAATCATAACAAAGGCACCTAAGACATTAAAATTAATATAAATAAAATAAAAAAAAAACATTTCCATAAGGACTACTTGCCATTTGCCAAGTTTCAATTTTTTCTTTGTGCGGTTTCAGGAGAGAGTCAAAGTTTTTCCTTTTTTTCCAACATGGCTGCCACACCACATGACCTATGACGTCATAATTATCAATGAACATTCTCTTTGAGTAGTCGCTCCTTTGGTGAAAATTTTGTG
>CM068955.1:84938998-84950678 GCA_035128595.1 Eptatretus atami | reverse complement strand
ACGTCACATTGATAACCAAATCATCTCAAATGTCCCATTGATAACCAAATCATCTCAAACATCCCATTTCAACCATAAAGTATTGCTAATGAAGTGAAAAGTGATAACATCTTATCTGGAATTGAAGAAAACCTTTAAAATCGTCATCTTCCACATTCATTCAAAACTGCTCCAATTTATAAGAAAATGAATAAAACTCTCCCTCCCTTCTTAATCAAATCCCATTTCAGCACAACAGTTTATACGGCAACACAGAGAGGGCACCGCACGCACCTTGGTCGCGTAGCTCGGCTTATCGATGGCTTCGTCTCCAATGAAGAAATCTAGATCATCAACCCCTTTCATCACCCGCCGCTGGGCCTTATCTCCGACCTTAGCGGACTCCTTGATGGAGATGCCTGCGGGGTGCAGAGAGCGCACCAAAGCATGCGATGCAAAAACATGGCCGGTTCACTTTCCAACTCCAAAACTCTCACCACAAGCTTTCAAGAAGAAAGTAGACAGAAAGCGATACAACAATGCATTTCACACTCAAAGCTTTCACGAGTCACAGGGCAAGACCGTAATGCACGGACACCTTTAAAACGAAAAGATTTTGGTCGAACAGTTGCAGAACTCACAAGATGGGATGATAAACTGCGGCTCCGTGTTTCCGGCGTATCCGATCTTCGTGTACCTGCAGACGAAGGAAGGAAGGAAATGTTAAGCAAAGACATTCTGACAATGAGGAGATAAATAAATGCAGACACACAAACATACTTCTTTAAAAAATAAATAAATAAGGGCTTGCATAGACACAATGACAGTTGCTTATCCAACAGGGAGATAGATGTTGAACATTCTAATCTAAGGGATAGAATGACCGGTCAGACCGCATGCCACAGAGTGTCTGTGCGAGTCACGGGCTGCATTACATTTCAGGTAAATGGTCATGAACAGGCATGCACCGCATGGAATGAGGCTCAACATTGCACCTGCACATAATTTTAAAAAATAATAATCAAACCAAAACGTACCCACACCTGTGCCAGTGTTGTTCTCCCACTTCACATCAGTGAAATCAAGTTGACGAACTGATGGAGTTCAATATTAAATGAGGTGTGTCAAGTTAACACAACACAGGTACGGCTGGCAGGATAGCCTACAGGTGTGTACGCTCACCTTTGAGCTGTCAAGTCTGGATTTGAATCCCAATCCAGCTATAAACTATCATTCTGGTGTTTTGCAGGTAAGGCGAGACATCCTGTACCCCCAGTCTCCAACGGTCCCCACCCAACCCCACAATAGCGTGGGAATAATGGTGGTGGTGGTGGTGGTGGTAGTAGTTCGTGATAAGACCCAGACATGATTGCGAAATCACATCCTCCAATGTCCAAGATGTTTGTGTGTCCGAATCGAAATCAAATTCCTCCTAAGAATCTGCATTGTGCTGGTGGTGGTCGTATGGCAGCTTAGCTGCCAGGGGTAGCTATCATTTCATGAAACGCGACTGTGTCGCTGATGCAGTGCCCCTCTACCAGTACACATACTGGAACTGGTACTCATTTTGCCAACCTCGGAAGGATGACAGGCTGAGTCAACCCCAACCTGTTACTAATTCAGCAGCCAACAGAGCTAGAACTCAGGACCCTAGGATCCCAAGCCACCAGCCTAACCACTTCAGGACCCTAGGATCCCAAGCCACCACCCTAACCACTTCAGGACCCTAGGATTCCCAAGCCGCCACCCTAACCACTTCAGGACCCTAGGATCCCAAGCCGCCACCCTAACCACTTCAGGACCCTAGGATCCTAAGCTGCCACCCTAACCACTTCAGGACTCTAGGATCCCAAGCCGCCACCCTAACCACTTCAGGACTCTAGGATCCCAAGCCACCACCTAACCACTTCAGGACCCTAGGATCCCAAGCCCCACCCTAACCACTTCAGGACCCAAGGATCCAAGCCGCCACCCTAACCACTTCAGGACCTAGGATCCTAAGCGCCACCCTAACCACTTCAGGACCCTAGGATCCCAAGCCGCCACCCTAACCACTTCAGGACTCTAGGATCCCAAGCCGCCACCCTAACCACTTCAGGACCCTAGGATCCCAAGCCGCCACCATAACCACTTCAGGACTCTAGGATCCCAAGCCGCCACCCTAACCACTTCAGGACCCGAGGATCCAAGCCGCCACCCTAACCACTTCAGGACTCTAGGATCCCAAGCCGCCACCCTAACCACTTCAGGACTCTAGGATCCCAAGCCGCCACCCTAACCACTCAGGACTCTAGCAAGATCCCAAGCCGCCCACCTAACCACTTCAGGACCCTAGGATCCCAAGCGCTACGCCTAACCACTTCAGGACTCTAGGATCCCAAGCCGCCACCATAACCACTTCAGGACCCTAGGATCCCAAGCCACCACCCTAACCACTGAGCCAACACCAGGCTCAGCATTGTGCTGTTGGTACCTTTCACCCACCTAACCCTCTCGAAGGTCAAGACACCAGGGAATCGACCTTTAGGACGTCTTCCTGTGCCTGGCATTCCAACACATCGGGCAAAACGGGGAATTGGGATAAAACAGCAAACAAACAAGCGTTCTGAGCACGGCAACGCCCCAATGATCCCCGCAACTTGAGCAACGACCTCGGGGGTCAGAAGTACGACAGGTCCACCAAGAAGGGTCCACAAGGAGGTGGGGAGACAGGTCAAGAGGAAACATCATCAGTCTGTCCGTCAATATTCACTGCTCAGAACTCCCAACCGAGTGGACACCTCAAGACGTGGAGACAGACACCACACACCCTTGGCCTAGTCGGGGTGGTGGACACCGTACGACTACACGGTGTCACTAAAGCAGATGCTCAATGGCCTTTCGCTTGAAACGTGCGGCCGGTTACGGAACGACGTGAACAAGAGACAAACACACAGACAGACAGACAACGTGAAGCATCGCCTCACCCGGTACCGCAGTCGACCACACAAGCCGGCATTTGGCCCGCCATGGCGAGGCAGCGGGTGGAATGGAAGGAGAGAACGAGAGAGAGAGAGAGAGGAGGAAGTAGATTCGATAAAAAAGGGGGTAACGAGAAATACAAACGACGAGGAAGACGAGGGGCGGGATAAAGACAGAATGAAGGAGACGAATCGAAAAAATTCGCCCCGGTTCGCAAAATGTCCGCGCCCCGGAAGAGTTGCAACCGAGGGGGCGGAGCTTGCGTTGGGAAATGGGGTGGGGAGGTAAGAGTGGACGTGATTGGACAGTTGGGGAAGGGGTGGGGAGAAGTGCTTAAAGAGGTCAAGGTGAACAAAGAAACAGCCGAGTCTTTTAGGACAATGCGATGCGCACGGGAAAACGCTGCAAGACAAATGGCCAAAACACAGCAGAAGAGCAATTCAACACAAAGTGTTGAAGCAAAACTCCCAACACCAATGATGATGAAGAAATCCTCCTCTCAAAAACCAAGGTAATGCCATAACTCCCCCCTCTTTCGCCGAATCAATTAAAGGTACACAGAAAATACTCCTTCCAACAAACCAGCATTGAAAGGAACGCAGTACATTCTCTTACCCATACCCAACTAACTCTACCCCATCCGTAGAGGTTAAAACAATTCACAATCACATTGGAAATTTAAAAGCAAGAATAATAAACAAAATAGGACGACGATAGATAATATTATTTCCGATCTGAGCTACACAAGTCACCATGCTCAAATCCAAGCTTCAAATCCACATGATTGTAAAAACAGCAACATTCGCATTCATGACAATGGCACAGTTCATCAAAACAAACCAAAATCGTCTCAACTGAGGGGGAGCACTCGGTTTTAGAGCTGCAAAACCTCCCCGCCAATACTGCTAGGTCACTTCAAGTGAACCTAGATATCCTATTCATTCAATTTGACGCAACAGTGCTCACAGAGTATAGTTGCAACTTTGCCCTTTTACATTACTCATTCATTCGTCATAACTAGATTCCTGAGACAGAAATTTATTTTACGTGGGATATCCACCTGAAGTTCCAAATCAGCCGCAATTATAAATTTGTGGCATGTGTTTTTGTTGGAATCACTTATAACATGTAGAAATGCAAAGAAAAAAATCGAAATTGTTGTGAAAAATATTTTGCATTTTTTTTTTTCTCTAAACAATTTTTTTTGGGTGGGGGGGGCGGGGTCGGGGTTGGAAATCACTTACAACATGTAGAGAAATGCAAAAAAAAAAGTTTCAAATATTTTTTCAAATTGCCGCCCATAGCGCGCCATTATGGATTTGCGACCAGTCCAAAATCTGAATGGCATGATCCTTGCACCAGAATACCCCCCCACAAGTCGTCCGTCGAAATCCGTCGAGGAGTTTTTCCTAATACGGTTCACAAAAACAAACAAACAAACAAACAAACAAAACAAACAAAGCCGGAAGGCGACGAGGGATTCGCTCGGATCGAAGCGCTTGGATACGATGCTTTCACTTCTGACTGATCCACCGACGAAGATTCATTGCCAAGACGTATTGGTTCACATACAATTGTTCCTCTGCCTGGCAAGATTTTTCCTATTGTTATTTTGCCCAACTGGCACTCCTCATAAAAATGACGGTAAATAGACACCCTATATTTTTGAAGGACTACCATTTGAAAATAAACGCGTTTGTGGGTTTGTTGCCTGTGGAGTCCTCGCCGTTGCAGAACACACACACACACACACCACACACACACACACCACACACAACACACACACACACACACACACACACACATAACCCGATAAACTTACTTCAATGCTCTTGTTTGACCACACCTCCTGAGCCCACACAATATTTTTCATAAGCCAAGCCCCACTTTCCTACGCACTCCCACTTTAAATTATAAATTAATGAGGTGGTGTGTGGGTCGTTGGAAATCGTTTTTGGTAATAAATAAAATATTGGAGGTGGTTGTGGGTCGTGGAATCGTTTTCGGTAAATTAAATAAATTTGAGGTGGTTGTAAGGTGTGGGAATGGTTTTTCGGTAAATAAATAAATAATTGGACGGGTGGTGACGTGGGTCGTGGAATCGTCGGTAAATAATAAATAATTGGGGTGGTGTGGTGCGTCGAGGAATCGTTTTCAGTAAATAAATAAACAAATAATTGGAGGTGGTGCTGGGGTCGTGGAATGGTTTTCGGTAAATAAATAATTGGAGGTGGTGTGGTGTGGTCGTGGAATCGTTTTCGGGAATAAATAAATAATTGCAGGTGGTGTGTGGTCGTGGAATTCGTTTTCAGTAAATAAATAAATAATGGAGCGTGGTGTGTGGGTACGTGAATCGTTTTCGCGTAAATAAATAATAATTGGAGGGCGTCTGTTGTGGGTTCTTGGAATCAGTTTTCAGTAAAATAAATAATAATGGATGGTGGTGTGTGGGTCGTGGAATCGTTTTCGGTTAAATAAATAAAATTGGAGGTGGTGTGTGGGTCGTGGATCGTTTTCGGTAAATAAATAAATTAATTGAGGTGGTGTGTGGATCGTGGAAATTGATTTTCGGTAAATAAATAAATAATTGGAGGAGTGTGTTGTGCGGTCGCTGGAATTGTTTCGGTAAAAATAAATAAATAATTGGAGGTGGTGTGTGGGTGGTCGCTGAAATTGTTTTTCGGTAAATAAATAATAATTGGAGGTGGTGTGTGGATCGTTGAATTGTTTCGGGTTAAAGAAATAAATAATTGGAGGTGGTTGTGTGGATCGCTCTGAATTGTTTTCGGTAAAAAATAAATTAATTGAGGATGGTGTTTGGGTGAGAATCGTTTCCGGAAAATAATAAATAATTGGAGCGGAGTGTGGTCGTGGATCGTTTTCGGTAAATAAATAATTGGAGGCGGATGTGGGTGGGGAATCGTTTGTGGTTAATAAATAAACATATTTATAGAAAGACAGAAATGCCGGTGATTCCATTTATTTGATCCTTTTCACTTTGGTCAATAACGTTTGGATCGAGGAGAGATCGAAGTGGTGACGACGGGTAGCTCCTTACAAACGCTGTATACACACCTTAAATGACGGCTAAATAGACACCCGATTTTGAAGCACTACCATTTGAGAAAATAAAACCTCAATCAAAAATCGGCTCGAGTAAAATTTTCTAAATATCTCGAAGTGTTTTAATTCCGAAGTCTCGTTTCTCTGTCATTTCAAAACTGAGGACAAGTATTGAAAATACTGTACGCGGTTTTTCGCGCCGCTGTACAGCAACGGGTGGTTGCTAGGCAACGAAATTCAAACGCGCACATTCCCAGTATATATTCACCTTTTGGCAAAGTTTCATCGAAATCGGTTCGCTGGTTCGTGTGCTGTGAGCCTCGCGTTGCAGACACACATACACATAGACAGACAGACGGAAAAACCCACAATAAGGGATATCTCATATATTAGCGAATCCAACAAACAGAAAGGGGTGGAAAACAGTAACCTCCATCCATCTTCGATGCGGAGGTTAAAAATCGTCTCAAACATCCCATTCATAACTAGAACGGTACTCAGTCGACCGCATACCTCCGCCAGGCTGAACAGTTTACATTTTGGATCTCACCGATAAAGTACGGATGCAGATCAGGCCTAAGTCAAATCAGTTTGTTTCTTTCACCTACCCAACACATCCACCAAGTTTCGTCCGAATCCGTCCATCACCTTTTGAGATTCATGCAATATTGTTTTTCAGCCCCATCTCTCAATGGTGAAGAATCTCTAAAAATTCTAGTTTTCGGATCCAGAATCTTGACCAAAAATGTGTGTTGCTGTCCTTGACCGATCACGTACACACACCAAAATTTCAGGACAATTGCTTCAAAACTGTGGACAAAAATCTTTGTGACAAAGACAGACAGATAGACAGAGAGATACGACAGACCAATATACTTGAAAAATTATTTTGGCAAGTAATAAGCAAACTAGAATGGCACTCGATGGAGTGCATATCTTCACCAGCTGAACATTTTACATTTTCTAACCCACTGAGACGCCGAATCTGCATCCGGACCATAAAAAAAGGAAAAGGGGCGGGGGGGGGGGGAAATAAAATAATAAATATATATATATATATATAAATATCGAATAGACTGTTTCTTGTCACCTACTCAAATCATCCACCATGTTTTGTCATAACCATCCAAAACTTTTAAACTTTGATACATCATGCTATATATATATATCGTTTTGCCACCATCTATCTCTCCATGATAAAGAACTAAGAACATTCAAAACATCTCTCAGATCCAGATCAGGACGTGCACCAAAATCCAATCAATTAGTCTTGGTCACACACTAAACTTCTCCACCAAGTTTGGTCCAAATTCGTTCACAACTTGAGACATCATTCAAGATGTTGTTTTTGGCTCTTACACTCAATGGTGAAGATTCACATTTAAAATTCTAGTATCCAGATCTTCACAAAATCAAATCAATTCGTCTTGGTCACACACCCAACCTGTCCATCAAATTTCTTCTGAATCTGTCCAAAACTTTTTTGAGATCTCTGCTCACAGACAGACGTGAAAACATAACATTCATCCACCTTTGGTGGTGAAGTAACCAAAATCATCTCAAACACTCCACTAAAAAACAAAATCAACTCAGAAATCCATGAAAAACAAATCATCTCAGAAATCCCATTAATAACTAAAATCATCTCAGAAATCCCATTAATAACTAAAATCATCTCAGAAATCCCATTAAAAACCAAAATCTCAGAAATCCCATTAAAAACCAAAATCATCTCAGAAATCCATTAAAAACCAAAATCTAAAAAAAATCCCATTGATAACCAAATCATCTCAAATGTCCTACTGATAACCAAATCATCTCAAACATCCCATTGATAACCAAATCATCTCAAACATCCTACTGATAACCAAATAATCTCAAACATCCATTGATAACCAAATAATCTCAAACGTCCTACTGATAACCAAATAATCTCAAACATCCCATTGATAACCAAATCATCTCAAACGTCCCACTGATAACCAATAATCTCAAACATCCCATTGATAACCAAAATCATCTCAAACATCCCATTGATAACCAAATCATCTCACATTTCCTACTGATAACCAAATCCATCTCAAACGTCACATTGATAACCAAATCATCTCAAAATGTCCCATTGATAACCAAATCATCTCAAACGTCACATTGATAACCAAATCATCTCAAATGTCCCATGATAACCAAATCATCTCAAACATCCCATTTCACCATAAAGTATTGCTAATGAAGTGAAAAGTGATAACATCTTATCTGGAATTGAAGAAAACCTTTAAATCGTCATCTTCCACATTCATTCAAAACTGCTCCAATTTATAAGAAAATGAATAAAACTCTCCCTCCCTTCTTAATCAAATCCCATTTCAGCACAACAGTTTATACGGCAAACAGAGAGGGCACCGCACGCACCTTTGTCGCGTAGCTCGGCTTATCGATGGCTTCGTCTCCAATGAAGAAATCTAGATCATTCAACCCCTTTCATCACCCGCCGCTGGGCCTTATCTCCGACCTTAGCGGACTCCTTGATGGAGTGCCTGCGGGGTGCAGAGAGCGCACCAAAGCATGCGATGCAAAAACATGGCCGGTTCACTTTCCAACTCCAAAACTCTCACCACAAGCTTTCAAGAAGAAAGTAGACAGAAAGCGATACAACAATGCATTTCACACTCAAAGCTTTCACGAGTCACAGGGCAAGACCGTAATGCACGGACACCTTTAAAACGAAAAGATTTGGTCGAACAGTTGCAGAACTCACAAGATGGGATGATAAACTGCGGCTCCGTGTTTCCGGCGTATCCGATCTTCGTGTACCTGCAGACGAAGGAAGGAAGGAAATGTTAACAAAGACATTCTGACAATGAGGAGATAAATAAATGCAGACACACAAACATACTCTTTAAAAAATAAATAAATAAGGGCTTGCATAGACACAATGACAGTTGCTTATCCAACAGGGAGATAGATGTTGAACATTCTAATCTAAGGGATAGAATGACCGGTCAGACCGCATGCCACAGAGTGTCTGTGCGAGTCACGGGCTGCATTACATTTCAGGTAATGGTCATGAACAGGCATGCACCGCATGGAATGAGGGCTCAACATTGCACCTGCACATAATTTTAAAAAATAATAATCAAACCAAAACGTACCCACACCTGTGCCAGTGTTGTTTCTCCCACTTCACATCAGTGAAATCAAGTTGACGAACTGATGGAGTTCAATATTAAATGAGGTGTGTCAAGTTAACACAACACAGGTACGGCTGGCAGGATAGCCTACAGGTGTGTACGCTCACCTTTGAGCTGTCAAGTCTGGATTTGAATCCCAATCCAGCTATAAACTATCATTCTGGTGTTTTGCAGGTAAGGCGAGACATCCTGTACCCCCAGTCCCAACGGTCCCCACCCAACCCCACAATAGCGTGGGAATAATGGTGGTGTGGTGGTGGTAGGTAGTTCGTGATAAGACCCAGACATGATTTGCGAAATCACATCCTCCAATGTCCAAGATGTTTGTGTGTCCGAATCGAAATCAAATTCCTCCTAAGAATCTGCATTGTGCTGGTGGTGGTCGTATGGCAGCTTAGCTGCCAGGGGTAGCTATCATTTCATGAAACGCGACTGTGTCGCTGATGCAGTGCCCCTCTACCAGTACACATACTGGAACTGGTACTCATTTTGCCAACTCGGAAGGATGACAGCTGAGTCAACCCCAACCTGTTACTAATTCAGCAGCCAACAGAGCTAGAACTCAGGACCCTAGGATCCCAAGCCACCAGCCTAACCACTTCAGGACCCTAGGATCCCAAGCCACCACCCTAACCACTTCAGGACCCTAGGATCCCAAGCCGCCACCCTAACCACTTCAGGACCCTAGGATCCCAAGCCGCCACCCTAACCACTTCAGGACCCTAGGATCCTAAGCTGCCACCCTAACCACTTCAGGACTCTAGGATCCCAAGCCGCCACCCTAACCACTTCAGGACTCTAGGATCCCAAGCCACACCCCAACCACTTCAGGACCCTAGGATCCCAAGCCACCACCCTAACCATTCAGGACCCAAGGATCCCAAGCCGCCACCCTAACCACTTCAGGACCCTAGGATCCTAAGCCGCCACCCTAACCACTTCAGGACCCTAGGATCCAAGCCGCCACCCTAACCACTTCAGGACTCTAGGATCCCAAGCCGCCACCCTAACCACTTCAGGACCCTAGGATCCCAAGCCGCCACCATAACCACTTCAGGACTCTAGGATCCCAAGCCGCCACCCTAACCACTTCAGGACCCGAGGATCCCAAGCCGCTACCCTAACCACTTCAGGACTCTAGGATCCCAAGCCGCCACCCTAACCACTTCAGGACTCTAGGATCCCAAGCCGCCACCCTAACCACTTCAGGACTCTAGGATCCCAAGCCGCCACCCTAACCACTCAGGACCCTAGGATCCCAAGCCGCTACCCTAACCACTTCAGGACTCTAGGATCCCAAGCCGCCACCATAACCACTTCAGGACCCTAGATCCCAAGCCACCACCCTAACCACTGAGCCAACACCAGGCTCAGCATTGTGCTGTTGGTACCTTTCACCCACCTAACCCTCTCGAAGGTCAAGACACCAGGGAATCGACCTTTAGGACGTCTTCCTGTGCCTGCTTCCAACACATCGGGCAAAACGGGGAATTGGATAAAACAGCAAACAAACAAGCGTTCTGAGCACGGCAACGCCCCAATGATCCCGCAACTTGAGCAACGACCTCGGGGGTCAGAAGTACGACAGGTTCCACCAAGAAGGTCCACAAGGAGTGGGGAGACAGGTCAAGAGGAAACATCATCAGTCTGTCCGTCAATATTCACTGCTCAGAACTCCCAACCGAGTGGACACCTCAAGACGTGGAGACAGACACCACACACCCTTGGCCTAGTCGGGGTGGTGGACACCGTACGACTACACGGTTGTCACTAAAGCAGATGCTCAATGGCTTTCGCTTGAAACGTGCGGCGGTTACGGAACGACGTGAACAAGAGACAAACACACAGACAGACAGACAACGTGAAGCATCGCCTCACCCGGTACCGCAGTCGACCACACAAGCCGGCATTTGGCCCGCCATGGCGAGGCAGCGGGTGGAATGGAAGGAGAGAACGAGAGAGAGAGAGAGAGGAGGAAGTAGATTCGATAAAAAAGGGGTAACGAGAAATACAAACGACGAGGAAGACGAGGGGCGGGATAAAGACAGAATGAAGGAGACGAATCGAAAAAATTCGCCCCGGTTCGCAAAATGTCGCGCCCCGGAAGAGTTGCAACCGAGGGGGCGGAGCTTGCGTTGGGAAATGGGTGGGGAGGTAAGAGTGGAGTGATTGGACAGTTGGGGAAGGGTGGGGAGAAGGCTTAAAGAGGGGGGGTGAGTTAAGGGGCGGAAGATAAGGGCTTGAGGGGGCGGGGACTAAACGAAAGCAAAAATTCAAGCGAATGAATGAACAAAATACTATATATAGACATAAGGACGAGAGAGCACACCAGAGGGTGATCGAAAAGTCCTTGTTCACCTGCTAATACCGTTTTATTCAGCTTGTCCTGGCTTACAGTCGATGTTGGAAATGGTCTCCATAAACTTAAATATATATTATATATATATATATATATATATATATATCATATATATATATATATAATA
>CM068955.1:84912459-84927231 GCA_035128595.1 Eptatretus atami | reverse complement strand
CACAGAGTATGGTCCCAATGGATGGATGGATGGTGGCACTTGAGACCTAGCTAGTACACAACCCTGAACACTCAGCTGGTCTATCTCTTCTTTCTATCGTCCTCCTTCTCCCACCGAATCGTCAATTCCCTTTGAAATGCCTTTTAGCATGTCATCCTTCTGTGGATCACGCGTCGTCACATCACATGATCAACCCTAGTCGCATGATCCAAGATGAAAGCCAAGTCCAAGTCTACCCTGAGTGTAACTTATGTTCTCAAAAAAGTCGCCTGGTAGTATTTTGTTCGAGCATTTATGTCGAACTAGAATTGTATATGGATTGCTGGATTGGGAACGAAGCAGTCAGAGTGCTGAATGCTGATAACAGAGCAAAACAGATGAACCTTGTGCAATAGGCACTGATGCTGCTGTACGGGGTATAAAGCTCCATTTTCCCCAAAAAATATATATTGGAAGAACGAAACTTCGTGACACACTTTGTTCCTCCCAAAGCTCTCTTTACCATCGCAACGGTGACCACAAACTGTATGAGCATTGACAATGGTTTGCATCGGCTTGTGAAAGGGGAAATTGAATGCTGGAGCGATTTACAAACTTGCAGGTCCTATTACATGAAAATGTTTCTTTGTATTTGCTCATTTGGGGAGGGGGGTGATTTATTTGTCAGGAAGGGAGATATTTTTTGTTGAAATCAACAGAAACATTTTTGTATAAATCAATAGAAAGCGCTAAGCAAGTGTCGCCGAGTCCATTTTTGGGGGGACAAATTGGAGGAATCTTGTGAAATCAATGTTTGTGAGTCTTCACTTCTGAAGCATCATTTCAGAATCGATGTCGTGGAATTGTTGGAAAAATAAGGTTGTTCCATCAGCCTTGAAAATGTTAAATAAAAACCAGTTGTTGGCGTTGTGCAACAATCCGGGGTTGTTGTCCGCACTAAATGTGACCGGATCTCACACTTGCCGCTGTATTTTACTGATAACGTTATAACATACAAATACAGTACCTTCCCACCTTGCTCCTACAAATCCACATCAGTTCACCTCATTTTGCCAACCTCGCAAGGATGACAGGCAGAGTCAACCCCACCTGGTATTAATTCAACAGCCGAGGAGGATTTTAAGTCAGGTGTTGACCTCCTAGACTCAGAGTGGATGGTCGAACCATTAAGCCACTTGTGCTGTGGTACACACACCTGTTTGTTGTTCTGCCACCGTTTTACCTTTTTGCCCCCCGCTTTGTCTGTCGATTCATTTCCCTCCGTCATTCTGCTCTTCCATGAGCCTCGATACCTGAAAGAGGAAAATAAATTAATTAGCAGGCTGCAGTGAGACCACGGATAGCACATGCACTGATGAGCTGTCTAAGTCTGGTTTTGATTTCCGACGAGACCAAAACTGTCGAATCGGTGTTTCGCAGGACTGTCTAAAGCAGGGGTTCTTAACCTTTTGATGATTCCAGGCCCCCAATGGATTGCCCAACATGGTCCCATACCCCCTTCGCTTGACTGTCAAAATCATCTAACACATGCACCCAGTCCCTGATTAGTCTGACAGTATGATTTCCGAAAAGGATTTCAATAAGCCTTTTGAATTTTATTTAGACTGATGCGGAATACGCTAGAATAAGAACATGAAAGGCAATCATAAGCATTTATCATATATATTTACAAAAATAAAAATAACCGAGAAATTACAAATATACAAACATTGAATAACAGTGGATATTGAATAACAGTGAATATTGAATAACAGTGAATATTGAATAACAGTGAATATTGAAGAACAGTAAATATTGAATAACAGTGAATATTGAATAACAGTGAATATTGAATAACAGTAAATATTGAATAACAGTAAATATTGAATAACAGTGAATATTGAATAACAGTGAATATTGAATAACAGTGAATATTGAAAAACAGTGAATATTGAATAACAGTGAATATTGAATAACAGTGAATATTGAATAACAGTGAATATTGAAGAACTAACGTGCATATTGAATACAGTGAATATTGAATAACAGTGAATATTGAATAACAGTGAATATTGAATAACAGTGAATATTGAAATCAGTGAATTTGAATACAGTGAATAATTGAATAACAGTGAATATTAAAATAACAGTGAATATTGAATTAACAGTGAATATTGAATAGGAATATTGACATGAATATTGAATAACAGTGAATTTTAATAACAGTGAATATAACAACAGTGAATATTGAATAACAGTGAATATTGAATACAGTGAATATTGAATAACAGTGATATTGAATAACATGAATATTGAGAAACAGTGAATATTGAATAACAGTGAATGATGAATATATCATTGAATATTGAATACAGTGAATATTGAATAACATTGATATTGAATACAGTGAATATTGAATAACAGTGAATATTGACTAACGTGAATATGAATAAATTGAATATTGAATACAGTGAATATTGAATAACATTGAATATTGAATAAGTGATATTGAATACAGTGGAATATTGAATACAGTGATATTGAATACAGTGAATATTTGAATAGCAGAGTAATATTTAAATAACAGTGAATATTGAATAACAGTGAATATTGAAATTACAGTGAATATTGAATAACAGTGAATATTGAATAACAGTGAATATTGAATACAGTGAATATTGAATAACAGTGAATATTGAATATACAGTGAATATTGAATAACAGTGAATATTGAATAACAGTGCATATTGAATAACAGAGATATTGAATACAGTGCATATTGAATAACAGTGAATATTGAATAACAGTGATATTGAATAACAGAGAATATTGAATAATAGTGAATATTGAATAACAGTGATATAATACAGTGAATATTGAATAATAGTGAATATTGAATAACAGTGAATATTGAATACAGTGAATATTGAATAATAGTGAATATTGAATAACAGAGAATATTGAATACAGTGAATTTAATACAGTGAATATTGAATACAGTGAATATTGATAACAGTGAATATTGAATAACAGTGATATTGAATAACAGAGAATATTGAATAATAGTGAATATTGAATACAGTGAATATTGAATACAGTGAAATTGAATAATAGTGAATATTGAATAACAGAGAATATTGAATACATGAATATTATACAGTGAATATTGAATAGACAGTGAATATGAATAACAGTGATATTGAATAACAGTAATATTGAATAACAGAGAATATTGAATAATATGAATATTGAATACAGTGAATATGAATACAGTGAATTTTGAATATAGTGAATATTGAATAACAGTGATTGAATACAGTGATATTGAATAACAGTGAATATGAATACAGTGAATATTGAATAATAGTGAATATTGAATAACATGAATATTGATAACGTATATTTAAAAAGTGAATATTGAATAACAGTGCTAGTAATATAATCTAACATTCTAACCAACTATAATTAATAAATCAAATATTATTCAGAGATCGAGTCCCATACCCCAGCATTTAGTTCCCATACCCCAAGTGGTATGGATACCCCCGGTTAAGAACCCCTGGTCTAAAGTTTCGGACGCTCGAGGCGTCAATTGCTGTTCAGACGTTTTACTGCTTCGCAACTGGTTTCAGATTCAGTAATAATAGTTAGCTTGTGCCTGAAATGCACCATTGAAGAATTTATCTGTGGTGCATTGAATAGTACACCGTTATGTATAGAATAAACTGCTAAAATACACAAGGGTGGTACTAATCAAAGTTACACTTTTACATACTTTAATAAAGCCAGGTGCTGGTGGAGTGTGTCCACAGACCTACAAGAGTGTACAACTCTTCGGGAAGATGCATCGCTCTGCATTAGATTGTCCTCATCGTCTCTACGGCACAGGCACTCAATCTGTCACTATTTACAGGTGTGATCCCAGCATCCCCTGACACGTCATACTGTCAAAATCAGATTTAACCTACTGCATCAGGGTTCAGTAGTTTCATCATTAAGATGTCGCGCAAGTAGTTCAATTCTTTCATGCAACTTCATCCCTTCATTAGTCAAAAATGGTGCGATTTATTTTCACTTTTCCACGACAGCACTTAACACATCAGCTGACATCTCGGTTCCTCCACATCAGCAAAACTACAGGAAAGGAAGGAAAACATCAACTGGCAGAATTGGCAAGCGGAATATTTATTGCCAATTTGGAATTGTTTTGTGACTTAGAAAAGGGCAACTTTCAAGTGAACCTCAGTCAAATCAACCAACAGTTAGTAATATTGTCCACTACTTAAAACAAGTTCCATTCAAGGGAGTTTCAATGCAAGAGGAAGCCAGTAGGCCCCATTGCACCTGCACAATGGTTGTCACCCATGGTTGTTTGTCTATGGTTTTTTGGGTTTTTTTTTTTTAGTCTTTGACCAGAATGACTTGGCCGGGGTCAGGTTTGAACTGTTGACCTCCTAGACTCAGAGTGGATGGTCGAACCATTAAGCCACTGAGTCTGGTACTTTACGCACTATATTAGATACAGTAACGTTAAGCATAAAATGCGCGATACTTATCAGGCAGTACCTTGTGGAATGTGGAGAGATCGATGAGAAATTCCTTCTTGGCCCTTTTCCCATTGTATCGTGACTTACTGACAATTACCCATAAGTCCCATCCTTCTATTATACTGTAGAAACTTCCCTATTAAAAGACATTTCTCAGTTTCATTATTTTACCATGTTCAAACCTGTACCACATGAAACCCATCCATTTTACACCCTCTCACAGAATCTCCTTCCAGCATGGAGCTTCTCTCGCATCAAGGTGGTGAATTATCTCTAGCCAATCTACTCATCCACTGCTACTGGTCCTGGAAGTATGAGGATTATAATCCTGCTGCTTGCATCATGGAAATTTGCCAATGTTACCCCCACTCCAGAAGAAGGTGCCAAACCTAACCCTCTCAATAAGCGCATTTGAAATGACGTGATTGACCCAGAATGTACGCACGCGCAGAAACCATTAGCGACAGGGGTCATCGGGGGCAGCTGAACAAGTCAACGTATAATATCGTGTGTGTGAGAAGGATTGTTACACAAAATGGCTCAAAAAGCTTCTAAAATAACCGAAAATACTTGGAAAGAAAGAAAGAAGAAAGAGTTGTTGAACTTTCTGAACTCGCCCAAAAAGATGACATCTTGCAGCTCCTCGTACTGCAAACTCCCGACGAGTGGACTGGTGCAAGGCCTGAAGGTTCATAGACGGGAACGTTCTACCCAAACCTTCGACCATCGTTGCTAGTGAGTGGATTTGAACGTTGCAGGATACCTGTGTGAACATGGCAGGCATGGTGATTGATTTAATGGACATCTGCAATCAGAAATACGATGCCATCGTTCCCAACATTAGGAAGACTTCCCAGAGGGAGACACCGGATCTGGTTTGGTTGCTTCTTCACACTGATGGGAAGGTCATATGGGGCTTGCCAATGGCGCAGGGTAAGTTTAAAATGATGATATTTACTCTTAATAAGAATTTCACGATACACACACACACACACACTAATTTCTATCATAATTTACATTTAGGAACAGAATAATTACGTTAACCAATTTTGAAATTGCCACTCTTTTGTCTAAATATTGAAACTATGTTGAAAAGAAATTCACTTACACATTTCGCACTGGTCATGGCAGGTTAAAAGTTCCTTGTGAGCAGAACCAAGTCACTGTAAATACACATGGAGCGCATGCGCAAAAGGCCTCATCAGCATTAATATGTCATTTTGAAAGTTGCGTATTCGACCAGTTCAGAATTTTCCTCATCATAAGAAAGTAATGGAATTGATCATGACAGTCGACCTCCCTGATATTTGGTCATCAATTTGGCATCCACCCAGGTCAATCCAGTCTGGACATGCTGCTTCACTGTGTCAACAATCGATGAATACCCTTAATGTCAAACAAGAGGTCAGGTCAATCTCATTGAACATTTACTGACCATTAAATAATATCCAGGACCCTCCTGCTTTCAAAGCTCAAACTTAATAGTAGACAGGGCCTTTCAGACACTGGCTATCATCTTTCCTCTCTAAGAGCAAACAGCGGGTTGCTATATGGATGAAATTTTTTCCCTTGTTCTATCAGGAGATATCCCGAAAAAGATAGCTTTCAAAAACCAATCATTTTCTTGGTTGACATCAATGATCTCTCTCATCATTGAAAATCCAAGTGCATCATTTTGGAGATGACCCTACCTGATACATGCCTCAACTCTGGTGGTAATAATTGCTGCCAATCTAGAGACAATGAGCAACAAGTCATCCATATAACTTGGAAATAATTTTTATTGTGGACAGTCCACAATCTCACTTTATCTCTCCATAGTGTTCGAATGGTTTATTCCTCAATTGATTTACATGTAAGCCTCTGGGAGATGTATAGTCAATGCAGTTCCTGAGCCTCATGATCACTATGCCTGTATTTGGGAGTCACAGCCTCATTTCCAAGCCGGCCCTCAAATCCAGCCATTGTCTCAGAATTTCTGCAGGAATAAGCCTTTCCTCATCCATCCTCTATGTATGATGGTGTACAAAACCTTCATCTGAGCGCCATGGAATTTTGGTCTCTGTCTCTGTCTCTGTCTCAGCTGCTACTTCCTGCCTTTCCCCATGAGGCTGTGGAGTTTGAAGCCCTCAATGAATCAATGGTATCTCACAAAAGGACACAGGTCTCACGGTCAGCTTTTCATCAGACGAGTTGGTGCTTTGCAGTCTATTATCATGTCTTTCTTGTTCTTGCTCCTCCCATCATCTTTTTTTAACCCTCAACACGAACAAACCAAAGGTCCAACAAACATTCTACAAGAAACCCTGACCTCAACATTTGCCTCCATTCATTTGTTCCCTCTTCTCTCACCCGTGAAACTTTCTTCCGGAAAAAACGACACAAGAGAATAAAACATAACAAGAAATGTTAGAGTTTTTCACCATAAGGATCATAAGATGTGACGTTTCAGGCTTTACCCTTCGTCAGAGCAAAAGAGGAAGGGTAAAGGCCGAAACGTTAACAACTTGTGATCCTTTATGGTGGAACAACTCGAACCATTTTATTCTCATGTCTTTCAATGTGTTTACTCGTGCTCTTCCTTCATGCCTATATGTCTTCTGCGAACAACCATCTCATGGTTACTTAATTTCACACCTCTGAGCTTCACTACACTCACTGGAAAAGTTTTTCTTCCTATACTACATCAAAGCTCATGGAAGAGTGAGATGATAAAGGGCAAAAGGGCAACAAATGACAGTGGAACAATAGTTGGCACAATAAGCAAGGGAATTCACAAACACAAAAATACCAGAGAGATGAGGAGAGGAACTACAGTTCCTGCAAGTAAGTGTTAGGTTCATTAGTAGGTTAATGAGGGTAGAAAAGATTGCAAGCAGTGTTAGAGGAATACATGAGATGGCAGTGCACCACCTGCTTTGAAACTCTGAGGAAGAGTGGATTGAACAGCTTCAGGAAGGCGGTTTGATAAATGATTGAAAGAGGGACAAAAGATGTGCTGTTGAGGTGTGCAGTAAGCCTGGATTTTGGGGAGTTTTAACTGGGAAGAGAGTTCCTGCAAGAAAACATTTTCATCATGGAGTTGCTGAGGATGGTCTGGGGTGAGAGAATAGAGGGAGCAATATCGAAGGAGAGGCATTAAAAAGAAAACAAACAAACAGAGGCCACTGACTTGCCTTCAGCAGGTGTTGTGCTTTAGCCGCTTTACGGGATGCCAGTTATGTTGAAAGCTTGAATGCCACAGATTTCTGGAGAGACAGATGTGTGGCTGGGCGCCAGCCAAAAGAGGAGAGACAACTCATTCAATTCCAGACAAAGCCTTGTCGGCTGAGTAGTTCTGCTTTTTTCAAGGATGACTGGAAAGCAGAGGATGCCCAGTCTGCAGCTGGATTTGGAGGCCAGTTTGCGATGTTGTCAGCTCAGGAAAGGTCATCGCCTTGCTGGTCCCAACAGAATGAACCAACTCAGTGGTATTACTTAGAGCATCCGCTTTGAGTCTGAGAGTCAGCGTTTGAACCTGGTCGAGTCATATACCAAAGACTTTGAAAATGTACATGCTGCTTCCTTCTGGTGGTAGTAAATGTTGAGTCCCAGTAAGTGTTGGCAAAAATAAAAAAATGAAGTAATATCTTTAAAACTACCTAGTCCATGTTCAGGTGAAGGTGCATCATTTTGTATGGTTTTTTTTGAGACTTCATTGATTATAAAAGATATTTATTATGAGCACATGTGTCTTTGGACATAACTATGTTATTCATAAACATTAAAGTGGAAATCGTTCTACTAGAATTAGTACCCAAACACCCCAAGACAAGACTTTGTTTCAATAAATCTTGGTAATTTCAAAGATGCGACAACCATCCGTGGAGGTGGTTTCGTAAAGTAGCACACTTGCCTTGTTAACAACCTGACGCATATGCAATATCCAGTGTGTGTCACTCTGCAACCGCAGAAGTTTGCCAACTGTTGTTTCAGCAAAGAATATGTGGCTTGGAAGCGTCACAACAAAACAGGAAGTCGAGCATTCTTTCAACAAAGAGTACAACACTTCGCAATTTATGCAATCGTGTGAAAACAAACCTTGAAGTGTCAACTTTAACTGTTGCTAACACCTTCTATATGTGAGTGGGCAACAATGAAACAAATCTTACAATTCAGTTTCAAGGCTGCATCTGCAGTGGGATCAGTAATTTGGAGGACATATCATTTTTTTAAAAAGTCTTTATTCATTACAACATTCATATTTTTTAAATGCTAGAAATATCTAATAAAACAGGTAAACTGCTCATGAATGAATGAATGACCCCTCAATCCCACTCAATTTGCCTTCTCTTCATGCTTACTCTGTGTTCATAAATCCATTATTTTCGAACCATCCTCAGTGTGTATCAAGTGGTGTCTATGGTTGGAGTGTGTTGCTCCGTGCTGGGAGTTGGTGGTTCAAACCATGACCAAGTTATACATAGACTTTAAAAATGGTACATGCTGCTTTCCTTACTTAGATGTTCAGCAGTTAAAGGACAGAGAATCTATCCTACCATCCATCAGGAACATACTCTGTACAGAGCATCAGCACTGCCAAAGCAGTCTCCTGGGATATTGGGCACAATCTTGGACAGGTCACCACTCCAACACAGATACTCAAATGGCTCAATCATTCGAGCAAGCTGGTACTTCATTTTGCAACCTCAGAAGGATGACAGGCTGAGTCACCTATGGTATTAATTCAACAGCCAAGCAGGATTTGAACTCAGGACCCAAGGATCCCAAGCCCACCACTCTAACCATGAAGCAACATCAGCGCATGATACAGCATCGACATCCATAGTTTAGCATCCATCGGGGGAGGAAATTCCTCCTTAGGGAAATGCCTGCTGAGGGTGGTGAGAAAGGGTGCCATTGTTGTGACGTCTGTGGTACCACGACTGTCCAGGAAGTGATGGACTTCCCAAGCTCAGTGGCTGTTGTTGTCTTGACTAGCTTCGTGTGCTGTGTCTCGTGTATTCATCTGTATGTCCATGTGTGTGAGACGTGTGTGGCAGCTCCGCAGAGAGCCTTGGATCCTGTAAAAAAGGAAAGAAGTGCTCACATAGTCTAATAGGAATCTTTTGCACTCATATTACTGGCTTGTAAACTTTCCATCGGAAATGTTCTCATCTATATACATTATCTCCACCAGTTGGTCGGTCAGTCAGTTGTCTGCCTATTCGGGGATGGGCTTCAAAATCAAATCGCTACCATTTTGTTCGCCGCCACTTTTTTACACTCTCATGGCTTTATCTTACTCTAATTCGATATCTATTTCATTTTTCATGGTCGCTAAATGGTTTATGACAAGGTTTCAAAACAGGGAAGAAATTTGACGAAAAATTGGCGTTTTTAGACAAAAATGCATTTTGGTGAAATTAAAGCACGTAATATAAAGTCCATTCAGACTTCTCACAGCTTCATCTTACTATAATTCAAATCTGATTTAATTTTTTGTCGTGCGCAAAGAAGGTTTAAGACTCAGTTGCAACAAAATGAGAGAAAAATCAGACGAATATTAGCATTTTTAGACAAAAATGCATTCCAATAGGCATTTTGAATGTATCTGGTTGGACGCGATTTGGGGAGGGTGAGGGAGGGGGTGTGGTGGGGAATAGTGAGGGTGGGGAGAGGGGGAGGGAAGAGTAGAAGAGTGAGGGTAGGGTTGACCTCAGACATTGAATGCCCTGCTACCATTGACCTGCAGGGTAGATATGCTTGTCTGTTGATAGATGGACAGGTGTGGGTTGTTTCCATTGGCAAGCCAATTGTGGCCAGGACATTTGGTGATTTGGCAGATCCTTCACTAGTTCTGTCCTTCAGTCAGGGGTGTTGTTGCTCTCATATTTGTTGTTTTTGACAAATACAGAGATTAATCTATAAGTCAGCTACACGTCAAAGGCGATCAAAAAAATTTGCCCAATACGACGTGTGATTGAAGGAAGAGTGCCATTCCAAACTCCTGGCCAAATTTCATTGCCCTGTCTGAGAGAACAAGGCAGATTTGCCTGATTCATATCATAAGAAACCAGTGGCAAATGCGCCAGCTGACAAAGAGATCGTTGTTGCAGGTGGATTTGTCGATGAACAGGAAGTAAGGTCATCCCATGAGCTACAAATCTCACACCACTCATAGTAACACATTAGGAAGCAGATACTTGACTTGTTCCTTCATTGCACTCAATATTCACTTTGACACTGCAGTGGTATCTACATGGAACACTGATGTTTTACTGCTGCTGGTATCTCATTTTTGACATTCGAGAAAAACTACCTGTGGATGATGCTGGAACAGCAAAGAAGAGAAATACATTCAATTGCATGCTGGCAATTGGAAGTGTCACTCGGTTGTGCCATGGCACTTACCACCATTTCATGCCCTAACAGGCTATACACAACATCATATATCTGCAGACACAGCAAACGTTCAGCATTCATGCATCATCATGGACTTTTAAGTGCCTAGGAGTGGGAATCTTGAGTTTGAGTCAGCTCAAATCAGCAGATAAATTTGTATGCAGAATCTATGGCAATGAGAATGACGATCTGTAGACTAGAAGATACCGTCTACGACGGGTATGGGGGACAGGATGGATCACAATACTCGTTACGGTAGTTTCTTTGGATTTTTGCGCCACATTCAACAGCTCAGTTCATTTTGGTGGCGTGTCTTGGCACCATGGTAGGTTTGAGACGGTCGTTTAGATTGTTGGCCTTGACACATAGTGCGGATGAGAAACACGAACGATTTGACATATTCATCATTTATATATTACCTCCATCAACAGATATACAACATGGCAGGATAAAATTCGTAAATGCTGAGTTGACCAAACGTCCTGAATTCATGGACTTAGTTAAGTAAAGCACGTGTCTGGGACCCGGCAGTTGGCTTGCCGCCGAAACGCTGCTGATTGTGACGTCATCGATCCCTCTTTGAAAATTCTATCTATATTCAATTTTTTGATCTGCTATCCCCTGCGTAAATACATGGAAACATAATGTGGGAGATTTTGGAAGTATGAACAGAATATGTTGGAGAAAAGTGTGTTAGAAGCTCCAGGCTTACGCCCATTTTATTATGATGATGTAATGTGTGCATTTGTTTCCAAGTATAACAAGCAGGAATGTTACTACCAACCAGTGATGCCCTTCAGTTGCACATCAAGTGTGTGCATTCCCTAGTCCAAAAAAATTGGGGAAACTCAAAGAGAAAAAATAGGAAAAAATATACAAAAAATGTTTTTCCTATTTTTTCCATATGAAGAAATATATTTTAAATAGCCAGTTTCAAACAAAAAAACAAACATAGGAAATAAATAGGAGAAAAAATATTTTTAAATGGGCAGTTTTTAACAAAATAAAGAGGGGAAAAAATAGCAACCACTTTGGTGTAAAAAAAAAAAACAAAGTCCAGAAAAATAGTGAAAGAAATAGTAACCACTTTGGTGTAAAACAAATCAGAAAAATAGTGAAAATAGTCACACTTTGGTGTAAACAAAGTCCAGAAAATAGTGAAAAAATAGTAACACTTTGGTGTAAAACACCTCTCTGCTGGGCTCTCTGCTGATGACTCAAAGTTAAGTTTCCGGTCGTTATCTGTCCTTTTTAACTGTTTATTTTCTCACTACATGTTACTGTGTGTTCCATAGTTCGGTTTTGTTTCAAAAATCGTGCTATTTTGTGAGATTTCGTCGACCTTGTCTTACCGGGTGCTTGAGGCCAACCATCCTTCCCCTCTTGGTGTCGATCATGTATATTTGTATTTTCTCCCCATTACTTCAATTCCTATCTTCCCCACTTTCCCACATCCCCATCCTCCCAACTAAACACTCTGTTTCTTGTCATAACCCCCCCAAAAAAAAACCTTTCTGGTGCGAGAGCCAGTGACGTTTAAAGTATTGCGCACAGAAAGGTTTCAAGGGTGTCATTTGATGGCCCATGGCATAAAAACTAAATAAACCGTTTCTTGAGTTCGGTTAGGTCCCTAAAAAAGCCCCTTTGGGTACTTTAAATCAAACTATCGAGCACGAGAAAAACGAAATTGAAATCATCGATTTATTGAACTGAAATCATGAAATGACAACTCAAGATGAAAATACGCACGGCTTGGTTGAACAAGAAGGCCAAAAAGGACCCCAGTTTGTTTTGAAATAATATTTTTAAGCACAAACTCTAAAGTGGTCTTAGAATACTCTAATGTCCAAATCATAAAACACTGCTCAAGAAAAAAATTACCTTGGCCCGTCGAGACAAGAAGGCCCAAATTAGAGGAGGTGCTGAAAAAGGGCCCAAATCGACACATTGAAAAGAACGGCACAGGCTCAATGACTGAATCGGGTATAACTGCAATCTTAAAATGACAACTCAAATAAAATACAACAGGCTTGGTTCAACAAGAAGGGCCCAAGAAGGGCCAAAAAGGGCACCCAATTGGAAAAAAAGAAACGAAACTAACCTAAACGTTTTCGGAAACATCGGTTCGGTATTTTTGTGGTTTTCAAGGTTCTCATTCCTGAGAGTAGACTTAGTTTCTCTTTTAGCTCAACTGTGCATCACAGCATGAGAATATATTTTAGTGCTGTGTAGCGCTGTGCATAGTCTCGTGAGGGGAGGAATCGGATTCGATTTTCGTACTAGTAGTGCTGTGTTTGGACACTCGAAATGGATTCAGAACAACAAATGGATCCAGTTACTCGGAGTTCAATAATTGACAACCACAATGATCAGCCAGAATCTTCATCACAGAGTGACGAACGGAATGCCACATCGTCCGACAGTGACCTGCCATTCACAGACCCGGTGCAGAAATGAGTTAAGTGGAAACAGAAGGGAAAAGAAACAACGAAGGATCCACTGTAGTTATTCCGCAATCAGGTAAAGCCGTATACCACACCATTCCGAAGAACAGATAAATTATTCAGTCTGATTGTTTTGTTTTGAAGTTCATGATCTAATTTCATACAAGCCCAATGGATATGCACTTGTAGTGATCGTTTCACGATATTCCTGCCCTAGGATTTACAATGTCCCACATATGTCTTCCAGGAGGAGCATCTGGGCGACCCGCCGACACGCTGCATTATTCCTGTGTGTCCTGCAGGTCCTGCGGTAATATCCTAGAATTGACGCCCGGTAATATCCTAGAATAGAAGGTGATAAGAAGTTCAGTCAATTCCAGATGTTTGCTGAAAAACTTCAGTTATCCAAATATCGTAGCGTGTCCAACGTTACCGAGAATTCCCGTTAGATGCGACGGGTATCACAGCAAGTGTTACAAAAACTTCACCGCTGTATCATCGAAATTACCATTACCATTACCACCAAAACGTCAGTGACGAACGCAACATACAGTTACGTCGCGTCACTTTCTCCACATCATCAACGTCCACTGCTGGTATTTTTGTTGTAACGAATGTCTGTTTTGTAATAAGAACATAAATGCCGACCAAATGGTCGTAAAGAGAAACGGGTGGATTGAGACAAAACAGGCGAGAAGGAGATATGAGATATATCAACATTCTCAAGCTGCAAATGTCTTGGTGAAGATATAGGGGTGGATTGATTGGAAAGAAGCCAAGTTACATTCATCTCCTGCCGATCCGAGAAGAATTAAGCCGCTGAAGAGTGAGCCAATGAAGGAGGATATACTACTGAAAGCAGTCTCGAAGGGATGTTTGAATCAATATATGCATACGTCAAGAACACGTAATCAAGGAAACGACCGGAACATCTGAAATGCGATTTTCGATCGATTATCTGGTCTGTTTTTGGGTGAAAAAAAGAATTGAGTTGCAAATACATACCGACGTATCAGTACTTTGGCGAAGTACTGAAGAAGCGATTGCAGGCCAACCGGTAATCGAATAATCAGCCAGCAAAAATATGGTGTGATGTGCCATAGCGGGCCATTGATTATTCGTCATGGAAACAGTTTACGATTTCACAGTCATCACCCGAAGGGCAGTAACGAAAGCCGCTTTAGTGAAGCGGAAGGCGCTGGAATCATGAAGAAAGAGCCTCGCACCGATCCGCTCACCAATTGACTCACTGAAAAAGGGTGAAGGTAAGCACCTGGAATTGGTCGAGAACATTTTACAGGGTCCTATTTGGGTGGTCCAATGTCAAAAGCATTCAGAAGCTGTTAACGCGCAGCTAATGCGCCAGTCAAGATCCCTTCTTATCGTATCAAGGGGCGGCCACCATGTAACCTGTCAAG
>CM068955.1:84896439-84908812 GCA_035128595.1 Eptatretus atami | reverse complement strand
CAGTGAATATTGAATACAGTGAATATTGAATAATAGTGAATATTGAATAACAGAGAATATTGAATACAGTGAATATTAAATACAGTGAATATTGAATACAGTGAATATTGAATAACAGTGAATATTGAATAACAGTGAATATTGAATAACAAAACTCTTCAACTTCTGGAAGGTCCTCTTCCTCTTCATCCTCATCTTCGGGTCATCGTACAAAATCCACAAGCTCTTTCGCATCAAGGATCTTCCTCCGTCCACTGGAAATCCAATGCGCCATCTACTATGCCACCAACCGTGCCCATCTGCGTTGGTACACTGGCATAGCCTGGTCTTGCCCTGCACCAGACCAAGTGCTGGTAATTAGCCTCGTATGTCGCATCTGCAGTGATGCCCGGCATGGGGTAGTATGCTCAAGTTCAAACTCCATTGTAACTGGTAACAATGCATCCAGATTTTGGCTTGAACCTCTCAAGAATCTGCTCGTACGTAGCTTGGTTGATATCAGATGATGTTGACTTCTCCTGTTACAACAAACATGTGAAAGTGCTCTAACGTCTGATAAAGAGTGATCACCATCAGTCAGGTGAACTTCCTAATGAGAGGAACGCTAGCAAAAATCCGATGATCTTTAAGAGTCTTCAAAGGAAGCGAGCTTCCCTTTCGTACGAATGAACTCGTCGTGTCGCACCAGAAAATGCATGCAACGCTGTAGTGCCGAACAGCATATCTTTTCCAGCTTCTGCGACTTAACACGATGGAACGTCAATCATCCGTCGTTTGTGCCGACTCCTTTGTCAAATAACACTCGCTGTTGAATATTCTTAGCGCAAATTTCAGCAGCAACAGAATACGATCTGTGTCTGGTGATATAATTACAATTGTGGACTCAGATGAGGAATGTGAAGCCACATGTAGGCAGGCAGAATCATCCTTGTGTCTGCCTTCCTCTTGAGTCAAATGTAGCTCCTCCACATCTCCACATCACTGATGGATACTACATGGATGCGTTCAGTCTTGGTATGACAAAACATGGCTCTTATCTCTTGAGGATTGCTAAACCACTGAGCCCGCTGCTTGTTCTTGAGAAGGCGGGAACTTGAGATGCAAGAGGGGTTGCATGCAAGCACTACAAAGGAACCTCCTGGATCATAGCCCATGGCGGTGGGTTGGTGCCAGTTACCAGAAGGTGTTTCTTCGTTCAGGTCAAAATTTTCCCAGCATAGATGACTAACAAACATTTTCTGGCTGGCTGAATTGAGGTGGAATAACGCCTTCTCTTTCTTCCACTATGCTGCTTTACACATGCCGTTTCCAGGTCCACAAACGAGAGTAGGAAACACAGTGTCCATATCGATTCAATAGAGTAACTATTCAGCACTACCAGTCAAAATTGGCCTTAGTTCATACCAGAGAAGGTGTTTTGGGCATTGTCCAATTGCCCTTCTTGTCAAAAAGCTTGGAAATATTCTTCAGCAAAGGAATCAACCAATCATGCTTCTTTTCGTCGACGCATCTGCAAATTCTTCCAGTAATCACCCGAGAGAGAAATTCTTGCCAATGAGTAGGTGGGTGGATTAATTCCACTAAAGTAAAAAAGCTCGAGTTAAGGTGCCAAGCATCTCTGTCGATTCTTCTTTGGAGCCAAGAATAAAGTCTCTTAGAGTAGTGCTGCTTCTTCAGGCTTTCAGTCCGGAGCCAGAAAACCTCAAATGCAGACTCGATGGCCTGAGCTTTTGGAACTTCGTGCGAATACACAAGTTCACTCCTGAATGTGCCAAAACTATTTTCTTCCAAATTTCTTTGTCAACTTTGCTTTTATCTGCAGTTTATGTAATTGACATTGTAAAATTCGGGTCTATGCTCAACATAAACTGCAAATATCGGTCCTTGGCATTGTAACTCTTTCAACGTTAGCCCCGGGTAATGCTGTTCTCAACATGATTGGCAGACATGCTCAAATGCAGCGTGCATGAGATTCTGTTGTTCCACGACAGAAGTGGTCTACATCAGTTTTTTCATGCCGAGCATCCTGTGCGTGTATAAAATGCGTACACACGACGGTGTAGTGTGCCTCCCGGGCGATTAATCAAACATCTGTACTTTCGCCAATATATGCATCTCTCATTTTCTCAGCGGCTGCTTTGATTGACTCTTCTGCGCTACCTTGTAACATCACTTCACAAAGCCTCTCTCTCCCCCTGTACCTTTTTCGTGATCTGTCGCAGAAGAGACATTTGTTCGCAGGAAATAACTTATTGCAGCCAATTCTGAGGATCTGCGTCTCTGGCGCTACTTGGTACTTCATCGTCTTCAGCAGGACCTTTCTTTGAGGAAAGCGGGACGTGTCGTGAAATTTGTATAACACCATCGGTGCGCTCCGTGCACGTTTTTGTAGAAAGTTTTTGGTACCTCCATACAAATATCATCAAGCCTTTCACTGCATTTAGCTCTCGTTCGTCGCAGTTCCACTGTTTCTTTCTATCTTCGAGAAAACAACATCTGAAAGTGGTCTAACTTTTTTTATCTGAGGTGTGTTTTACATAGTGTATAATACAGGATAAGCGCTTTCATCGAATGTTTGGCTTTAGACCGTGAGCTGGGCCTTTAATTCCAAGGGTTTTTCAATCTGTTTTCTTCTTGTCGGCCATTGAAAGGTCTCATCTAAACTTGAAATACAGAATCAATAAACATCAAACATCAATTCAACCAATCTGTGAATACTACAGTATTGATGGCAGTGAGCTAGTGACAACAGAAATTTGCATAAGTTTTAAAGAAAAAACAGTCCACAAATGACAAATTCCAAAAATTAGGGTCTAAAACAGCCTGAAAATGAGTTTTCGGAAAAAAATGACATCACTGTGACGTCACTAAGCGGCCAATCTTGGATTTAATTTTGAGATTTCAGTTAAGACTTGACCCAACGCGGTAAAGTATTGGAGAAATTCCAGCGTCCTAGCCTAAGGGATAGCGAAGGAATTTACGGAGACCAAATTCCTTATTCAGAATGGGGTGGCGTTACTGCGGGGCGTGTTCACGACCACACCCACCACCGATTTTTTTTGCAGACAACCGGATTGTGCTAGGGCATGAGTCAGGCTATCTGAAAAACATAGTCTACAAATCCCCAGGGGGGGGTGGGGGTCTACGTGGCCCATGGTCTTAATACCATATCTCCGAAACGAGGCCAAGCTGTTTGAATGTTTTGTTTGTGGGAATTCAAGCGGCATTAGCACAGATAATTTATTTGCAAACTGATACACACAATGAAAACGTCATATTCGTTTTTGATGGACGTCATCATTAACGAGACGAGGATCTTAGCTTTATGAGCTTGTATTTTCTTAATAATTATAAGATAATCATTCAAGAAAAACCCTCATTCAAAAATATGAAGAATTCTGGCTGCCAGACCTTGGCATCGGATTAGGTTGAAATTTAAACATATAATACCCATCAGCACAGATCATAATTGTGATAGTTTCAGTATCGATTGATTAAATGGTTCAGAGAAATGATGAAAAAATAGATTTTTGCTCAATCCAATATGGGGGAGCTTGCCAGACCATGTGACATCATTATTCAGGAATACCCATGATATCCCCAAGGCTTGGGGAAACATTTTTGTGAAGTTTCCCCCTTATCTGTCCAGCGTCTGGAGAAAGAGATTATATAGTTTTAGGGTAAATCCCAAAACAGCAGCCCACCATATACTATTACGTCATAATTATCAATATAAACATTCGACATGAGTAGTCGCTCAACGGTGAAAGTTTCATCTCAATCCGAACAAGCGTTGCCAGAGAAAAACACGAAATTCTGTGTGGACCAAATAACAGAAAAAGACGTCATGCAGAGCACGACACTTGCAAGATCCACCCTTCCCCCCCTCTTCAAAGGTTGCCGTGGATACATCAAAATTGTCCATGTTCGTTAAGATTAAAATTGACATTATTAATCAAAGCTCAGGTCAATTGGAAAAATTGATTGTCAGATGAAATTGATAATTTTAGAGCGTTTGACCTTGAGTTGAGCCTTCACCTTTTGAGCTCAAAATGTTGTTTCCCAATTCAGTGATGCACGATGCAATTTGCTGCTTAATTTTCAGGCTAAATCAGATGAAAATTGACGATTTTCAGATGAAATTTGATTCTTAGAAGTTACCTTAAGTTGACCTTTACATTTCTGACCTCAAAAATAGTTGTTTCCCAATCATGATGCAGATATGCAAATTTTTGTTCTATTCAAGTCAATCGGATCATATTCTCAGTAGAGACTACCTCTGTAACTTCGCTAAAAGTTTCATGACGATCGGTGGTGAATTGGACCTGTACGCCGATTGACAGAGACAGACAGACAGACAAAAAAAGACAAACAGCAGAACAAACGAAGATAGACAGACAGAATAGGAAAATTTGACGACCAATATTATTTGAAAAAATCTTCCGATTTTGCAAGTAACGAAGAAAGATGTCGTGCATAAGCACAATACTTGCGAAGTCCAAAAACAAATTTGACCTGCAAAAATAATTTGTGGTGAATCAGTGACCTGATATGCAAATCGTCTTCAAGTTTCAAGTCAATCGGATGAAAATTGACAATTTTCGAAAATTTGGCCTCTGTTGACGCTCAAAAATAATTATTTGTTTAACTCAGTGACCTGATTTGTAAATACTCTTCAAATTATGAGTCAATGGAATGAAAATGAGGATTTTGGAAATTTTTGACAAAGTTGTGACCTGTTTGACCTCAAAAACAATAGGCTTCTTGCTTATGATGAACACTACCAGGTGGTGAAGTTTTGTGAAGATCGGTTTTAAAATTGTGACTCTCGGCGATTGACATACAAGCAAAACAAAACAAAAACAGAATAACGCACAAGACCAACCAATATACGTATTTTTAAAATCTTCGATTTTCGCATAATAAATAAACAAGGGAATTCCAATGTTCACAAAGGGTTTTCCAAAAACGGTTCAATGCACTCTTAACTCCAGGTGTTGAAGGTGTTGTGGTGCTACTATACTGTCTCACCATGTCTTCCCCCATCATAACCTGTTGACTTTCTACGCCTCATTATTCTCTAAATAACCCAACTCTGCTTTGTTGCACAATAAGTGGTTTCCTCCCCTCTCTTCAATCATTCCTTTATTGTTTTGTCCAAATATGCCCCACTGCATCTGTTGCCTTTCTACCTCTGTCATCTCACTCTTCCAAAGCTTCATTTTATGCAGAAAAAAAGATATAATAAAATTATTGGTTCACGAAAAAATATTTTCACGAAAAATATAATTGGTTCCACGAAAAAAATATTTTCACGAAAAAAAATATAAGTGACCACTATATTCGTTATTGTTGTGTGTGTGCTCTGTCGTGTCTGTATGTCGCTCTCTCTGTCTGTATGTCTGTCTGTTCTGTAGTTCTGTCTGTCTTCCTGAGCATAGCTCCGTGGTTTTGATCGATCCTGATGAAATTTTGGTGCGGCAGTTATTTTCATATCTCGTTGTGTTTTCCTGAAATTGCGGTGTGTTTGCCATAATTATGCGGAGCCACGCCCAAAAAACATGTGTTTTAGGGGTAGCCGATTTCAATTTTGCATCTTCTCCTTAGGGGGTTTGTCGAATCTGGTAGGGTTTCAGTATTTGGTTAGCCCAATGGCACCTGCATAGCCCACGAGCTCGATTTTTCATTTTCGTCCCCAAGTCGAGGACACAAGGTCACGAACGTAGAAAATCCATTTGACTAAAAAAAATTCTTCTCCGAGGGGTTTGTCGAATCTAGGCAGGGGTTTTCGGTATTGGTTAGCCCAATGCAGCCTGATAGCCCACACTGCTCGATTTTTCCATTTTCGCCCAAGTCAAGGTCACAAGGTCACGAAATTAGAAAATTGCGAATTGTGTTTTTTAGCGGTAGCGATTTCAATTTGCATCTTCTCCTAGCGGGTTTGTCGATCTGGCCGAGGTTTCGGGTATATTCGTTAGCCCAATGGCACCTGCATAGCCCCACAGAGCTCGATTTTCATTTTCGGACCCAAAGGCAAGTCACAGGTCATGAAAACTTAGAAAAATTGCCGAAATTGGAAATAAAAATCATACGACCGCCCAAATTTTGAGAGCTAGGATGACAATATTTTTTAGTTGCATAATCTTGAGGTCATTCCCCACCTAAAGTCTTGAAGACCATTTTGCTCTATCTCAACACCTTTCCCATAGCGTCCCCTTCAAGTTTGTTTTTACGCTGATTTCATGCAAAGTATGGATAATCGAGGAGTTGAAATGCCATATAGCTATTGACGTTATATGTTCCTGGAATGTTCCAGAGGAACGTTTTGCACCAAAAGGTCAATCCTTGACCTTTGACCTTTAAAAGTTCACAAAAGGTCAAATTTTCAAAGTTGTGGAATCTAACCGGTTTTCGACCCTCTTCGACGAAACTAACTCCATTAAGGCTATAGCAACGTATCCTGTGTCCTTATTTTAATGTTTGTTATCCACAACATGTTTTGTGACCTTTAAAGGTTATGCAAAGCGTCAAATTTTTAAAGTTGTGACGAAAACCGGCGTTTTCGACATTTTGCAGCTAATAACCTGTCACTCGTACCGACATCATGTTGATCATTTTTATTACTTGGTCAAAAATATCACATTGTCTCATCCTTGACTCTGAAACAATCTTACATGTCAGAATACCGCTCGGGAACCATGTTGTCTTCAGACTTGTAAGTATGATTATTTTTGTTTGTCTCTGGGACCTGTCCAGGCCATGTCTGTTGTCTCTGGATGTGTCGCGGTACTTTATCTCCGGCCGTTCCTGCAGTGTTTATGTCTGTCAGAGTTGTCTCTAGACATGTCCAGGTGGTGTTTGTCGCTGGGGCAGTGTTCTTTCCAGAGGTTTGTTTATCTCCGCATGTCTGGGCCAGTGTTTGTCTCTGAACTGTGTTTATCTCCGGACATGTCCAAGTAGTGTTTGTCTCTGGGTTGGTTTATAGAATAACCGGTAGCCAATGGCATTCACACATTATTTTGTTCCATCTTCATTGTTATTCTATGCAGAATCATTTGATGAAACATATGAATCGTAATTGACGCCCACCGCACGTCTGCCTTCCCTTCCCCACCCCTCGTCCTCTCTTCCTCCAACTCCTCACCTCACCCTCCCTACCTCTCTTTTCCCTTCCACCTCCTCACTCTCCCCCACCCCTCTTTTTCTCAGCTCCCCCTTTAGTATTACCTCAAAAAGCGACGGTGGTATTTGCTGTCATAAATAACATTGCTTTCTCAGTTCAGAAAGTTATAAGTCGAACGCTTAACGATCAACTTGTGTGTCACAATCACCATAACGTTTTTGGCAAATGCACAAAATCACTTCACAGAAGCATTTCTCGAGTTTCGTCACTGCGCGTTTCATCAGAAAACCCACCACCAGAAACTTGAACAGCCCTGAAACAAATAAAGGGACAAACTTTGAAATAAAATGTATTTGCCTCGAATAAACCTCCCACCATAATTGATCACCCATTCGTAGGACATGTCGTAAGGTCTGAAAATTTCCACTGAGCTTTACTCAACAAGTTCATTCCCATTTATTCAAACATTCATTCCACAGTGAGACTTACAAAGCAATCATAAATGCTTTCTCTTCTTTCTGTTTCCATGGCCGCAGATCGAGTTGAAATTCGACTTTTGACATGTTTTTGATTTGTTTTGTATGCAATGTCGAAGGCTCATATGAGAGCTACACACAGATGTACAACAAGGGGGCAGGAGACAAGATGGAATGGGAGACGAAGGAAAAAAAACCCAGTGGGGAACAGAGGTATGAGGAGATCTGTGGAAGGGAGAGGGATGGGGCGGGTACACGGGTAAAAAATGGACCAAATACAGGGACTTTCAGTCTTACATAAAAGGGACTTTTCAGGAAGGAAAGCAGGAATTGAAGGAGGTGGTTTGTGGTGGATTAACTGGGTAGAAAAGATCATGGTTTTGGATGGGGATGATAAGAGGTGGTGGTTGAACCGGCTTGTTTGAAGCCTGAAGAAGAATGGATTGAAGAGATGAGGAGTTTATTCCAAAGGCGGGAAAAAAGAGAATGAAAGAAGTGAAGTGACAGTGATCGTAATTTTTGGTAGTTTTACCAGAAGGGGGTTGTGGGGACCTTGAGTGCCCTGCAAAAATGGGGGGGGGGACATATCAACAGACAGAGCAAGGGAGGGCGGAGGACGGAGAGGAGACTGGAAGAGAACAGAAAGACCACCAAACTGCGTGCGTGAGGAACCAAGACTCAGCCTCATCGTGGGAGACACCAATGAATCTACAATGCTGGTTTCCCCCACGTGAACGACAAAGGTTGAGAGCAGGAGCACCAGCCGAGAGGGGAGAAAGTACTCACCAGGTGCGTACGAAGCTTTAGTGGAAATGTCTCAAATAATGTCAGTTCACCATTGTCTCCAACACCAAGTATAAAATTTTCAAAGTCGATTTAGACTGTCTATGTTGACCTCAAAAATCACCACAGCTCTTACACAACAAACACAGACTCGACGACACGACTGACGACACCTGCAACCTCTGCCAGGCCGCCCCAGCCCCACACACAACAAAAACATCATGGAAGACTGACCACTTGGACAAAGAGCACAGCATCATAGATGTAGGGATCTCTGGGTCGCTCCTAGGAGATCGATCGGCTATATCCATGCCGCGGCCTGTTCGAGCAGAACTGACTGGGGCAACACAACAACAACACAAGTATAAAACTGACCCACGCAGGTTTTGTTCGGGTCAAACTCTTTTTGACGATGGAGGCAATTTTACCGTTTCATATACATCACATTCATACAAATTTCTCATTCTATTATCTCTTCTGACCTCTCTTCGCTCATTTACTCTAATTTTAACTTCAGTGGCGGCACTGCTTGGGATCTAGGATCTGACTTAAAATCCCCCCTCGGCTGTTAAATTAATACCAGGTGGGTTGACTCTGCCTGTCATCCTTCAGGTCGGCAAAATGAGTGCCAGCTTGCTTGTAACCTGGTGTCGGATGGGATCGTCAGGATTGTCCCCCAATAGCCAATGAGACTGCTTAGCGCAGCACCAACGCTCTGCACAGAGTATGGTCCCAATGGAGGATGGATGGTGGCACTTGAGACCTAGCTAGTACACAACCCTGAACACTCAGCTGGTCTATCTCTCTTTCTAATCGTCTCCTTCTCCCACCGAATCGTCAATTCCTTTGAAATGCCTTAGCATGTCATCCTCTGTGGATCAGCTCGTCAACTCACATGATCAACCCTAGTCGCATGATCCAGATGAAAGCCAAGTCCAAGTTCTACCTGAGTGTAACTTATGTTCTCAAAAAAGTCGCCTGTAGTATTTTGTTCGAGCATTTATGTCGAACTAGAATTGTATATGGATTGCTGGATTGGGAACGAAGCAGTGCAGAGTGTGAATGCTGAAACAAGCAAAACAGATGAACCTTGTGCATAGGCACTGATGCTGCTGTACGGGTATAAAGCTCCATTTTCCCCAAAAAATATATATTGGAAGAACGAAACTTCGTGACACACTTTTTCCTCCAAAGCTCTCTTTACCATCGCAACGTGACCACAAACTGTATGAGCATTGACAATGGTTTGCATCGGCTGTGAAAGGGGAAATTGAATTGCTGGAGCGATTTACCAAACTTGCAGTCCTATTACATGAAAATGTTTCTTTGTATTTGCTCATTTGGGAGGGGGTGATTATTTGTCAGGAAGGGAGATATTTTTTGTGAAATCAACAGAAACATTTTTGTATAAATCAATAGAAAGCGCTAAAGCAAGTGGGCCGAGTCCATTTTTTGGGGGGACAAATTGGAGAATCTTGTGAAATCAATGTTTGTGAGTCTTCACTTCTGAAGCATCATTTCAGATCGATGTCGTGGAATTGTGAAAATAAGGTTGTTTCCATCAGCCTTGAAAATGTTAAATAAAAACAGTTGTTGGCGTTGTGCAACAATCCGCGGGTTGTTGTCCGCACTAAATGTGACCGGATCTCACACTTGCCGCTGGTATTTACTATAACGTTTATACATACAAAACAGTACCTTCCCACCTTGCTCCTACAAATCCACATCAGTTTCACCTCATTTTGCCAACCTGCGCAAGGATGACAGGCAGAGTCAACCCACCTGTGATTAATTCACAGCCGAGGAGGATTTTAAGTTCAGTGTTGACCCTCCTAGACTCAGAGTGGATGGTCGAACCATTAAGCCACTTGTTGCTGTGGTACACACCACCTGTTTGTTGTTTGCCACCGTTTTACCTTTTGCCCCCGCTTTGTCTGTCGATTCATTCCCTCCGTCATTCTGCTCTTCCATGAGCCTCGATACCTGAAGAGGAAAAAAATAATTAGCAGGCTGCAGTGAGACCAGGATAGCACATGCACTGATGAGCTGTCTAAGTCTGGTTTTGATTTCCGACGGACCAAAACTGTCGAATCGGGTGTTCGCAGGACTGTCTAAAGCAGGGGTTCTTAACCTTTTGAGTGATTCCAGGCCCCAATGGATTGCCCAACATGGTCCCATACCCCTTCGCTTGACTGTCAAATCATCATCATCACCAGTCCATTACGTTGACAGTATGAATTCCAAAATGTCAATAGCTTGAATTTATTTAGATATGGATAGCTAGAATAGAACATGAAAAGCAATCATAAGCATTTATCATATATATTTACAAAATAAAAATAACCGAGAAATTACAATATACAACATGAATAACAGTGGATATGATTAACGTGAATATTGAATAACAGTAATATTGAATAACAGTGAATATTGAAGAACAGAAATATTGAAAACAGTGAATATTGAATAACATGAATATTTGAATAAAGTAAATAAATAGAATATTGAATAACAGTGATATTGAATAAAGTGATATTGAATAACAGTGAATATTAAAACAGTGAATATTAATAACAGTGAATTAATAACAGTGAATATTGAATAACAGTGAAATTGAAGAACAGTGAATATTGAATACAGTGAATATGAATTACAGTGAATATTGAATAACAGTGAATATTGAATAACAGTGAATTGAATACAGTGAATATTGAATAACAGTGAATTGAATAACAGTGAATATTGAATAACAGTGAATATTGAAAGAACAGTGAATATTGAAAACAGGAATATTGAAATAACAGTGAATAATTAAATAACAGTTGAATATTGAATAACATGAATATTGAATAACAGTGAATATGGAAATAACAGTGAATATTTAATAACAGTGAATATTGAATAACAGTGAATATTGAATAACAGTGAATATTGAAGTAACAGTGAATAATTGAATAACAGGAATATGATAAACAGGAATATTGAAGAACAGTGAATATTGATAACAGTGAATAGATGAATAACATTGAATATTGAATACAGTGAATATTGAATAACATTGAATATGAATACAGTGAATATTGAATAACATGTGAATATGAATACAGTGAATATTGAATAACAATTGAATATTGAATACAGGATATTGAATACATTGAATATTGAATACAGTGATATTGAATACAGTGAATATTGATACATGAATATTGAATAACAGTGAATATGAATAACAGTGAATATTTGAAAACAGGAATATTGAATAACAGTGAATATTGAATTACAGTGAATATTGAAAGTGAATATTGAATAACAGTGAATATGATACAGTGAATTGAATAACAGTGGAATATTGAAATAACAGTGAATATTGAATAACAGTGAATATTGAGATATAATACAGGAATATTGAATACAGTGCATATTGAATAACAGTGATATTGAATAACAGTAATATTGAATAACAGAGAATATTGAATAATAGTGAATATTGATAACAGATGAATAAATTGGAAAAAATAACAAATTATGGAAAATATTGGAATAATAGTGAATATTGAATAACAGTGAATATTGAATAACAGTGAATATTGAATAATAGTGAATAATTGAAATAACAGAGAATATTGAATACAGTGAATATTAAATACAGTGAATATTGAATACAGTGAATATTGAACAGTGAATATTGAATAACAGTGAATATTGAATAACAGAGAATATTGAATAATAGTGAATATTGAATACAGTGAATATTGATACAGAATAATTGAATAATAGTGAATATTGAATAACAGAGAATATTTAATACAGTGAATATTAAATACAGTGAATATTGAATACAGTGAATATTGAATAACAGTGAATATTGAATAAACAGAATATTGAATATTGAATAACATGAAGATATATGATTGAATAATAGTGAATATTGAATAACAGTGATATTCAGTGAATATGAATACAGTGAATATTGAAATAGTGGAATTATTGA
>CM068955.1:84857662-84871531 GCA_035128595.1 Eptatretus atami | reverse complement strand
TTGCGTACATAATAGATAGATGGCCACAAAGTTGAAGTAGAAATGAGATGTTTTAAAACAAGACGAAAGAAATATCTGAATATTTTCCAGCCCTTGTAGCATGGACAATGACTGCGGAGAGCTGCCCATCAAACCCAAAAGCAATTATTGTGGATATTAAAGCGCTTTGCCAGGCCCGAGCATTGGAAAGGCGAATTCGGTGGGGGCAGAATGGAATCATGGAAGACAGCCGTTGTGGTCAATGTAGCGCAGACATTTTACATCTTCAATGCCAAGTTATTACTTTCCCAAATCGCGTTCCTTGCCCGCTCTCCAATGGCTAATTTTTCAACACTTCAGAATAATGTACAAAAAAAACCCCAAAACAGCGAACGAACAAACCAACGCACCCTCCATACAGTTTATACACATGCACGTTTTCTTCCTGATGTTTTGCAAACCTACGGGAATCTATATATACCACTCAATCGAAATTCATTATTAATGAAATTGCCAAACCGTTTTTAATCTATGATGTTGAGAATCGTGAATGTAATCAAATTACAGAACTGTTTCCTAATGTATGCTGATGGCATCGCGAAGGGGGAGGGGGGGGGATAATCTTTTCGGTTTGTGAGATCTCGAAAGGTGATTATGGTAGTTGTTGAAAGAGGGATAAATGTGAAGCACGTGATCAAGCGGTGTGGGTTTTTTTTATTGTTTGTTTATTCATTCAACATTCTTTTTTTTTAATAGACAAAAAGATAACGTAATGCTTACAAACTATCACCGCAGCCAACCAAGTCCCACAATGCCGAGACGCTAATATTTTGAATTTCGTTTAATAAACGGTATTTAGGACTGATAAACAGCCTAATCATTTATTTGAATCGCGCGATGAACGTGAGAGAGGGTGTACACGATTTAACAATTGTTCGGTGCACCGAGACGTCAAAAATAAATTGCATTTTTGGGATGCACGAAGAAAAAGAAAAAAGAAAAGTATTTATAACATTAGTTAATAAATCCAAATATCGAAATGTAAAAGCTAGCAATTTAGGCCCACTAGGCCGCGGCCTCGGCCTACGGTGTTTCCTTGCTCGTCAATGGCGGACGAGCGGGAAGAATCCCCGGCGAGCATCTAGGCAAGGCGATATAGCCGATGCTCGACGCTATGTCGCTTTCTTCGTTTCACAAGCACTATTGGAAGCCGTGAATATATAAAGTCATCGACGTGATCACGATATATCGAAATCTATCTCCGATCGAGGCCGCAACACCACGAATGTGTCGAGCGGCTCGTGGGTTCCGTTTTAGGGCCCGTGCGCATGAATCATTAACAAGGCACCGATAGTCGTAGCGCACACATCCGATGCGATCCGATCCGATGCAATGTTTCACCACACGCCCGCCATTCACTGAGAGCTACCACGGCGGTTTGTACACGTTCAACGATCTTGAAATCCGATAAAGGTGCACGACCATTCCACCTGATACGTACACACAACGAGGTGGAGGTGGCGGCCTACCCGAGTAATGGGGATTTTTAACCGTGGGATTCCAAATAACTGAGGTAAACCCGGGTTATTCGTTTAATCTGTCTTGGGGGACGTCGTTTTCAGGTGGTTTACGTGAGCGGATGAGCCGAGGCCGAGTCGACAGGTTTGTGTGCTCGACTTGTCGCCATGCTTGAAAACCTTCCACGACGCCTTTTGGTCGCCACTCGTCACCACAGGTTTTACCCTGAAGGGAAGGAAGGCGTTTTATTCATCAGCATCGTGGCTCGAAATCGAAGGTTAACTCGCTCACACAAGTCGATTCGAAATTTTGTCTTCAAAGCGAACGTCACAGGACCACAGAGTTGTTAACGACTGGCCAATATGACGTCACAGTGGTGTACGTACGGAGCTCGAGTCGTGCGAATGTACATCTTTGTTTTCCTCACAATGGCACGGCGCCATGAGGCATCTATTTCCGTGTCACGGACACAACACTAAACATTCCGGGTGAAGAAGCCTCCCCCTCCTCCTTCCCCGCACACGTTATATATTATTATCTTTGGGTCCGATCCGCAGAGTTATCGTGTTTGTTCACAACAGGGGAAACTAAAGGACCCTTTGTGAGAGGTTTGTGGTGAATGTACAATCGCATTGAACGCTGGGAACCGCGGTCACGTGACCGGCAAAGCCCCGAGTGTTTTGCGCTCCATTCCGAAAGGGGAGGAGGAGGAGGAGGAAAATGAAATCCGCTCCGGGTTTTCCCTGGAACCTCCTCTAATAACCTTTATCCTTCGTCAGAACCGCACCACCGCCCAACATTCATACGCGAGGTCAAGTCTAAACGTGATTTTGTTTCGAAGCCCCTTGATATCCGTGACACGTTCCCCGCTCGTACGGCCACAGCGGTGTCGGGGTGTCCGTACACCCGGGTCTAGTGTCGGGTGCGCGGAGATAGAGCGCTCGGTCAGTATCGAGGAGGCCCTATGTTGGCAACTCGCCTCCCCAACATGGCAGCGCCGTGCCGTGTAATCCGGCGTGTAGCTCGGCGCCGGCGTTAACCCTTTACGGGAAGAAGTAATCTCCTCCTCCCCACCGCGTCCAACTCAACCTCGCGTGAGGAAAGAGCGTGAGCAGGCAAATCACAAGGAACGAGGGGCAGCAGGGAAGGAAGGAAGGAAGGATGGAGGTGGAGGAGCCGAAGCGACCTCATGCGTCCGAGTGAAAGTCGCCGTTAACACTCGGCGATCGTCGCGTCCTCCTCCCGCGACGTCTCTCTCCGCCGATACATTGTTGCAGCGTCGGTGCCCGCGGCGCGTCTCCTCGATCCTGAACTGCCCTCCGGGCGACTCTGGTCGGCCCGGTCCTCGTCCACTTTTTTGGGTGGGGGGGTCTCGGATCAGATCTCGTCGGCTCGGGGGTGCTCGCTCTACCACTCCCCCGAGCCGGTCCCCTCGGCTCGGGGAAACTCGGATCGACCCTTGTCAGCTTTTGTGCTCTCGCTGTTCGACTCGTCCAAGGAGGCCCCGGCTTGGCTCGCTTCGGCTGGGGAGAGCGGGTGCCTGGCGGCCCAGTGGCCGTGCCGGGCGCCATGGGCGCACTGCCCACTTAGGAGCGACACGAGAGGTAAGCGAGTCGTCCGGAAGGTTGTGAGTGGTGGAGGGGAGGAATTTTACCCACTGTGTGTCCTTCCCTGGTCGATATGATCGCGACGGTTCGGTACAAGGGGTTGCGAGATGGCTGCAAATGTTTTCGTGGTAATATCTGCGCACGGACTACTGTGCTGTGCCTCCCTGTGGGCCGTGAACCCCTCCCTCCCTGTGGACCGTGGACTCCACCCCTCCCTGTGGACCGTGAACCCCTCCCTCCCTGTGGGCCGTGAACCCCTCCCTCCCTGTGGACCGGGACCTCCCCTCCCTGTGGACCGTGAACCCCTCCCTCCTGTGGGCCGTGAACCCCTCCCTCCCTGTGGACCGTGGACCCCCTCCCTGTGGACCGTGAACCCCTCCCTCCCTGTGGACCGTGAAACCCCCCTCCCTGTGGACCGTGAACCCCCCCTCCCTGTGGACCGTGGACCCCCCTCCCCCTCTCTGTGGACCGTGAAAACCCCCTCCCTCCCTGTGGACCGTGCCCCCTCCCTGTGGACCGTGAAACTCCTCCTCCCTCCCTCCCTGTGGACCGTGAAACCCCCTCCCTCCCTGTGGACCGTGAAACCCCCCCTCCCTCCCTGTGGACCGTGAAACCCCTCCTCCCTCCCTCCCTGTGGACCGTGCCCTCCTCCCTGTGGACCGTGAAACCCTCCTCCCTCTCTCCCTGTGGACCGTGCCTCCTCCCTGTGGACCGTGCCTCTCCCTGTGGACCGTGAAACCCCTCCTCCCTCCCTGTGGACCGTGCCCTCCTCCCTGTGGACCGTGCCTTCTCCCTGTGGACCGTGAAACCCCTCCTCCATCCCTCCCTGTGGACCGTGCCCCCCTCCCTGTGGACCGTGAAACCCCTCCTCCATCCCTCCCTGTAGACCGTGCCCCCCTCCCTGTGGACCGTGAAACCCCTCCTCCATCCCTCCCTGTGGACCGTCCCCCCTCCCTGTGGACCGTGCCCCCCTCCCTGTGGACCGTGCCCCCCTCCCTGTGGACCGTGCCCCCCTCCTCCTGTGGACCGTGCCCCCCTCCCTGTGGACCGTGCCCCCCTCCCTGTGGACCGTGCCCCCCTCCCTGTGGACTGTGCACCCGTTGAAGGTGCTCGCTCACCCTGTTCCACCCTAACCTCTGTTCGCCATCGCCGACTGGGATTTCAAACCGTTCCGATAAGTCGGCGATACCCGACTCGGGATCCCGAGCGATCCGGTGTACGTGGAAACGCGACGTGGCTCGGATGTGCGTCCCGTCCCGTTTGTGGACGAGCGAGCGAGCGAAGAGAGAGATAAGGCTGCTTTTTCGGTGTCGCAGAACAGAGAACCAGTTCAGTCCGACTGCCCATGAGACCCTGACCTCGAGCAGACGGTCAATGTGATGCTTCTTCAGGCCGACGGGGATTACGAGCATCAACCACAGTTAAGTGGGTGCCTCCAGTGGAGCATACACGAAAGGTACTCGACGCGCGCTCATTGGCATTGTTATTCGATATCGGTCGGTCGATGCTACAAAAAACGATGCACAGGTGGACTGTCTGCAAGCCGATAACGGGACAGATAAATACCGATCTACAGAAACTGATGAAGAGTATCCAGACATCGGCATACCATTCAAACTCGATACTCTTGATCTGCAACGTAGTAAGGGAAAAAGCGCGACTCCTGAAATCACTCGAGTCACTTCTAAATATCGCTCATGAAGGTGCAAGCGACACATTTTCATTCATCCAAGAATGCGCTGAAGACGCTGACAGATTTGAGAAGCCAATCAGAGAAAACAACTCAAGACATTTTCAAATCAGGGAGCGAAGAACCAAAGGGCGAAAAATCCCATCGTCAGACAGCTTCGGTGTACCAGAGACATGTCGGAGAATAGGCCATTGTCGCGTCACAAAGGAAGTCGATCTAGACTCTGGAGTACCTGCTTTCTCACCCTCTGACGCCAGTACCTCTCACAATGTGCAAAACGGACGGAACAACAATGCACACAGAAAAGAGCGCCCTTTTCCTCTGTACTTGAACAAAAAGTATCCACAGCATGGAAGCCTACCAGCTCTTGATGTGCACGTATTGACGGTAACTACCAGCTCCGACTTCCGTCACCGTCGCTCCCACCAACTTATGGAAGGTTATCGCAATCAATTCTTCACGCTGTTGTTGCGTACCATTCACGAGGGTTGATATTGTCTTCGACACCTATGAAAAACCTTGGATTAAAGACTGTGAACGGGAAAGATGCGGCGCTGAAGATGTACGCTACACGATCACTGGCCCAGATCAAATCCGCCCTAAGGATTTGAATAAGGCTCTGAAATCTACGTCATTCAAAGCCAGCTACCGGATTCCTTCTGAAAGATTGGGGAGACCAACGTCATGCCCATGCGCTCCGTGACAGAAGTTTATATTGGAGTTGACGATGTCTGCGCACGCTTCGCTGTGGGGGCGGACAGATCCATAAGTCTTAGTTGGAGAACTATGCAGCAGTCATCCGAAGGAGACACGAGAATCTGCCAGCACCTTATGCACATCAACGGTCGCTACTGTCCCGATCACGATAACGTGGTGATCGGGCATCGGACACTGATATCCTCGTCATACTCCTCCATCACGTTCACGAAACGACCCTCGGTGTATGGATGGAAGTTGGCACGTCAGGTCGAGGTGACAGGAAGATATGTGAACGTATCCCAGATCACAGAGGATGTGGACCCTTGTTATGTGCCGCGCTCCCTGCGTTCCATTCATCACAGGGTGTGATACACTCCAGCCTTCTCACGAAAGGGGAAAAAGCGCCCGTTGCTATTCTGGAGAAAGATCAACGGTACCAGAAAGTCTTCGCAGAACTAGGTGGAGAAGCGCCCAACGAGACCGTGGTGCAAGCCATTGAAGACTTCACATGTTTGTTGGACGGTGCCAAAAAGCCCATGGCGCTGAACAAATACAGACACCGTTATTTGAAATAGAGTACGCTCCAAGGACCCTGCCAAACCATTCGCAAAAATGAAAGTGTTGACGTGAGTAGCTTACCACCTTGCGAGGCAGAGGTGAGACAGCAAATGAAAGAACTGTGTTCGTGGTGAAAATATGCATGATGCTCATCTCAACAGTGTGACCAAATACCAGTAAGGGTTGGGAGTTGACTGGCATGATGCTCACCTCAACAGTGTGACCAAAAATACCTAGTAAGGGTTGGGAGTTGACTGGCATGATGCTCACTCAACAGAGTGACCAAAATACCCAGTAAGGGTTGGGAGTTGACTGGAATGATGCTCCCCTCACAGAGTGACCAAAATACCCAGTAAGGATTGGGAGTTGACTGACGGCACTTATCGTTTTGTGTGGTTTGAAGGCGACCAACTTCCAGACGATGTCATTCCTGAAAAGCAGAAGGAAGACGATGAAAATAGTGATGGTGATGATGAAAACGAACAGATAGATGAAAGTGCTTTGTTAGAAAGATGAGGATGACTTGGATGACATTGACGATAGCGATGACACTGCTTAATGACAGCATACGCTTGTTCTTTTCAAGTGTCCGATTTGGGCCCTTTTTCAGCACCTCCTCTAATTTGGGCCTCTTTGTCTCGACGGGCAAGGTAATTTTTTTCTTGAGCGGTGTTTGTGGATGATTTGGACATTATAGGAGTATTCTAAGACCACTTTGGAGTTCGTGCTTAAAAGTTTTATTGAAAAAACTGGGGGCCCTTTTTGAGGCCTTCTTGTTCAGCCAAGCCTGCGTATTTTTCATTCTTGAGTTGTCATTTCATGATTTCAGTTCAATAAATCGATGATTTCAATTTTCGTTTTTCTCGTGCTCGATAGTTTGATTAAAAGTACAAAAGGGGCCTTTTCAGGGACCTAAAACCTTTGAAGGCCATGGTGGCCGAACTCAAGAAACGGTTTATTTAGTTTTTCATGCCATGGGCCATCAAATGAAACCTTGAAAAGCTTTCGTGGCGATACTTTAATTAAACGTCACTGGGCTCTCTAACTAAACCTAACAAGTGCAACACATTCGTGGGAACTTTTGCAACAGTGTTGGGAAGAACTTTCCGAACAATATTTGATTTCCATTGTGGAAAGAATTGCCACAAGTATGTTCGGCTGTTATATCTGCAAAAGGTGGCGACTTTGATGAGTCAAAAATTTAGATTAAATTTTGTTCAACAAAAACGATTCCATGATTTCTTTTTTTATCTGCAATTGTTTATTTGTTCTATGCTTTAATTTCAGAGTACATTGAAACATTAAACTGCTTAAATTTCAGTAAAAACTGCAAAAATGGGGGTGTTCTAAAACTTTGACCGGTAGTGTACGTTTGCCGTACAGAGAAAGGCTTGGCGCCATTTGGGTTAGGTTTCCTGCACGTTGACTACGCGGTTCGATCACCAGGCTCAAAAAGATCATCTCTGGACACACAGGTCAGTGCCAGAAAAAAAGAAGGATTTTCTTTTGTCTTATCTTTCCCCTTGTCTGTTTTTGTGACTGTGTGAGACATCTCAAATTAGGCTTTCGTTTACCTCACATTTCATTCCCTCACGCTTTGATTTATTTGCATTATTACTCCTTGATTTATGTTTATTAAACCCTCACTTGTTAAATCTACTGCATTTGTCTGTTCGTTGTGGGTTTGAGTATCAACCTGTGTGCCTCCATTCTCGTGAACGCCTCTGGTACGTGCTTTTGCCGCCTCCCGTCCCACGCACACCATAATCTCCAAGGATCTCGGTTGGTTGCCTTCAAGTAAATCGTACAGCTATCCGTCGAGGTCGGCCTGAATGCTGAGTGCAGTAAGCTTAAGATTCGCAACAATATATCCCCTTATACACCCTATAGACCACGTCAAATACAGTACAACACTGTACTGCAAAACTGGAGGTTTCTGGAAGTATTATGAAAGCAATTTGTGTTCTCATGTTCAAGTATATCATTCAATTTAAATAAAGGTTCAAGGCATATGGATAAATTAATTCTGGGTTTTCCCGCCATTTACCAGTATCGATGACATCACCTATTTAACATGCTACACGAGTTATTCTTGCGCTGTTGTTTTGTGTCCTTTATAACATCCTTGAAAAGGTTAAGTTTATCAACCGTTTCGATGGAGTTCTTAAGCCACTCGGCTGGTGCTCTAAAAGTTTGTTGGTAATGGAGCACACCCCAGGACATCATGAAAGTAAGAATGCTACAACTCATCAAAATTTACTGGAAAAATAAAAATGGTGGAGAGAGGAGGAGGGAGAGGGAGACAGTAGTGAAAAGTTGTTGAGTTGGGGGGGGGGGTGTTCAAATTTCAACATTTGCGTACATAATAGATAGATGGCCACAAAGTTGAAGTAGAAATGAGATGTTTTAAAACAAGACGAAAGAAATATCTGAATATTTCCAGCCCTTGTGCATGGACAATGACTGCGGAGAGCTGCCCATCAAACCCAAAAGCAATTATTGTGGATATTAAAGCGCTTTGCCAGCGCCCGAGCATTGGAAAGGCGAATTCGGTGGGGGCAGAATGGAATCATGGAAGACAGCCGTTGTGGTCAATGTAGCGCAGACATTTTACATCTTCAATGCGAAGTTATTACTTTCCCAAATCGCGTTCCTTGCCCGCTCTCAATGGCTAATTTTTCAACACTTCAGAATAATGTACAAAAAAAACCCCAAAACAGCGAACGAACAAACCAACGCACCCTCCATACAGTTTATACACATTGCACGTTTTCTTCCTGATGTTTTGCAAACCTACGGGAATCTATATATACCACTCAATCGAAATTCATTATTAATGAAATTGCCAAACCGTTTTTAATCTATGATGTTGAGAATCGTGAATGTAATCAAATTACAGAACTGTTTCCTAATGTATGCTGATGAGCATCGCGAAGGGGGAGGGGGGGGGGGATAATCTTTTCGGTTTGTGAGATCTCGAAAGTGATTATGGTAGTTGTTGAAAGAGGGAAAATGTGAAGCACGTGATCAAGCGGTGTGGGTTTTTTTTATTGTTTGTTATTCATTCAACATTCTTTTTTTTAATAGACAAAAAGATAACGTAATGCTTACAAACTATCACCGCAGCCAACCAAGTCCCACAATGCCGAGACGCTAATATTTTGAATTTTGTTTAATAAACGGTATTTAGGACTGATAAACAGCCAAATCATTTATTTGAATCGCGCGATGAACGTGAGAGAGGGTGTACACGATTTAACAATTGTTCGGTGCACCGAGACGTCAAAAATAAATTGCATTTTTGGGATGCACGAAGAAAAAGAAAAAAGAAAAAAAACTATCGTTGGAAAAGTATTTATAACATTAGTTAATAAATCCAAATATCGAAATGTAAAAGCTAGCAATTTAGGCCCACTAGGCCGCAGCCTCGGCCTACGGTGTTTCTCTTGCTCGTCAATGGCGGGACGAGCGGGAAGAATCCCCGGCGAGCATCTAGGCAAGGCGATATAGCCGATGCTCGACGCTATGTCGCTTTCTTCGTTTCACAAGCACTATTGGAAGCCGTGAATATATAAAGTCATCGACGTGATCACGATATATCGAAATCTATCTCGATCGAGGCCGCAACACCACGAATGTGTCGAGCGGCTCGTGGTTCCGTTTTAGGGCCGTGCGCATGAATCATTAACAAGGCACCGATAGTCGTAGCGCACACATCCGATGCGATCCGATCCGAATGCAATGTTTCACACACACGCCCGCCATTCACTGAGAGCTACCACGGCGGTTTGTACACGTTCAACGATCTTGAAATCCGATAAAGGTGCACGACCATTCCACCTGATACGTACACACAACGAGGTGGAGGTGGCGCCGACCGAGTAATGGGGATTTTTAACCGTGGGTTCCAAATAACTGAGGTAAACCCGGGTTATTCGTTTAATCTGTCTTGGGGGACGTCGTTTTAGGTGGTTTACGTGAGCGGATGAGCCGAGGCCGAGTCGACAGGTTTGTGTGCTCGACTTGTCGCCATGCTTGAAAACCTTCCACGGACGCCTTTTGTCGCCACTCGTCACCACAGGTTTTACCCTGAAGGGAAGGAAGGCGTTTTATTCATCAGCATCGTGGCTCGAAATCGAAGGTTAACTCGCTCACACAAGTCGATTCGAAATTTTGTCTTCAAAGCGAACGTCACAGGACCACAGAGTTGTTAACGACTGGCCAATATGACGTCACAGTGGTGTACGTACGGAGCTCGAGTCGTGCGAATGTACATCTTTGTTTTCCTCACAATGGCACGGCGCCATGAGCATCTATTTCCGTGTCACGGACACAACACTAAACATTCCGGGTGAAGAAGCCTCCCCCTCCTCCTCTCCCGCACACGTTATATATTATTATCTTTGGGTCCGATCCGCAGAGTTATCGTGTTTGTTCACAACAGGGGAAACTAAAGGACCCTTTGTGAGAGGTTTGTGGTGAATCCACAATCGCATTGAACGCTGGGAACCGCGTCACGTGACCGGCAAAGCCCCGAGTGTTTTGCGCTCCATTCCGAAAGGGGAGGAGGAGGAGGAGAGGAAAATGAAATCCGCTCCGGGTTTTCCCTGGAACCTCCTCTAATAACCTTTTCCTTCGTCAGAACCGCACCACCGCCCAACATTCATACCGCGAGGTCAAGTCTAAACGTGATTTTGTTTCGAAGCCCCTTGATATCCGTGACACGTTCCCGCGCTCGTACGCCCACAGCGGTGTCGGGGTGTCCGTACACCGGGTCTAGTGTCGGGTGCGCGGAGAAGAGCGCTCGTCAGTATCGAGGAGGCCCTATGTTGGCAACTCGCCCTCCCCACAACATGGCAGCGCCGTGCCGTGTAATCCGGCGTGTAGCTCGGCGCCGGCGTTAACCCTTTACGGGAAGAAGTAATCTCCTCCTCCCCACCGCGTCCAACTCAACCTCGCGTGAGGAAGAGCGTGAGCAGGCAAACACAAGGAACGAGGGGCAGCAGGAAGGAAGGAAGGAAGGATGGAGGTGGAGGAGCCGAAGCGACCTCATGCGTCCGAGTGAAAGTCGCCGTTAACACTCGGCGATCGTCGCCGTCCTCCTCCCGCGACGTCTCTCTCCGCCGATACATTGTTGCAGCGTCGGTGCCCGCGGCGCGTCTCCTCGATCCTGAACTGCCCTCCGGGCGACTCTGGTCGGCCCGGTCCTCGTCACTTTTTTGGGTGGGGGGTCTCGGATCAGATCTCGTCGGCTCGGGGGTGCTCGCTCTACCACTCCCCGAGCCGGTCCCCTCGGCTCGGGGAACTCGGATCGACCCTGTCAGCTTTTGTGCTCTCGCTGTTCGACTCGTCCAAGGAGGCCCCGGCTTGGCTCGCTTCGGCTGGGGAGAGCGGGTGCCTGGCGGCCCAGTGGCCGTGCCGGGGCGCATGGCGCACTGCCCACTTAGGAGCGACACGAGAGGTAAGGCGAGTCGTCCGGAAGGTTGTGAGTGGTGGAGGGAGGAATTTTACCCACTGTGTGTCCTTCCCTGGTCGATATGATCGCGACGGTTCGGTTCAAGGGTTGCGAGATGGCTGCAAATGTTTTCGTGGTAATATCTGCGCACGGACTACTGTGCTGTGCTCCCTGTGGGCCGTGAACCCCTCCCTCCCTGTGGACGTGGACCCCCCCTCCCTGTGGACCGTGAACCCCTCCCTCCCTGTGGGCCGTGAACCCCTCCCTCCCTGTGGACCGTGGACCTCCCCTCCCTGTGGACCGTGAACCCCTCCCTCCCTGTGGGCCGTGAACCCTCCCTCCCTGTGGACCGTGGACCCCCTCCTGTGGACCGTGAACCCCTCCCTCCCTGTGGACCGTGAAACCCCCCTCCCTGTGGACCGTGAACCCCCCCTCCTGTGGACCGTGGACCCCCCTCCCCCTCTCTGTGGACCGTGAAACCCCCTCCCTCCCTGTGGACCGTGCCCCCTCCCTGTGGACCGTGAAACTCTCCTCCTCCTCCCGTGGACCGTGAAACCCCCTCCCCCTGTGGACGCGTGAAACCCCCCTCCCTCCCTGTGGACCGTGAAAACCCCTCCTCCCTCCCTCCTGTGGACCGTGCCCTCCTCCCTGTGGACCGTGAAACCCTCCTCCCTCTCTCCCTGTGGACCTGCCCTCCTCCCTGTGGACCGTGCCTTCTCCCTGTGGACCGTGAAACCCTCCTCCCTCCCTGTGGACCGTGCCCTCCTCCCTGTGGACCGTGCCTTCTCCCTGTGGACCGTGAAACCCCTCCTCCATCCCTCCTGTGGACCGTGCCCCCCCTCCCTGTGGACCGTGAAACCCCTCCTCCATCCCTCCCTGTAGACCGTGCCCCCCTCCCTGTGGACCGTGAAACCCCTCCTCCATCCCTCCCTGTGGACCGTGCCCCCCTCCCTGTGGACCGTGCCCCCTCCTGTGGCCGTGCCCCCTCCCTGTGGACCGTGCCCCCCTCCCTGTGGACCGTGCCCCCCTCCTGTGGACCGTGCCCCCCTCCCTGTGGACCGTGCCCCCCTCCCTGTGGACCGTGCCCCCTCCCTGTGGGCCGTGCCCCCCTCCCTGTGGACTGTGCACCCGTTGAAGGTGCTCGCTCACCCTGTTCCACCCTAACCTCTGTTCGCCATCGCCGACTGGGATTTCAAACCGTTCCGATAAGTCGGCGATACCCGACTCGGGATCCCGAGCGATCCGGTGTACGTGGAAACGCGACGTGGCTCGGATGTGCGTCCCGTCCGTTTGTGGACGAGCGAGCGAGCGAGCGAGCGAGTGAGTGAGTGAGTGAGTGAGCGAGTGAGCGAGAGAGTGAGGCGATGAGCGAGCGAGAGAGTGAGCGAGCGAAGCGAGTGAGCGAGTGAGTGAGAGATTGAGCGATGTGAGTGAGAGAGTGAGCGAAGCGAGTGAGCGAGTGAGCGAGAGAGTGAGCGAGCGAGCGAGTGAGTGAGTGAGCGAGTGAGCGAGAGAGTGAGCGAGCGACGTGAGCGAGTGAGTGAGAGATTGAGCGAGTGAGTGAGAGAGTGAGCGAGCGAGTGAGTGAGCGAGTGAGTGAGCGAGTGAGCGAGTGAGCGAGAGAGTGAGCGAGCGAGCGAGTGAGTGAGTGAGCGAGTGAGCGAGAAGTGAGCGAGCGAGCGAGTGAGGCGAGAGAGTAGCGAGCGAGAGTGGCGAGCGAGTGAGCGAGCGAAGAGAGTGAGTGAGCGAGTGAGCGAGCGAGTGACGCGAGTGAGCGAGGAGTGAGCGAGCGAGTGAGTGAGTGAGCGAGTGAGCGAGAGAGTGAAGCGAGTGAGTGAGCGAGCGAGCGAGAGAGGTGAGCGAGCGACGTGAGTGAGCGAGCGAGTGAGCGAGTGAGAGAGCGAGAGAGTGAAGCGAGTGAGAGAGTGAGCGAGAGAGTGAGCGAGCGAGTGAGTGACGCGAGTGAGTGAGAGAGTGAGCGAGAGAGTGAGCGAGCAGTGAGTGAGCGAGGACGAGTGAGAGAGTGAGTGAGCGAGCGAGTGACGAGAGTGAGCGACGAGAGAGTGAGCGAGCGAGCGAGTGAGCGAGTGAGAGAGCGAGTCGAGAGAGTGAGCGAGCGAGAGAGTGAGCGAGCGAGCGAGTGAGCGAGTGAGTGAGAGAGTGAGTGAAGAGAGTGAGCGAGCGAGTGAGTGAGCGAGTGAGTGAGGAAGTGAGTGAGAGAGTGAGCGAGCGAGAGAGTGAGCGAGCGAGTGAGTGAGCGAGTGAGTGAGAGAGTGAGTGAGCGAGCCGAGGAGAGTGAGCGAGCGAGCGAGTGAGGCGAGCGGATGAGAGAGTGAGTGAGAGAGCGAGTGAGCGAGCGAGTG
>CM068955.1:84810140-84829840 GCA_035128595.1 Eptatretus atami | reverse complement strand
AGAAGAGAGGATAAATAATTTACCATGTACAATGGTAAATACACTTAAAAAAAAGGCTATAAGACAAAAAAAATTTTTATCGACCCATGACCCCAACCCCTCTGGCCCGGCCCCTAGGGGTCATATCAAAAATCCGAAAGTGTTGTGCACTTCCTATACATATATATATATATATATATATATATATATATATATATATAATATATATATATATATATATAATACTATGTCCAAAGTTTCAAGTTCCTATTTCAAACGGTGTAGGAGGAGTTACAGGGTAAGACAGACGGACGTACAGATGGACGGACGGCGGTGACAATCACAATATTCCACTTTTCTTCGAAAGCACGGGAATAATTAGGAGGAACATGTGTAAATATATATATATATAAATCATACACATGCCTCATTAAATTATTTTGTACATCTTGGAATATAATGGTTATCTCATTCATACAACTTTTGAACGGGCCTCGTAATCAAATTCAGAAGCCGATGCACGAGTGGTGAACTCACCAGCCATTGGACACACGAGCATGCAGTGTTATTCCGGCATGAGACAAATGGGCATTTAAACACAGCAGCATCAGCTCACAAGAAAGCAGTGATCTTCGGATCATATATTATCAGTCACAATGGCCACAACCATCATGAGCACAGGTTTAAAGCTTTTCCACCCACTTCTTCTTGGATTCGTTTTCTTCTTCTTGGCGTAGAGAACTTCTTTGCAACACGCTGCACTTTGCCGGACGGTAAAGGGACAGTTCTTGGCAATTCTGTGGTCTAGGAGTTGTAATGCATACACGACGACACCAAAGTCAAAAAACAACAAATTGTGATTGTGTGCCGCCACGTGCAAAACAGATCACCAAGTGAAAACTTTGGCAGGACAGGCTGAGGCAGCAAACCACATTCACAAAGGCACCATTGCGTGCACCATGCCATTACAAATCCTCAAGCTGTGCATCGTAACCAAGAGAATGGCTTTCAAATGACACGGATCTACCAAATAGCTTCTGGTTTTGGGGTTTTTTTCTTTCTTTTTAACAGTCACAGAAGAAAATCAACGTCGATGAACTCAAACCACTTCTCATCATCGATTTATTTCATCACAAGTCTTAAGCCATTTATGACTCAATTTGACAGAATCCAAAACTACAAAGAAAGAAAGAAGGAAAAAAGAATAAGGGGTAATAAAAAAATAAAAAAAGAAAGATAAAGGCAAGGCACAAGTGAATCAAGTTCATTTCTTGGGGGGGGGGGGGAGAACTTGATTCACTTGTGCCTTGCCTTTATCTTTCTTTTTTTTATTTTTTTTATTACCCTTTATCTTTTTTTCCTTCTTTCTTTCTTTGTAGTTTTGGATTCTGTCAAATTGAGTCATAAATGGCTTAAGACTTGTGATGAAATAAATCGATGCTAGAAGTGGTTTTGAGTTCATCGACGTTGATTTTCTTTCTGTGACTGTTAAAAAGAAAGAAAAAAACCCCCAAAACCAGAAGCTATTTGGTAGATCCGTGTCATTTGAAAGCCATTCTCTTGGTTACGATGCACAGCTTGAGGATTTTGTAATGGCATGGTGCACGCAATGGTGCCTTTGTGAATGTGGTTTGCTGCCTCAGCCTGTCCTGCCAAAGTTTTCACTCGGTGATCTGTTTTGCACGTGGCGGCACACAATCACAATTTGTTGTTTTTTTGACTTTGGTGTCGTCGTGTATGCATTACAACTCCTAGACCACAGAATTGCCAAGAACTGTCCCTTTACCGTCCGGCAAAGTGCAGCGTGTTGCAAAGAAGTTCTCTACGCCAAGAAGAAGAAAACGAATCCAAGAAGAAGTGGGTGGAAAAGCCTTTAAACCTGTGCTCATGATGGTTGTGGCCATTGTGACTGATAATATATGATCCGAAGATCACTGCTTTCTTGTGAGCTGATGCTGCTGTGTTTAAATGCCCATTTGTCTCATGCCGGAATAACACTGCATGCTCGTGTGTCCAATGGCTGGTGAGTTCACCACTCGTGCATCGGCTTCTGAATTTGATTACGAGGCCCGTTCAAAAAGTTGTATGAATGAGATAACCATTATATTCCAAGATGTACAAAAATAATTTAATGAGGCATGTGTATGATTTATATATATATATATTTACACATGTTCCTCCTAATTATTCCCGTGCTTTCGAAGAAAAGTGGGAATATTGTGATTGTCACCGCCGTCCGTCCATCTGTACGTCCGTCTGTCTTACCCTGTAACTCCTCCTACACCGTTTGAAATAGGAACTTGAAACTTTGGGACATAGGTATATATATATATATATATATATATATATATATATATATATATTATATATATATAATATATATATATGGAAGTGCACAACACTTTCGGATTTTTGATATGACCCCTAGGGGCCGGGCCAGAGGGGTTGGGGTCATGGGGGTCGATAAAAATTTTTTTTTGTCTTATAGCCTTTTTTTTAAGTGTATTTACCATTGTACATGGTAAATTATTTTATAAAGAACTTACTTATGTGGCCCCCATGAGTGAAAAACAGTCACAGGTTTTGCTGTATTTATCTAATTGATTATGAATAATTATAATTAATATTATACACAGTTCATTCCTATGATTAAATTGATGCACAGTTCTATATTGCTGGACAGTGTTAAATTAATGTTTCATGAAATGTTGACATGCTTGCAATGACTTCTGATTTAGTAAACATAGTAAGTCTTGTTCATAAAGCACATCAAATAGAAAAAATAGTCAATCCATTTTGCAAGATAAAATTTCAGCCTAGAGTTAATGGGACAAAGCAGTGCGCGCGGGAATATGCGATGGTGTGCCATCGACAACGTAGTTCTAGTTATATATGCTAACATGTTGATAAATAAATATTGGTGCATCTTGGACGATTGTGAGCATTTCACTCTGCGAACCGCTTGAACGCCCTTTGTGTGGATTTGAAATCCTGGTGTCGCTTAGCCCGGATGCGAATGTGGACTCGTTCTCTAAACATGCTGACATTGACAGTGCAATCTGAATTGGCTTGTGGACGTTGTTAATGTATCGTGAAGCATTCTTGAAGAGCAGGCAAGCCTGTGTGTTCCTGGGCAGATTTCCTCTTCGTGCTTCGATTTTCCTTCTGGGATTGATTGAACTTGAAATCAAATCAATCCTCGCCTCTTTTGAGCTTAATCATCGTCCGTTACCATTTCCTTGCGCTGCACGGTAGAAAAACCGAAATACAATGCAATCAATAAATTCCCCATATTTGGCTACAACTCGATTGTTCCATGCAAAAAGCGGTTTGAGATTTTACTTCTCAATAAATAAAAAAAGTGATTGTACCATATTTGATTGATTGATATTCTTGTTGATAAATTTGGCTCCACATCATATGACTATCTATTTGATTGATTAATTATTGGAATTATTTGCTATCGATCGAGGTGTATGAAGCAATTTTGTCCGAAATTTAAATGGAAATTTCCATAAAATCATATGATTAACCTCATGAACAAATGACGGAGAAGAGGGTTTGTGGTTGGGGGAGGCGGGAAGGGAAACCATGTTTTGTTTGCATTATTTTTCAAGCCGACATGGCAAACAAGGCTCTCATCGACTCTGAGTCTTGGAGGTTGACAGTTCCATTCCGAACTGACAGTCAGACTAAAGAGTTGAAATGGTACGTACTGCTTCCTCACTCGACGCTCAGCATTTAGAGAATAGAGCACAGACAAACCCCATGGGTTAGAATCCCATTGACAAGGCGAGGATGTTTTAATTGCTTTGCTGACTGATAGACACCACAATATGGCGTTGCCGATACCCAGAGCGCCCCGGGAAGTTCGGTCACTTCCCCCAAGGTCACCGGCTGTGTTTGTCTGAAGTCGATTCCTGTGTAGTCTGCATGCTGCATGTGTGTGGGACTTGTGTGACAGCTCAGCCACAAGACTTGCATGTTGAAAACAAAACGCGTCTCATCACCGATAATTATTCGATTGTGGTGCACTCTCTTAAAGCAATTGGTTAATAAAAATTTTGAATTTCTCAATGCTGATTTTTTTTAAATTTAATTTAAATAAAAGCATCGTGCTTTGTAAAAATCAATTAATTATTTTTCTTTGTGTAAGTAATTTATTTTCTTAATTTTGTGCTTTTTTTAAACCCCCCCTCATTTATATTTTTCATATCGGTTGCCCTCAATCACCTGTCGCTGGAACTTGTCCCAAGAGTGGCCCTCGAGTTTGCCCCACATTTGATTGTATATCACGTGGTTCTCTCCCATGAATAGCCGTGTTTGCCCAAATGTCACCCTTTATTTGGTGCTGAGTAGAGCATGTTGTATTCCCTGAGCAAATTTGCACCCGTGATATTCTGAAATGGTTGGTGTCACCTCCAAGTTTGTCACGATATAGCTCGAGGATTTTTGGCCCTCAGGTCAGAGTGAGTCAGACATTGATAGTGGAGTTGTCTGCTTCTCTACTGGCCAAAAAAGTTAATTTGGTGTTTTTCTGATATTTTATTTTTCATATCAGTGCCCTCGGATTCACCTGTTGCTGCGACTTGTCCCAACAGTGTCCCTTAGATTCATGCACTGAAACTTAAAACACAGGAAATGTTGTTGATGCGTTTAACTTGCACTTGTAAACGACTTGGTACTCATGCTGGTATATGATTGTTTTGCTGGTGAATGTCAGGATATTGTGCTAATCATCCGAGGATAAATGCAGGGCATTAGCACAAAGGAATTTCCTCACACTACGGCTAGATTCAGACCACTTCATTACCTCGCCACCAAAGGTGGATGGAGGTTATGCTTTCACCCCTGTCTGTTTGCCTGTCTGTGAGCAGGATATCTCAAAAGGTTAGACTGATTCGGACGAACCTTGGTGGACAGGTTGGGTGTGTGACTAGGACGAATTGATTCGATTTTTGTGGAAATTCGGATGCAGATCTGTCCTATCAGTGGGATGCAAAATGTAAATGGCTCAGCCTGGCAGAGGTATATGCTCTACCGAGTGGCATTCAAGTTTGTCATTGAATTATTTACGAAGGCAAAACACCCTTCTATTGTTGTGGGGCCGGGTATCGGTGACGAGCACGACCACTAGAGGGAGCAGTAGAGTCGGCTCCACCGAACACACCGGAATTTAGGTCGTGACCCTCGGATAAATCCGAAGGTACGGGTCCCTTACAGGACCATGAATCGCCAATAATTCGACCGGCTGGAGTAGGGTTAATTACCAACTTCAATATACCTAAGTATCCATGCGGCAAAGCTTACCGGGGAATTCACACCCTCGGCAGGCCTCGAGCGAAACGAGCCGTTCCGTGCTCGAACCGTGCGTAACCCGAGCGGATGGTTATCAGGCCCGTAGTCCAAATTTACAACTACGCAACGGCGGCCTTTCTCCCCCAATACGCACCGTGGAAAACCAATGGTAGAAAGGACAAGGACGAGCTGGTACATTCAACAAGAGGGGATTTATTTACAACAATAATTGGGGAATGAGGGAGCACTAAGGGCAGAGTTACCGACTAAGCAATGCAAATAATGTACAACAAAAGCACTTAATTCTACTTAGGGACGGGCCCACACTCAGACACACACCCAAAGAAATGGACCCCGTCGGGTTTTTATTGCCCCTTTCAGCTTGGAGGGAAGACGAGCTGAGGGGAGAGAATGTGCTGGTACCTGGCCGCGTTCGCGCGGCTCGACATCCACACTTCCCGGAGCTCCGGTCGCCAAACACAGACCAGGGGAGCCAAACCCAGAGGAGGGAGACGAGGTTGCCTCCCTTGATGAGATGGTCGACCGCTCGCTGTAATGCACCAGACGAGACACCTCCGATGCGCGGGATGCAGTCTGCCGCAGACCCAGACAGAAGCGCTCTTGTCGACAACCACTCACTGGCTTTGGATGCCAGGTTGGAAATGTCTGAATGAAATGTCCTTTCCCACAAGAAATGTCTCACAACGTTGACCGGCTGCTTGACAAACGCACGATCTCTGTCTCTCAACACTGGTCCGCCAACACACTCTTCTCTTTAGGAGGGAGGGGCTTCTTCTCCTGGCCACTCCCTCCTGATTGGTCGGACCCATCGCGTGATTCCCTGGCCGTCTCCCATTGGACAGGCCCACGGTAGGCGGGGCAACTCCCACTTTCTGGGTGGAGTCCCGATCGGAGGCGTTTGTAGCTCCGCTACTCCTCACCTCCGACCACGTGCTAATGCGATGGTGTTGAGTGGGGACGGGGCGGGTGGATGCCCGCTCCTTGCCGATTGGCCAAAGAGGGACGCCATGCCCATGTTAAACTCCGCCACGCACGGCTCGCTCGCCGGCGAGCAAAGAGCGCGGACAATGCCGAAAGCAGAGAGTTGTTGGGGGTCTTGGTTGGACGTAAAATCCTAACATAAAATAACGTCGCAGCGCACGACACTTAATTCCCATTAGACAAGGGACGGGACCCTAACTAGAAACACATACTTACCGATATAACTGATCTATAAGGACTTTGCTGTTGTGTGCTCATGGCTGCCAGATTCGTAACAGTATCATGTTTGCAAATATGGCAGATTTTTTGATCTTCCAGGTCCTACCTGTGTGGGATGATAGACCACCTCATCCTTTCATATGTGGCGGGCCGGGGGGTCGGGTGAGAAGACACTCGGTGGGGGAAGCTACGTCGGTTCCCACCAGACCCCCGGAATTGAAGGCCGTCGCACACGGATAATTCCGTGACGCGGCGGGTCGCTTAACCGACCGTGGATGCCAATAACTCAACCGCGTGACCTAGGGTCCTCCCGTCTATGGGTTAATCGGGTTACCTAATTAATCACGTGGTTTAATTACCGGGGAACACGCCCTGGTACGCCTTGTCCGAACCGGATCACTCTACTACGGACCGGATCACCGGATGATGCAGCCGAGCGACACTGCCAAGGACGTACCGGCTAAAAGGAACAGGATCGTTGGGAATAAAGTCCGGCTAAGCTAGGATTCGGACATGCTGGATCAATGGAAGAAAATACAAAGAGAGCTGGAACATTCCAATATTTTTATTAAAGTGGGCGAGGAAAGATATGTGGCACAGTGAAGATTTATTGGGGTGTGTTATGCAGGGATAGAAAGAAGCGTGTGGTGGACAATAAACAGGCAACTTACAAAAGGGGACACAGAGCAGACAATGCGAAATAATAACAATAATAATAACGATAACAATCTTCTGCAGTCTTACTTAAGCAGACAGGTGCCAGCACACCACACCACACACACGCACACAACACAGCCACACACAGACAAGAAAACCCGATGAAGAGGGAGTTTTGAACAGGAATTGGGCACCGTAAAGGAGGAGCTTGAGTCGAGAAGGGGTGGAGTCCAGAGTTGAGGGTGGAGTGTAGGGGGAGGTAGGCGGGTGGGGTCATCGTGTGTGGGCGGAGACGAGGAGGCGGAGACGTGGAGCAGAGGCGGGTCGTGGCGGTGTCGACGAGACGAGGCAAGAGAAAAGGCAAAAGAAAGGTGGAGGGACTGCTCCGGCCTTTATAGGACCTGCCGTGGGGGGAGGGGCCACCCAGAATCGAAACGTCATCACCTGAATTGGGCGCTCCGATTGCCTGACCCCTCACGTGGCCGCTAACTTGGGCCGGAAACCGCCTCCCTTGTTTCCGGCAAGGCCATCTCAACAGCGGACATACTTCGCTCCGACCCCACGAGATGACATGAATTGCCCACACCGAAATTGGCACACGAATCATCCTGCAAAAACCCCCGGTTGATCGGTCGAGGGTCCCGCATGCCCGCTCGGGCGTTCGACCAGCGTCGATCAACGCCCTTGTTCCGCGCGGCCACGTGGCCCGCACTGTACATTCCCTGGCTCGATCGCAGCTTCGCTGACCGTAGAGACGAGAAGACGTTCACCATCCGTGGAGAATCCACTGCTGCCAGCGAGGACCGAAGGTACACTATCATGGACAAATCGTGCACATCTCACGAGCGGTGCACGTGTCTGCTTTCGAGCACATTCCATACAGTGCACGCGGCTCCGCCATTACGCACGTGGTCAGCGCCCGCGTTCACACGACTCCGCTAGCGTGCGCGCGGGGCGAACACCAATATGCGCCGTACACCGAGGCCGAAAAGGAACAAGCCGCTTCTACCCGCACACTCGTATCCTGCCGAACATGGCGTGGAGTCGTCTTTGTCGGCCTCCGTACGCATTTCGTGCAGCGTGGGCGTCGTGCTGGCTGTGTTTCCCGTGCCGTGAAAAACACCATTCGTGCATCCTCTTAAGAGATTTATTCGCATGCCTTTTTAATGCAATCGGCAATTCTCCCCAGACCATCGTAAGCTCAGTCGATAATCCCGCACCAACAAGCACGCCACATGACTCGGCGCTGCACGCGCTGGCCTCCACGAGGCCCCACCTTACAGTGAAGGCACACGATTTACCTCAGGAATAATCAGAAAAGAAGAAGAGTAGGGATGAAATGAAGAAGAAAATGATTTAAGCAATATTAGGTCATCGCAATGCACTCCCTTGTTGTCCCGCTAAACAAAAGGAAGGGGACTATCTACACGTATAATAACGGAATAACTGTCTTGGGACACCTATCTGTTGTATACATGCGGTTCCGAGAACCGCAACAATATGTATCGTATTTTCGTAGTGTGGGCTTCAAAGATACTGCACAATATTAAGCACGAGCACAAGTGTGATGAAGAATTTCGTGCTGTTCGCTACATGTATAATAATAGTCGTAGCTCCACTATTCATGTGTCTTTTATTGGAGGAAGAAAAAGCAACATTTTTTTTTATCGGAGAGTGAAAAATTTTATTTTTGCTGAATGCAACCAGGTCGTGTCATCCAAAACATCAGAGCAAAACAATGAATTGCATTTACGTCGTACCTCGTGAGGTACGCTGTATTGCAATATAGTGATATTGTTTGATGTATAGACGTCGTCCTGCATTTGGGTTACTTATTTTTTATGAGGTTGGTGGCAGCATTTGCATTCCGGCCACTGTAAAACACTTCATTTCACAAAACCCATAAATGCAAAGAAAACTGAAAACCCACTCTGTGGGAGTGCCTCCTGTGCTGCTGCCCTTCGCTGGGCAGCTCACTGGATAATGGAATTGGGGCAAATCCTTTGGGACCTCCATTCTTTGATAGCAGGAAAAGCACTGGGTAAACTTCCTGGGTCATATTGCAGTAGTGTGTGGCGGAGTGGTGCTAAGGTGACTTCCACCAGACTGCGGTCTTCTTGGGTTAATCTGAGGCGGTCCCTTCGGGTGGGTGCCCTAGAAGTCCTATCGCGAAGAGAGGATGATCACCTGTCTCTGTAATCATCTGAGCTCCAGCATTTGAACGGCGGTATTGCAGCACTCTCTGAGGTTCGGAGACTCGATAGTGGCGAGATCATGGTGGGTGGTTACACCTACAATTGGTCTGGTCGCTCTGATGGTTACCATGCCCAAGGAGTTGCTGTAACTGTGTCCAATATGCTGACTCCCATGATAATTGAGGTAACACCGGTCAACGAGCGTATTATGAGACGAAGGATGAGTCGCTCCTTGGGCGTCGTTTCCCTGGTCTCTGTGTATGTTCCGACTGAGCTAAGTGATCTCACTGTGAAGGACTCATTCTATGCCAAGGGATGGTTATGAGACATGTGTTGGTCCCCATGGGTCTGTAACTGGGAACCAGAATAGCACTAAATTCCTTGACTTTGCAAGAAGTCGTGGATTTAGGGTGGCTGGTTCATGGGCTCACCGCTGGACTTGGCATTCCAACGCTGGTGATGTGGCAAAGGAGATTGATTATGTGCTCGTTAATGGTCGCTGAAGGATGATCCAGAACTGCAGGATCGACCGGAGTGCTGGACCACAGGCTTATTTTAGCAACTCTGAAGTTGCAGCTTAAATCCGGGAGAATGGTACCATCCAAGCCTAGGCTGGATATTGGCAAGCTCAAGGATGAGGGGGGAATTGAGGAGTTTGCAAACAGGGTGAGTGAGGATTTGGGGGGTCTGGGTGTTTTGGGGAATCCTGAAGACCTATGGAGTGCCTTCAAGACTACCATCCTTGATGTTGCAGGTGGATGTCTTGGAACTCACCAAAGGGCGAAGAGGAATTTTGTCTCTCAAGGGACGCTGGATGCCAGGCTTCATGGCAGAACTGAGCTGTTCAGGGATTTGAGGCATAAAACTGTACATGCGCTGAGGGTGGACAATGAGGCCTATGTGCAAGGAATCTGTGAGGGGGTAGAGCATAATCTGTTGTCAAGTGATCCCCATCCTGCTTACAGGAGAATTTGTGCATTGCGTTCCTCCAAGCCCGTCCCTCGGTGTACTGCAGTTTATGCGGAGGGTGATCACCTCTTGACAGAGGAGTCCAAAGTGAAGCCTTGCTGGGCTGGTTACTTTGAGCGGCTGTACTGGGCTGACCCATCAGCTGTTGAGTTGGATGTCAGGGGTGTTACTCTTCCTTTTGCTGACCCTCAAATCAACTGTGATCCACCTTCGTTTGTGGAAACACAGGCTGCGGTGAACCAGTTGAAATTTGGTAAAGCTCCAGGGATTTGTGGCATCCATGCTGAACTTCTCAAGGCTGGTGGAAATGCTGTACTCGTGTTGTTGCATGCAGTTCTTTGCTCTGTTTGGAACAAAGGCATCATCCCAACTGACTGTAAGAGGGGCCTTGTTGTCTCTCTCTGAAAAGGGAAGGGTGACCAGCAGGACTGCAACAATTACCGAGTGGTGACGCTGCTCTCAGTACCAGGCAAGGTCTTTGCTCGGATAATTATTGATGGGGTTCACCAACATCTGCTTGAGAACCAGCACCAAGAGCAGTCAGGCTTTATATTATACCAAAGAGGTCAACGATTTAATCTATCCTTGCTCTTCGGGTCCTCAACAAATGCAGATGAGAGTTTCAACAGGGGCTGCTTGCAGCTTCTGTTGATCTCTGCAAAGCGTTTGATTCAATTAATCGAGATGCCATCTAGAGGATTCTCTGTCTTCGTGAGGTGCCACCAAAACTTATCAATCTGATGTCGGAACTACACTGTGGTACTGGGATTGCTGAGAGATGTGGTGATACCATCTCTGACTTATTTCCAGTTGTTCCTGGAGTTCTTCAGAGAGGTGCACTCTCCACCACACTTTTCACCACTTGTATGGACTGGATTCTAGGGAGGATGTCGGAGAGATCAAGATGTCTGATCTTTATTTCGCTGACAATGCAGTCATCTTTGCGAAGACTGGGTATCCTTTTGGGGGGCTCGCGGTGCTGAATGAGGAGTCGGAGCCGCTGGGATTCCAGGCTTTCAATGACATCTTGGATGCTGCTATCTTGTTTGTACCTGTTTGTAGTGAGGATGTTTTGGTCACGGAGAGATTCATTTACCATGGCAGTGATATTCATGTTTTCGCTGGCTGTGAGCCAGAGGTCAACAGATGTCTGGGTTGGGCCTGGGGAGTCACGGATTCAATGGATCATCGGGTGTGGCTTTGTGTCAGTACCTGTGCAGGAGGACGAAAGTCTGAGTCTTCAGGTACTTGGTGCTTCCAGTCTTGCTGAACGGATGTAAAACTTGGACTCTGACCAGGGATCTGAGACGGAGACTTAATTCCTTCAGTACCATGTCTCTTCGGAGAATCCTTGGCTATCCCTGGTCCAACTTTGTGTCTCACGAGCGGTTGCTGAGAGAGACTCAGATGAGATTTGTTACCTGTATAGTCCGTGAGCGTCAGCTGCGGCTGTACGGTCGTGTGACTCGTATTTCTGACGCTGATCCTGCTCACCAGATTCTCTCAGTAAGGGAGCCTCGTGAGTGGAGGAGGCAATAACGGAGCCGCCGCCACATGCCTACACACGTGGTTGCGCAGGTTGATCGCATCCATACAAGGAGATAGATGGACCAGGCATCTGCCTGGGGGATGGCCAGCTGAAGGCCTGAAGTACCAGCGTAAGGTGGACGCAGCAATCGCGCTGCAACAGCGCATGCTCCATACCTAACCTGGCCTAACCATTTCGCAGTACTTGGAACATCAATTATGGCATTTTACGTCCGCACGTCCAATCAAATTTGCCGTAATATGTATAAAACATCCAGGTAATAGTAGATAAAATATAAATTATTTAAGCAATAAATATAACGTGGTGCTCGACCAGTCACACAACGCACGAACAAAGTTTCGCTTGTGAACATAGAATATTTTCTACGTTTTTTCTCCAAGCCCCACGATGGGCGCCAAACGCCCTGCACCTTCGAGGTTTCTGGCAAGGACCGAAGCGCCAGAGGAAGGTCCTGGGACGCTCCAGGAGAAGGTTAACGTAAAGGTGCTCGATATATGCTTCGGGAAGGAAAAAGGTTTGCCGCCGTTGGACGACCACTGCTCATACCCAGCACCTCAAAACGACCAGACCAGACTAGTCGATCTCCGGCACCTCAAACCCATCACCTCAAAACCGACCAGACCAGACTAGTCGATCTCCGGCACCTCAAACCCAATCACTGCCAAACCGCCCAGACCAGACTAGTCGATCTCCGGCACCTCAAACCCAATCACTGCCAAACGATCAGACCAGTCAATCGATTTTTTTGGGGAGGCGGTCCATTCATCGCGGATTTTCACTTAGCGCGGGGAGGTTTGGAACGTAACCCCCGCGAGAAACGGGGGATTACTGTATATATATAATATTGACAGGTGAGAACAGAGACAGCTGGTAAGGCTGCCCTGCATTTTACGTTGACATTTGTGTGTAAAATACACACACAGCTTACACATGCTTCTCATTAAATAATACTAGTGCGTGCCCGTACGTGCGTGCAAAAAAACATACCAAAAAACAAGAAGAATAATTGGATGTCAATTGTGACGTCATCGCACCGTGTCCTGTCATTGTTTGGTAATAAAATGGCCATAACTTGGAACCACTTGTCCGATTAATATCAAACCTTGAAGAGGCACATCCTCAGGTCCCCAGAAATATACCTGCAAGTTTCAATTCGATCGGACCAAGTGGTTGTCGAGAAACAGCGGTCGCAGACAAACACACAGAGATTGCTGGAATTATAGATAGATGTATGGTCTTGCTGATCTCGTGTATGCTGTTGAGCTATATTTGGCACATGCGATGACGACATGTACAGTATTGATATCGGAAATTAAATAATATGAATGGTCCTGCTGATCTCGTGTATGCTGTTGAGTTATAATTGGCACATGCGATGACGACATGTACAGTATTGATATCGGAAATCGGCACAGGGTGATATCGGTATCGCATTGGTAATTGGCACAAGCCGGTATCGGTAATCGGCACAGGCTTTCTAAAGCACTCATTTTTCATATAAAATAACCAATTGCTTTCGAAACAGCCACGAGGACAAAGAAAAACACGATCCCTCGGACGCTGCTGAGATTAAAAGTTAAAACCTACTATAGCTCCTTCTTTGCCAAGTACGTCTTGACGTCATACGTTCAAGGCGTACCTGAGTTCATAAATTTGTGTTTTCACATTTCAAAGGTGGCCTGACTGTATTCTGTGCCCTCCTCTCCCCCAGCAAGGGGCACATTAACACACCCATTATATATCATGCTAACTCAGAGGAAAGTTATTCGGTGCTGCTTGTGCAGCATATGAAAACAAAAGAAACTGTCTTTCATTTGACAAGGAAGAGAAACTCATCTTTCTCAAAAGGAATATGAGCTTTGTGTACTTTAAATATTGAGATTGTTAAACGTGGCATTTTCCTTAATTTGAACAATACGAGCACGGGTAACAAGGGAACGGTTGGTCTCCCGCTGAGCTTGTTAAATCACCCCTACTAGTGTGCTGATACCACCATTTTATAACACTGAGCAGGGGTCACACTTTATTATTGGTTCACGAAAAATATTTTCACGAAAAAATAATTGGTTCACGAAAAATATTTTCACGAAAAAAATAAGTGACCACTATATTCGTTATTGTTGTGTGTCTGTCTGTCTGTCTGTCTGTCTGTCCCGAGCATAGCTCCGTGGGTTTTGATCCGATACTGATAAAATTTTGGTGGTAGGTTTATATCATGATCTAGTTGTGTTTTCCTGAGAATGGGCGTGGTCCGCCATTATGGGCGGAGCCACGCCCAAAAACAAGTGTTTTTAGGGGTAGCCGACTTCAATTTGCACTTCTCCTAGGGGTTTGTCGAATCTGGCAGGCGTTTCGGTATTTGGTTAGCCCAATGGCACCTGCATAGCCACGGAGCTCGATTTTTCATTTTCGTGTCAAGGTCACAAGGTCACGAACTTAGAAAATTGTGAATTTTGACATAAAAATCATACGACCGCCCAAACTTTGAGAGCGAGGATGACAATATTTTTTTTGCATAATCTTGAGGTCATTCCCCACCTAAAGTCTTGAAACCATTTTGCTCTATCTCGAACACCTTGCCCGTGGCGCCCCTTCAAGTTTGTTTTTACGCTGATTTCATCAAAGTATGGATAATTATCCATACTTATCGGATTATAATCCGAGGAGTGCGAATGCATATAGCCTATATGACGTTATATTGTTCCTGGAATGTTCCAGAGGAAATTTTGCACCAAAGGTCATAATCCTTGACCTTTGACCTTTAAAGTTCACAAAGGTCAAATTTTCAAGTTGTGGGAATCTAACCGGGTTTTCGACCTTCTTCGACGAACTAACTCCAATAAGCTATAGCACGTATCCTGTTTCCTTATTTTAATGTCCACAACATTGTTTTGTGACCTTTAAAGGTTATGCAAAGGTCAATTTTTAAAGTTGTTGAATGAAACCGGGTTTTCGACATTTTGCACCTAATAACCTGTCACTCGTACCACATCATGTTGATCATTTTATAACTTGGTCAAAAATTATCACATTGTCTCATCCTTGACTTCTGAAACAATCTACATCGTCAAATACCGCTCGTGAACCATCGTCGTCTTCAGACTTGTCATTATTATTATTATTATTTATTATTTTTGTGGCGAGCCACATTTTTGTTGGCCTGACCATATATTATTTGCTGTTGAATCAAAGTTCATAAAAATCAGTATTTAAATTGCAATTTCTCACGACACCTACAGATCAAATTGCAGCGCTTTTCAACCCAACAACTTCGCAACTCGTAATCGCAGAACACTCCCGTCAGCTATTCAATCATCTATCTACTAACTTGGAGCAAAATATAATACAAGGACAATCTTAATGCTTGCTGAAGAAAAATTCCTTCACATATTAACCCATTGATTGCGTTTTCCAAAGCAGTTGTTAGCTCTACACAACTTTCAGCTATTGATGAGATCATTGTAGTCATGAAATCATAAGAATAGTACGAAAACAAGTGTCACTGTAAAGCTTGAGTATTTTTATTTGATGAACAGTTGGTTTCAAAAAATATTGGGTCAAAATTTGATGTAAAGAACAGTTCATTTAACAGAGTGTGAATTTGTGTGACATGCCCTTTGACACAGGAACTTGTTAGAAAAGAAGTATTTTGCAGCCTTAGACTAGACGAGTCGAAATCACTGTCACTGGAGGTGTCCTCTTGTTCATAGTCTGACTATATGTTGGCAGCAGGAGGTGTAGTAACTGTTGCTTCTGCACCGGCCTTGCTTCTTTATCCAGAGGCGACGTTTGGGGCATGCAAACCAAGTTCAGTCGAACACATGCGCTGGGGTGTGTCCCATTACCAATCAGCTTGTAGAACGTTCGCCCAAGCAAGCTCTCCAATGAAACATTTGATAAGGGTTGGCTGGCTTGGCAAGCAATAGCAAGCTGATTGGTGATGGGACACCCCTGGATCAGATTTTTGCTTGAGTTTGTGTTTACGACTGGCGGTATCGGGTGAGATTAAGGGGTTACCGTTATTCCAACTGCATAAAATATTTTGAAATGCAGTGTATCTGTGGTTGCGGTGAGCTCTTTTTATTCATGCCAATTGTTGTACTATTATTATTGTCTCTTATTATTTTGCAATGTGGTACTGTCATGTTAATATGATTATTATGCTGTTGTGGTTATTATTGCCATTTGAAGTGGCCTTAGAAAAATGCCAAGATAAGGTGGAACGACACTCGAGCTGCTACATATTGTTGCTGGCCGGGGGTCGGGTGCGAGGGCTACTGGGGAGGGGGGGTGGAGGGGGTAGCTGTCTCAGCTCCCACCAGACTCTCTGGATTGGTAGGCGTCGCACACGGATAATTCCGTGAGCGGCGGGTCGCTAACCGACCGTGGACGCCAATAACTCAACGCGTGACCTAGGGTCCTCCGTCTATGGGTTACCGGGTTACCTAATTAATCACGTGATTTCATTACGGGGAACACGCCCTCGGTACGCCTTGTCCGAACCGGATCACTTTACCGGATCGGATGCAGCCGAGCGACACTGCCAAGGACGTACCGGCTAAAAGGAACGGATCGTTGGGAATAAAGTCCCGGCTTAGCTCGGATTCGGACCATGCTGGATCAATGAGAGAACAGACAAAAATGAGCTGGGAACATTTCTAATAATAATTTATTTACAAGCAAGCGAGGAAAGTTATGTGGTACAGTGAATCATTTTATTGGTGTGTATAATGCAGGGATAGAAAGAAGCGTGAGGTGCGACAATGTGCGACAATGTCCAAGCAACTTACAAAAGCAGACACAGAGCGGACGTAACCCGAAATAATAATTATAATCTTCTGTAATCTTAACTTACGAGGCCAGGCACCAGGACAACACACACACACACACACACACACACACACACACACACACACACACACACACACACACACACACACACACCACCCGATTAAGAGGAGTTGATGAAGAGAAAAAGGAGGAAAGGAGATGAGGCTAACGGTCTCTGAATACCTCGCATGATTGCCCGATCACGTCACCAATACGTTTTGGGGGGATCCTCCGCTGGGCGATATCTCCCCGACAGCTGGTACGCCATTTCTTGCTTTGTGGCAATTCGTGTAGCTAGCGTCGGTCCAGAGAACGAGACGCGACCGTTTGGCGTGAAAGGAGGGACTTGGGTGGAGAAGGCGGAGTTGAGAGCGAATAGGCGGAGCGGTAGGCGGGACCAGGTGGGTGGAGTCAGTGATGTGGAGGCGGAGTCGCAGCAAATGGGAAGAGAAGGCGAGTTGGAAATCCAGCGTATCAGAGAGAGACAGAACGGCTTCGCCATCCGCCTTTTATTCGCCATCCGTCCGGATCCGGATCTTCACCAAAATCTAATCACTTCGTTCTTGTCACACACCCAACCTGGCCACAAATTTTTATCCGGATCCGTCCACTACTTTTTGAGATATCTTGCACACAAATATCCAAACAAACAAGAAGACGACGTCTTGCAGAGCACGATGCTTGCAACATCCATAAAATAAATTCGACCTCAAGAATAATTGGTGGTTGAATTCAATGACCAAATATGCAACTCCTCTTCAAATTTCAACTGAATCGGATGGGAATTAACAATTTTAGAAATTTGGTCTATGTTGACCTTTTGATCCTTGTTGACCACAAAAATAATTCACTGGTTGAATTCAGTGACTTGAAATATAGATCCTCTTCAAATTTCAAGTCAATCGGATGAAAATTGAGGATTTTAGAAATCTCACCGAAGTTGTTGACCGTTTGACCTCAAAAAGAATAGGCTTCTTCCTTATGACAAACTGTACCGTGTGGTGAAGTTTTGTGAAGATCGGTTTAAAATTGTGACCTGTAGGCGATAAACAGGACGACAGAATAACAAAATCGACTGACCAAATATACGTGAAAAGTCGTCGATTTTGCAAGTAACAGACAGACATACAAGCCGGTAGGCGACATGGCTGCTCGCTCTGGATGGAAAGCTGGCCGACGCGACTAGCTGATATTCATGTACATGCTATCAATCAATTTAGCACAATAAATATGATTAACACAGCCCTCTTAGTTTGCGCCCAGAACCCGCCTTGTGAAATTTCAGGCATGTTTCCAAAGAGACTCTAACAAATGGCAGCCCTGGTAATTCCATTTATCTGTTCGCTAATATTTTATTTTTTTATATGATGCTGTAAGACATTCTCCTTGGGCACAAAAAAACAGGTCCCTCGGAGGTCCAGTTTCGGAGGTATTGATTTTTTTGTACAGTCCACAATAAGTGTACGATGTACGATAAAGTATTTTAGCTGTTGCTAAAGTAACGGAGGTGTGCATAGCAACATTCATTTTGTGTACGTGCTAGCCACATTGTACACATTTCACCCAAGTTTCATCAAAATCAGACTCTTTCTCTTAGAGATATTCGCAATTAACCGTTTCTGAAATGTTCGACATGTACTCGCCCAAACCTATCTCCTCCTACAAATATTCTTGTTAGGGCTGCAAATTGGCATGAAGGGAGCAAGATAGATTGCCCACAGAACGCTAAGCTTTATTTTTCGATTTTTTTTATTTTTGACCACTTTAAGGGCCGTTGCTATGCCGTTGCTAGGGCCGGGGTCCCATATTCGAAAGCACACGATTCCAGAAATATTGGTCCTACCTACCAAATTTCATTGGAATCGGTTGAGTGGTTTAGCCCGAGGCTTGACCAAAGTTTCGCGGACAGACAGACAGATGGAATGTCCAGAATAAGGGTGCTCTAAGAGCAGCCAATATGAAAATAACCTCCTTCACCTTCACCTTGGCGGAGGTAATTGGACACGATGAACAATGCAGTGTATGTGATTCTGATGTGGCACCTTGATAAAATGAGTTGTCTGCTCGGATGGAAATGATACCTAACAAGACAACAGAGAATTGCTGGCATTATGCTTGAGGTCATATTTGGTAATACGTGAGCTTGATTAACCTGTGCTATTTTGCCCTTGCATCCATGCTTAAGTTTTGCTTTGGTTGTTTTTGGTAGTGTAGCAACGGCAGTGGAGTAGGCAGCACACTCCCATGCCAACCTCAGTGTTATAATAAATAACATGTTGAGGTTTCTGATGTGCACACCTCATGAGATCCACGTTTTCTTTCATTTGGAACATAAAGATACATGGAATCGGAATGGAGGAATGATGCTGCTTGTTCTTTTGATGTCCAAGCCCACCTGCTTTCATCGGTGTATGTCACAATGGTCATTGCAAGAATAGCCGTGCAAGTCAAAATGCTTGCAATGTTGCAAATTGATGTTGGGGGGGGGGGGGGGGAATACATATAACAACTTTTCATAAAAGTGCACAACTTTGTGGAACTATGGCTGAAAGCAAGGTAATGGTGCACCTATCTCATGTTTTGACTGTAAGCTCACCTTTTTCGCGTGTTCCATTTGCGCGTTTGTTGGAACAGTTGCGTGCCTGTCATTTATAGCACTTTTTAATCACGTTCACCAGCGTTTGGAAATGATACCTAACAAGACAACAGAGAATTGCTGGCATTATGCTTGAGGTCATATTTGGTAATACGTGAGCTTGATTAACCTGTGCTATTTTGCCCTTGCATCCATGCTTAAGTTTTGCTTTGGTTGTTTTTGGTAGTGTAGCAACGGCAGTGGAGTAGGCAGCACACATCCCATGCCAACCTCAGTGTTATAATAAATAACATGTTGAGGTTTCTGATGTGCACACCTCATGAGATCCACGTTTTTCTTTCATTTGGAACATAAAGATACATGGAATCGGAATGGAGGAATGATGCTGCTTGTTCTTTTGATGTCC
>CM068955.1:84781385-84808638 GCA_035128595.1 Eptatretus atami | reverse complement strand
ATTGTTTCACTTCTGTCTGCCTGTCTGTCTACAAACGTCAGTTTCTGATCGAGGAACAACTTGATTTCAATGGAATGTTACATTTTGAACACGAATTTGAAAACGAACCTGTAGTTTTGCAGTACTTTGGCTATGAATTTGTCCCGATTGCGCATGCGTCGATGTTTTTACTCTGCTTTTCTTTCAGTCAAACAAAATTGAAAATCATTCCAAACGGGGAACTTACTGTTTTGAAGGACGTCGTAAACGAATAACTAATGGAACGTGTTAAATAAGGTGACCGTTGTAATAGACGCTACATCAACGGCGGTAAACTTCCAAATGTTTTTTCTACGACCTTTAGAATCGTTACTTTATTTCAATTTAATTATATACTTGAACAATGTGGAACACAAATAGCCTTTTTGGGACTTTCAAAAACCTTCTGTTTAACAGGACTTGGACAAAATATTAATACCCTGAGGGCAGGGTAACTGTGTGAGATTGTGCAGAGTTACAGACAAATGTGGTGGCACCGAGCACTTGTTTGTTTAGTCCATCTTCTTCTGAAAGACTGTTCCCAAATTGTCATTTTTCTCCTGGAGGAGTTGGTAGAAGGTTTTTAATTGTGTAAATGCATGGATAAACCTCGATGGCGATGGAAAACGCATTTCAGCAGAGCATTGTCAGCTTTGTACTGTTCCCTTTGACCCATCGGCTTCGTGTGGTTACCATCACACCTGTAATGCGAGGTTCATGAACAAAAGGAATGTAGATTATGCTCGGAAACGCAAAGCAAGAGATGGCAAGATTCTTCACATGTCCTTTTCCGAAAGACTGCGTGGGGTAAGGTGTTCCATGAACTCTCTAGTCATGTCTGCGTTGAAAGAGAGGCCAAAATGTCAGCATGTAAAATGTGGAGTAGAGTAGAGGAGAGTGATCAGACTCCCATTGATGACGTTTGCTTCTTGTAACATCTTCAAGATATGGAATTGGAACCGCCATTTTGTTTTGATTGAACATCCAACTCATTCATCCGAGCAGAGCTGAGGAGTCGAGTGCTGCAGGTTCGAGTCCAGAGACTCGAGTCTCAATCTGAATCCAAAGTTGTATAATTTTTCATTCTCGTGTACCAAATTGGTAATGACGTCACCCAGCCTCACAGGTTCTCTCATTTCTGTCTCTGTCATCTTCGTCATTTTCTTTAATGCCACATTATTTGCCTCCAGGTACATGTCTGAAAAGTTAACGGAGTCTCAAGCTTGGAGAGAGACTTGCGTCTCGAGGTTGGAGACTTGCGTCTGGAGGTTTTACTCCCGAATAGTGTCACGATCGACGCCTCCTTAGGTTTGAGTTGATAAAAGGCCAGCTTTAAAAACACTACTCTCATCTCGATGGAGTCTGGGCTCCAACTCGGGTACTATAGGCTGAGATCCTAGTTTGTCCATTGTGTAACAATATCCTTCTACTTCCTGTAAAGTACAAATGATGTATCCTAACGTACTCATCCTGCTTGTGATGATATAGTATTTGTGAGCTCCTCCATGAGCCCTTGATCATTGTATTATGATGATGATGATGATGATGATGTTTTTATTGCAAACTGGAGAATTGTTTCTTGTTACCATTTGTCGGACTAATTACAAGGTGCTCAACAACTTGAGAATACTTCCATGTGAGTATAAAATCTACCTGGTGAACAAATGAATTGAATTGACTGGCATCCAATCGTATGAGGACCATTTATGACATCACAGCTAATTGCAGGCCACGTCACTCCATGAGGTTTTACGCTGCTTCTGCTGTTGCTGTTATTTTGTTTTGTTGTTCGCTCGCTCGCTCGCTCGCTTTAAAATAAATACCCTTCACTTGGAGATGAAGTGCTTGACTTGAGGAAATCCCAAATGAATGTGTGAGCACCTGCTGCTTTGTTTTTGGTTGTTCTTTCTTGTTGATGTTCTTCGGTTACAGTACAATGCTTGGGACATTCTGAAAGGTTTTAAGCTTGTACAGTTAATGGTGGATGGGCAAGTGGTGCGTAAGAGTTGAATGACCTGTTGTTGTCTGATGAGAACATGTCTTTTTCATCGCCTTTCACTTACTAATCTTGGACGGAGTCAAGGATTTGGGTTGAGGGTCTGAGGTCGTGTTGGTAAGAGTATTACAAGTACAGGAATCCTTGTCTTTTACGGACACCTCTCTATCCAAACACGTGTCCTTCCGTTACATGGGAGGATCTGTATTTATTTATTTACTTACTTACTTACCGAGAACCTTTTGTCGCATCTTTAATTTCCTAAAGCCTTAATAGGGCATTGATAACAAACATAGATTTGAAAAAAGTTATTTTTTTTTTTTACTAGGTTATACAAGTGATCGGAGCAACGTGAATAGTTTGACAGTAATTTTTACTAGGTTATACAAGTGATCGGAGCAAGGTGAATAGTTTGACAGTAAATGGGAGCGTGAAGACGGTTAGTGATGCAGGGATATTTCACATAGAATGGTACAAGTGCAAGGGCAGAAACGGAAGGTAGGCCGGAAATCCATCCATCCATCCATCCATCCATCCATCCATCCGGACCATACTCTGTACAGAGCGTCGGAGCTGCCAAAGCAGTCTCCTGGGCTATTTGGCACGATCTTGGACAGGTCGCCACTCTGATGCAAGATACTCTAATGGCTCAATCATCCCAGCAAACTGGTACTCACTTTGCCGACCTCGGAAGGATGACGGGCTGTCAACCCCGCCTGGTATTAATTCAACGTAATCGGGATTTGAACTCAGGACCCTAGGATTCTAAGCCTGCCACTCAAACCATTAAGCCAACACCAGGCAATAGGCTGGAATTGAACTTGGAGATGTTGGGTTGTCGAGGTATCTTGAAATATTATGTCAACTTGTTGATGTTGTCAAGTGTCAACATGCTGTTTGTATGAATGTAACACTCACCTAACTGTCGTCCACACTTACCCCCACCCCTGGAATGATATAATTCCCCAGATGTGATTGTCAATGTGATGTACCTCTTCACCCTTGCCTTCATCCCCCCTACTCCCCTGTTCCTTCCACCTCCCCACGCTGTCCCCTTTTCCCATTGAGTGGGTGTTGAGTTTGATTTGGTGCATGGTGTGGGTGGGGTTAGTGTCATGGAAGCTTAGTGTGTTCGTTGAATGGCTGATCAGGTTCTGGTCAGAGAGGTGCAGATATGGCACAGGCATGAAGGGCCAATTGACCTTCTCCTGTGTTGATTTCCTTGGATTCCCTTGTGGATTAGGTTTCAATTAAAGTGGCTCTAGATTGGGGGGAAAAACAATTTGGATGTGCTTTTTGTTTTTTGATGCATCATTGCTTTTTGGGGAAGTTGATGAAAACTGCTTTCAACCTTTAACCTCAATAAGTGGCTTGGATCCCTACCTGTTATCAATGAGGTTTGTACAGTCTTCCTCGTTTCACTTACTTGAGGTCACTCAGACATCTTCCATACATTGTTCTGGGCTGAGAATGAGCCTTTTAACGTCACTGTTTGTAGGACTCGTCATGACTGAAGATGTAAATAAATAATGCTAGAGTGAGGGGCGAGAGCGCAACTTGACTGTCTCGGAAGTACAGTGTCGTCATGCCTACCTCTGGCTATCCCGTACAAGGTACAATGCAGCCAGATCTTTCCCCTCTCATTCGTGGAGATGTTATCCGGTTTCGTGGGGACGAAATGCAACATCCTTCCGTGTCCGTGTTGAACAGGTGTCTGCTGGGTGATGGTGAATATGCATCGGTTGGTACATTATTTAAATATTCTTACAAAGCAAGTGTGCACCGATTCATTTGAGTCCGTAGCAGACAGGGACTCGCGTATAATCTTGCTCTCCGAGTTCCCATCAATAAGGTATAATTGCAAGCCTGGGGTTGGCTTCGTGGTTAGGGTGGCTGGCTTGGGATGTTATGGTCCTGAGTTTGAGCCCCGTTGGCCGCTGAATTGACACCAGATGAGGTTGACTCAGCTTGTCATCCTTCCGAGGTCGGCGAAATGAGCCCGTGTCGTGGTATTTGGTGCACAGCATCAGCGGCACAGTCGCTCCCCAACAAAATGGAAGCAACTAGGCATCCAAGCTGCCATGCGCAAGAAGAAGAAGAAGAAGAAGTAGAAGAAGTTATAATTGCTTGTTGTATATTCACCTCCGAGTTGTCTCATCTTGTGTTGGTTGATTCACAAAGGAACATATACTTCCACTCGAGTTTGATTTCGGCACTTTTCAAGTTTTCACGCCCAGGTGTTGCATCATTGAGCGTGCCATCCTAATGGAGGAGATGTAAAGCCAGCTATTTCGTTTTCCATCACTTGTTTGCAAGCGATAAAGACCCCATGGACGATGGTGTTCTATTTCCATACCTTTGGCCATTGTCTTTCTCCTGGTCAAATTCGAAATCCCTGTCTATAAAGAAGATTATTTTTCTGGGAAAGCAATAGTGGACAACCCAGTGTATGCCTCACCAAGGCTGTAGCTGCGCTTCACCTGGATTGATTGGCGGTAGAGTTCTGAGGAAACGATAATGGGATTGCAAGGTAACTGCAACGTCGTTCCGTATGTTTCACGCTTGGTTTGGTAAACCCTGTGGTTCACGAAACGTTTTGAGCTGGCAGTACTGGCATGAGGGTTTTAGCCTGTAACTTTGAGTTTGGGAAGAACATGAGACGAGCGATTAGAACAAGTGTGGAGGTTTCGTGCTCGTCGCAAAGCCACGCAACCCTCCAATGGCGAACTTGGACCGCACCTGCCGATTGTTTCTGGGGGACGGACAGACAAATGAAAGGCTCTCTTCTCCCCACTCCCCTACCCCAGACGTTATTGTTTTGTTTTAAGTGTCACTCAAAGCTCTTGTACTCTTCACTGTCTGCAAACTGTCTGTATACCTTCAATTATCCTCTCTCATTACTCGTTGCGCAGCCAATGCTTCGGTACCCAAGGTGTTTTGGCTCGATTCCTGTGCGACGTGTTTGTTTTAATTGGACACGAGCATTCCCCATTCTCCACTTCTTCATCTCCGTCACAACACGGCGATTCGGGCCACTTTCGAGCACAGACGAATCCCAAGTTGCCCTGAATTCATCGGGTTCTTTTTAAATATATTTTTTTTTTGAGTGTGTGAGCAATTATGCAATTTTGTGCACCTGTAAAGGGTTCCATGGTTTGTTCATTTAGTCTCTCTCCTCCTCTGTCTGTGTCTGCATCCATCACTCCCATTGTGTGCACATTTGTTGGAATTTGATAAAGTTTTTGTGGTGGCTTTTCCCTGCCGTACTTGCCCCGTTTCATTTGAAACTACAGTTGTTCTCGTGCGCACGTGGCCTGAAGTGCTGTTTCTGTTCCACTGTGGTTGTTGTTGTTATTTATTTATCTTTATCTGTGCAAGTCTGTCTGTTGTCCCAACTCTGGCTTTGGTGTATTCAGGAATTCCTTTTATCCGGCTTCAGTGTAGCAGAGATGCAGAAGGTACATTAAAAACAAGGACAAATGTGTCCAAGAGCAGCGTCCTAAAGGTTTTGTCTGCTAAAAAAAAAAAATAATAATAATTTTAAAAAAAACAAAACAACAACTTCCGATATTTCGTCACGTGCCTTGATTAAGCCAATAGCGACCCGTCATAATGTATTAACGTATTTACGAAATATCGTGTATTTACGAAAAAAATAATGTATTTACGAAATTACAATATATTAAATGGAATAATCTTTAAATAGTAACGTGAACTTTTCGAAACTTTAAAGCAAATGTCCGAATATATTTAAAAGTTCATGATAGACACTCTCAAAGGCACCCTTAATGCGAGGATGTGTACAAGTGCTTAGTATTTAAGGAGATCCGGATCGTGTCTATAAAGGAGCCGAGTCCCAATATAAAGGTTTTGTCTCACAAGAAGAAGAAGAAGAAGAAGAACAACGCCTATCTCTCTATGAGCAGCGTTCGCTACGCGAGACGCTGCTAAAAATTTTTACAAATATATAAATTGTTATTTGACTCTTCATTGCGTAAAATAATTTTTAAAAATTGAAAAATCCAAAACCTACAATTTGGCCTAGCGCCCGAGCAAGATAGCTAAGAGGTGCGGACACTTGCCTCTAAGCTGTCTAGCCTGGGTTTGAACCCTGACCCAGCTATAAACTGTCGTGTGCGTGCGTGCGTTTGTCAGTCAGTCAGTCAGTCATCCTTCAGAAGGACGTCCACCCGGGTTTCCTGTGTGCTAGCATAAGTTGGTGGATGTGTCACACAGTGTAGTTTGTGAAGTCGGCGAGTTATCGCCAGCCCGATGAACCCTGAACAAATTAGAAATTCCTTCTCGAATGTGCAGGAGCAGCCGCACATCACTGATGATTCAACCAGCAGGATCATACCAGAATAAGAAATCCCAGTCTGATGTGCATTCACCAAAAACTGTTTGAATTTAATTAAAACAAATACCCAATTGTATTTGTCTTACCCTCAAACAATGAACTGCAAAGTGGATTAAATGAACGATATATGGTTGTGGTAGATCGAAAGGTGCAGATGCTTCCATGGAGTGCTGCTACCTATTGTACTTATTTAATTTCACAAGTTCCTGTGTTTTGTTACCCTTGCCAGAGGAGAGTATTGTGTTTGGATCCGTTTGTTTGTCTGTCTGTTTGTTTGTTTGGCCGCACAGAACTTTCGTGTTTTTCTTCGTAACCGCTTGTCGGATTGAGACGAAATTTTCACCATAGGAGCAACTACTCGTGTAAAATGTTTTAATGATAATTACGACATCATAGAACACGTGGTGTGGCAGCCATGCTGGTAAAACCAAAAAACTTTGGACCTCTGTATCTCTGAAACCGCACCAAGGAAAAAATTGAAACTTGGCAAACGGCAAGTACACCTCATGGGGAATGTCTTTTTTTATGACGTCATAGGTGCCTTCATTATGATGTCATAATTGCATAGGTATAATGCTACATCTGATCAGAATGAAATTTTTTGAGGGTCATCTCGGGATAAAATGGTCCACAGAAAAAAAAATTGATGACATCATCGGTAATGTGATTCGGCAGCCATATTTTTTTTATATTTTTTTTTAAACCTTCAAAAATCTTTTTCTCTGAAGTGGCTGAACAGATCGAGGTGAAACGTTACACGTATGACCGCCTTTCCATGAGGAAGAAAAGGTTTACACCCATGATGTCATCGGTCACATGGTTTAGCAGCCTGATTGGATGTTTTCTCTGGAACCGCTTAGTTAATCGACATGAAACTTCACATTGATGATGTAGTAGTGATGGGAACACATGTTTTAAATTTCAACTTGATCGGACACATGGTTCGGCAGCCAGAATCATTTAATTATTTGATATGGGTTCTTTTCGTTTTTTATTTATTTATTTATTTATTTATTTATTATTATTCTTTTTTAGCCGCGTCTCGCGTAGCGAACGCTGACTCTAAGAGAGCTCCGCGTTGTTCTTCTTCTTGTTCTAGTTCTTCGGGTGAAGACAAAACCTTTAGGACGCGGCTCTTTTATATACAGGATCCGGATCTCCTTAAATACTAAACACCTGTACACATCCTCGCATTGAGGGTTCCTTTTGAGAGCGTATATCATGAACTTTTAAATATATTCAGACATTTGCTTTAAAGTTTCGAAAAGTTCACGTTACTATTTAAAGATTATTCCATTTAATGTGTTGTAATTTCGTAAATACACTATTTTCTCGTCATGAACGAGGAGCCTCCATGACGGGTCTCGCTATTGGCTCCATCAAGGCACGTGACGAAATATCGGAAGTTGTTGTTATTGTTTTTTTTTTGTTTTCTTTCGCCGCGTCGCGTTGCGAACGCTGGCTCTAAGAGAGCTCCGCGTTGTTCTTCTTCTTCTTCTTCTTCTTCTCCTTCTACTTCTTCTGGTGAAGACAAAACCTTTATGACGCGGCTCTTGGACACATTTGTCCTTGTTTTGAATAAGACTCACTTGGCTGTGCCTGGATTGGTTTGAGGGTACAGGAGTAGCAGCTGAAACCCAAATCCTATCTAGGTTCCTCCTAATGTCATCTTTGTTTTTTGCTTGTTCGTGTTCCTTCTGACGACTCCAATGCAGGACAGTACCTATTTGGTCTTCCATTTGATTTGATTTGAATTTATTTTAATCCCCTTCTGAATTCAATTAAATAATGAATAATAATAAAAAATGTCATGGGTCAGGGTCAGGTGTCCGATCAAAGTGGGGTTACATCAAAGCAGGGACGTCTTGCTACCCGGTCATCACTGCCTGCAGTTCTAAAGTGGCAGTTCTAGTTGTCTCATTAATTACATAACACACCAGCACACAAACACCACACAAAACGAGTCTTGGTGAGGGTGTGCAATCTCTGATTGCTCTTTTCCTTGTTATTGTTATTTTTTGATGTAGTTTCATGTGTATGGATTGAATAAAGTCTCTGGCTATACAGTCGGCTCATACACACTCCATATTGCTGTGGTTGGAATACAATTGAGAAGTGTATCTTTCGTAGTCTTGGAAAACATCCTTTCTGTTGCTGTCTGTTTGTCCCAAACAAATGTTGGAGGAGCCTGTTTCAAATCCTGTTCATTACTTATGCCACCGGAGGTGGACCGAGGTTATGATTTCACCCCTGTTTGTCTGTTTGTGAGCAGGATATCTCAAAAAGTTGTGGACAGGTTAGGTTGCGTGACAAGGATGAATTGATGAGACTTTGTTGAACATCTGGATCAGGATCCTAGAATTTTTTTAAATTCACTTCTTCATTTAGAGATGGGACCAAAAACTATATATCGCCCGATATCTCAAAATGGTATGGACGAGTTATGACAAAACTGTGTGGATGAGTTGTGTAGGTGCCAAGAACAAGGCGATTCGATTTTGTTTCAGGTCCAGATGCAGATCTGGCCTACCAGTGGGATACAAAATGTAAATTGTTCAGCCTGCTGGAGGTATGCGCTCTACCGAGTGCCGTTCTAGTCATTCATTCATTCGCCTCTTCCCATGGTTATGGCGTCTTGGTGTCGTTGTCGTCGTCGTGCTTTGGGAATCCTATAACGTGGATTTTTTTTCTTTCTTTCTTTCTAACCACTTGCAGGAATGTATTGATTGATAGTGGTGGTGAGACTTCACCTGCACACTCGTTCTATTAAAATGTGGGGCTGCCAGAGCGGTTGTAGACTCAGATATATTTTGATGAGTCTGACCACCCATGAACTTAACCTTTACCGGGAATCTTATGTTGACCTCGAGACATTAAACGGGCGGAACCAAACTCCAACCTCTGTTAAAAGAAATTCCTTAAAAAGAAAAGAAAAGAAAAGAAAAAAATCATCCGAGATTACAGATGATACGGCCAGCTAAAAAGGTCCCTCTGAAAGACCTCGCATCCCACGGTGCAGTGCCTTCTGCTCCGCACTCGACCGGACACTTTTAGTCGGATCCCATTTCGCTGGGAATATAATTAGGGGTTCCACAACCCTGCTAATGATCCTGGAAATGGTTACAAATTGCGTGGGTCCATCCCGAGATTCTTTAATTTACATTTTACGTCCGTACGTATTCGAGAAAGCTCACCAACGCTATCCACCCCCCCCCCAAGATTCCACCCACCAAGTTAAAACTAAACAGATAGGAAACCCGGCCGGATATTGCTTTGTGTGGCTCCGCTCCAGTGTACTCGAGGGTTCCAGTCCAGGTTTTCCTGCAGGTCGGCACTACTTCCTCGCTGGGGAGATCGAGGGAGGGAGGTGGACTTGTGGCGCATGAAGGGGAGATGCAGAGAGAATGGAGGAAGAAGGGCTCTTCTTCTCGAACGGTGAGCGGGGGAGATTGATCACGATCGGTCCCGTAACGTCATGTACGTGCGAGGCGGCACCAATAGTACGATCCATGCCGAAGAGCGGACTTCTCGCTCATTGGATCTCGGGAAGGGAATCCATGGGAGGGCATGGAGGAAGGGAAGAAGGAAATGCTGTGCGAGTGAAGAACGACGAATTAAAGTTCAATAAGAATTTGATGCGGGGGGTGGGGATGGAAAGTTGAGGGCTTTTAAGGACTTGCTAATGGAGAAAGAGACGGATAGGGCGCCGGATAAGGGAGGAAGGGAGCCGTAGAAAGAAGGGAGAGGAGACAGGGTGCCGGAGAGGGGAATGGGTTGGTGCACCGGAGGAGGGAATGGTGGTGGGAGAGCTGGAGGAGGGTAATGGTGGTGGGAGAGCCGGAGGAGGTAATGGGTTGGTGCAGCCGGAGAGAAATGGTGAGGAGCGGAGAGTAATGGGGTGTGCGAGCCGGAGAGGTAATGGTGGTGGGAGAGCCGAGGAGGGAATGGTTGTGTGCAGCGGAGGAGGGAATGTGGTGGGGAGCCGGAGAGGGTAATGGGGTGGTGCAGCCGGAGGAGGGTAATGGGGTGGTGGTAGAGCGGAGGAGGTAATGGGTTGAGCTGGTTGAGGATAATGGGTGGTGCAGCCGGGGAGGAATGGGTGGTAGCTGGATAAGATAATGGGGTGCAGCGGAGGAGGTAATGGGTGTGGTAGAGCCGGAGAGGTAATGGGTGGTGGTAGAGCCGGAGAGGGTAATGGGTGGTGGTAGAGCCGGAGAGGGTAATGGGTGGTGGTAGAGCCGAGAGGTAATGGTGTGTAAGACGAGAGGAATGGGTGGTGGACTGATAGTAATGGGTGTGTGCAGCCGGAGGAGGGTAATGGTGGTGGTGGTAGAGTCGGAGTAGGGTAATGGGTGGGAGCTGGTTGAGGTAATGGGGTGGTGCAGCCGGAGGAGGATAATGGGTGGTGTAGAGCGGAGGAGGGTAATGGGTTGGTGAGCTGGATGAGGGTAATGGGGTTGCAGCCGGAGGAGGGTAATGGTGGTGGTGGTAGAGCGAGGAGGGTAATGGGTGGTGAGCTGAGGAGGATGAGGTGTGCAGCCGGAGGGATAAGGGTGGTGGTAGGGCGGAGAGAAATGGGGTGGTGGAGCTGGAAGAGGGTAATGGGTGTTGCAGCCGGAAGAGGTAATGGGGTGGTGAGAGCCGGAGGAGGGTAGTTGTGGTAGAGCCGAGGAGGGTAATGGTGGTGGTAGAGGCGAGGAGGTAATGTGGTGTAGAGCAAAGGGTATGGTTGGTGAGATGGAGGAGGGATGGGGTGGAGCTGAGGAGGTAAGGGTGTGGTCGGAAGTGGGTGTGTGTCTGGAAGAGGTAATGGGTGTTGATGCCGGAGGAGGGTAATGGGGTGTTGGTGCCGAAGAGGGTAATGGTGTGTGAGCCAGAGGAGGGAATGGGTGGTTGAATCGAGAGGGTAGGGGTGTTGTGCACGGAGGAGGGTAATGCGGTGGTTGAGCCGGAGGATGGTAATGGGGTGTTAGAGCCGAAGAGGGTAAGGGGGGGTCGAGTCGGAGGGAGAGAGGGGCGGAGAGGAAAGTCCCGGAAGAGGAACTCCTGCTAAGAGGAGGGAAGCAAGGCAAACATTTTAAAGGGAGGGATTGAACCCCGTGTAGTTTATTAAAATTAAAATGGCGAAGCTGAAGGCTGATCATTACTTCCATTGGTGTTGCATTCCTGTGATTGTGATTCGGCACTGGGTTTTCACTCATGGACGATACCCGTCAAAGATACCCGCGGTGCTGTTTTGAAAATGATTAATAAAGAATGGTCAACCCCCCCCCCCCCTCTTCATTAGCTCTGCCACTGAAGGTGGATGGAGGTTATGGTTTCAACCCTGTCTGTCCTCTTGTCTGTGACTGTGTGTAGGATATCTCAAACAGTTATTGACTGATTTGGACGAAACTTGGTGGACAGGTTGAGTGTGACGAGGAAGAATTGATTCGATTTTGGTGAAGATCCGGATCCAAGGATTAAAAAAAAATATATATATATTTAGTGATTCTTCACCATTGAGAGAGAGGGCCAAACATCATATGTAGCATAATATCTCTAAACATTGTGGCGGGTTATTGCAAAATTATGTGGATGAGTTGGGTCGGTGATGAGAACAATCTGATTAGATTTTGATTAAGATCCGCATGCAGATCCGTCCTATTGGAGCGATACAAAACATAAACTGTTTAGCCTGGTGGAGGTATGCGTTCCATCGAGTAACTTTCTAGTTTTTATCTGTGTCATCTGATGGATAAGATGATCTGTGATGAGCTCAATGCAACTTCCAACCAGTGAACCAAAAACTGAACAGCCAGCTTTTCACAGTTGGTTTAGGAGATGAGATGACACGGAGAAAAGGGATATATTTGTTGATGCATGGAAAAAAATGTGTGCTGTCGATGGCTTAGGGGCATGGGGGAGGGGATTGGGGGAGAATGCTGAAGATGGCTTGGTCCGGGGTGGAGTGGGGGGGGGGAGGGGGCGAGAAGATCTGGAGATGGATGGTTTGGGTGAGTAGGGTATGCTGGAGATGGTTTTGGGTGAGTGGGTATGCTGGAGATGGTTTGGGTGAGTGGGAATGCTGGAGATGGTTGGGTGAGTGGGAATGCTGGAGTGGTTTGGTGAGTGGGGAATGCTGGAGATGTTTGGTGAGTGGGGATGCTGGAGATGGTTTGGTGAGTGGGAATGCTGGAGATGGTTTGGGTGGTGGAATGTGAGTGGTGGATGATGGGAAGTGGAGATGGTTGGGGGAGTGGGGTATGCTGGAGATGGTTTGGGGAGTAGAGAATGCTGGAGATGGTTTGGTGAGTGGGGAATGTTGGAGATCGTTTGGGTGAGTGGAGTATGTTGGAGATGGTTTGGTGAGTGGGGAATGCTGGAGATGGTTTGGGGAGTAGAGAATGTTGGAGATGGTTTGGGTGAGTGGGAATGTTGGAGATGGTTTGGGTGAGTGGGGAATGTTGGAGATGGTTTGGGGGAGTAGAGAATGTTGGAGATGGTTTGGGTGAGTGGGAATGTTGGAGATGGTTTGGGTGAGTGGGGAATGTTGGATGATGGTTGAGGGAGTAGAGAATGCTGTGAATGTTTGGGTGAGTAGAGAATGCTGGAGATGGTTTGGGTGAGTAGAGAATGCTGGAGATGGTTTGGGGGAGTAGAAATGCTGGAGATGGTTTTGGGTGAGTGAGGAATGTTGGAGATGGTTTGAGGAGGGGGGGTATGCTGGAGATGGTTTGGGGAGTAGAGAATGCTGGAGATGGTTTGGGTGAGTAGAGAATGCTGGAGATGGTTTGGGGGAGTAGAGAATGCTGGATATGGTTTTGGTGAGTGGGGAATGTTGGAGATGGTTTGGGGAGTAGAGACTGCTGGAGATGTTTGGGGAGTAGAGAATGTTGGAGATGGTTTGGGGAGTAGAGAATGCTGGAGATGGTTTTGGTGAGTGGGGAATGCTGGAGATGGTTTGGGGAGTAGAAATGCTGGAGATGGTTTGGGGAGTAGAGAATGCTGGAGATGGTTTTGGTGAGTGGGAATGTTGGAGATGGTTTGGGTGAGTGGAGTATGTTGGAGATGGTTTGGGGGAGTAGAGAATGCTGGAGATGGTTTTGGTGAGTGGGGAATGTTGGAGATGGTTTTGGTGAGTGGGGAATGCTGGAGATTTTTTGAGTGGGAATGCTGGAGATGTTTGGGGGATAGAGAATGTGGAGATGGTTTGGGGGTAGAGAATGTTGGAGATGGTTTGGTGAGTGAGTATGTTGGAGATGGTTTTGGTGAGTGGGAATGCTGGAGATTGTTTGGTGAGTGGGGAATGTGGAGAGTGGTTTGGGAGTGAGAGAATGCTGGAGATGGTTTTGGTGAGTGGGGAATGTTGGAGATGGTTTTGGTGAGTGGGGAATGCTGGAGATTGTTTTGGTGAGTGGGGAATGCTGGAGATGGTTTGGGGAGTAGAGAATGCTGGAGATGGTTTGGGGGAGTAGAGAATGTTGGAGATGGTTTGGGTGAGTGGAGTATGTTGGAAAGGTTTTGGTGAGTGGGGAATGCGTGGAGATGGTTGGTGAGTGGAATGCTGGAGATGGTTTGGGTGAGTGGGAATGTTGGAGATGGTTTGGGTGAGTGGGAATGTTGGAGATGGTTTGGGGAGTGGGGAATGTTGGGAGATGTTTGGGTGAGTGGGGAATGTTGGAGATGGTTTGGGGAGTAGAGAATGTTGGAGATGGTTTGGGGGGAGTGGGGAATGTTTGGAGATGGTTTGTGAGTGGGGAATGTTGGAGATGGTTGGGGAGTAGTAGAGAATGTTGGAGATTGGTTTGTTGAGGGAGTAGAGAGATGTCTGGAGATGGTTTGGGGAGTAGAGAATGTTGGAGATGGTTTGGGGGAGTGGGGAAGTTGGAGATGGTTTGGTGAGTGTGGAATGTTGGAGATGGTTTTGGGGAGTTGGGAATGTTGGAGATGGTTTGGGGGAGTAGAGAAGTGAGAGTGTTGGGAGTAGGTGTAGAGATGGTTTTGGTGAATGGGGAATGCTGGAGATGGTTTGGGTGAGTGGGGAATGTTGGAGATGGTTTGGGGAGTGGGAATGTTTGGAGATGGTTTGGGTGAGTGGGGAATGTTGAGATGGTTTGGGGGAGTAGAGAATGTTGGAGATGGTTTGGGGAGTAGAGAATGTTGGAGATGGTTTGGGGGAGTAGAGAATGTGGAGATGGTTTGGGTGAGTGGGGAATGTTGGAGATGGTTTTGGTGAGTGGGGAATGTTGGAGCTGGTTTGGGGAGTAGAGAATGTTGGAGATGGTTTGGGGGAGTAGAGATGTTGGAGATGGTTTGGGTGAGTGGAGTATGTTGGAGATGGTTTGGGGGAGTAGAGAATGTTGGAGATGGTTTGGGGGATGGGGAATGTTGGAGAGATGATTTGGTGAGTGGGGAATGTTGGAGATGGTTTGGGGAGTGGGGAATGTTGGAGATGGTTTGGGGAGTAGAGAATGTTGGAGATGGTTTGGGGGAAGTAGAGATTTGGAGAGGTTATTGGTGAGTGGGGATGGGGAGGGTTTGGGTGAGTGGGAATGTTGGAGATGGTTTGGGGAGTGGGGGATGTTGGAGATGGTTTGGGGGTGGGGAATGTTGGAGATGGTTTGGGTGAGTGGGGAATGTTGAGATGGTTGGGGGAGTAGAGAATGTTGGAGATGGTTTGGGTGAGTGGGAATGTTGGAGATGGTTTGGGGAGTGGGGAAGTTGGAGATGGTTTGGGTGAGTAGAGAATGTTGGAGATGGTTTGGGGGGTAGAGAATGTTGGAGATGGTTGGGTGAGTGGGAATGTTGAGATGGTTTGGGGGAGTCGAGGTGTTGGAGATGGGTTGGGAGTGGGAATGGGGAGATGGTTTTGGTGAGTGGGGAATGTTGGAGATGGTTTGGGGATTAGAGAATGTTGGAGATGTTTGGGGGAGTAGAGAATGTTGGAGATGGTTTTGGTGCAGGGGAATGTGGGAGATGGTTTTGGTGAGGTGGGAATGTTGGAGATGGTTTGGTGAGTGGGAATGTTGGAGAATGGTTTGGGGGAGTAGAGAATGTTGGAGATGGTTTGGGGAGTAGAGAATGTTGGAATGTTTTGGGGGAGTAGAAGAATGTAGGAGATGGTTTTGGTGGATGGGGAATGCTGGAGATGGTTTGGGTGAGGGGAATGTTGGAGATGGTTTGGGGAGTGGGGAATGTTGGAGATGGTTTGGTGAGTGGAATGTGGAGATGTTTGGGGAGTAGAGAATGTTGGAGATTGGTGGGAGTAGAGAATTTGGAGATGGTTTGGGGAGTTGAGAATGTTGGAGATGGTTTGGGGTGAGTGTGAGTGGAGATGGGGTGAGTGGGGATGTTGGAGATGTTGGATGGGAATGTTGGAGATGGTTGGGTGAGTGGGAATGGAGATGGTTTTGGTGAGTGGGGAATGTTGGAGCTGGTTTGGGGAGTAGAGAATGTTGGAGATGGTTTGGGGGAGTAGAGAATGTTGAGATGGTTTGGGTGAGGGGAGTATGTTGGAGATGGTTTGGGGAGTAGAGAATGTGGAGATGGTTTGGGGGAGTGGGAATGTTGGAGATGGTTTGGTGAGTGGGGAATGTTGGAGATGGTTTGGGGGAGTGGGGAATGTTGGAGATGGTTTGGGGGAGTAGAGAATGTTGGAGATGGTTTGGGGGAGTAGAGAATGTTGGAGTGTTTTGGTGAGTGGGAATGCTGGAGATGGTTTGGGTGAGTGGGGAATGTGGAGATGGTTTGGGGGAGTGGGAATGTTGGAGATGGTTGGGTGAGGGGAATGTTGGAGATGGTTTGGGGAGTAGAGAATGTTGGAGATGGTTTGGGTGAGTGGGGAATGTTGGAGATGGTTTGGGGAGTGGGAATGTTGGAGATGGTTTGGTGAGGGATGTGGAGATGTTTGGGAGTAGAGAATGTTGGAATGGTTTGGGGGAGTAGAGAATGTTGGAGATGGTTTGGGTGAGTGGGGAATGTTGAGATGGTTTGGGGGAGTCGAGAATGTTGGAGATGGTTTGGGTGAGTGGGAATGTTGGAGATGGTTTTGGTGAGTGGGGAATGTTGGAGATGGTTTGGGGAGTAGAGAATGTTGGAGATGGTTTGGGGGAGTAGAGAATGTTGGAGATGGTTTTGGTGAGGGGGAATGTTGGAGATGGTTTTGGTGAGTGGGGAATGTTGGAGTGGTTTTGGTGAGTGGGAATGTTGGAGATGGTTTGGGAGTAGAGAATGCTGGAGATGGTTGTGGTGAGTGGGGAATGTTGGAGATGGTTTGGGTGAGTGGGGAATGTTGGAGATGGTTTGGGGAGTAGAGTATGTTGGAGATGGTTTGGTGAGTGGAGTATGCTGAGGGTGCTTGAGGGCAGATGTGCTGTAGAGTTTTTTTGGGGGGGGCGGGTGGTGGAAGGGGGGGTTGGGGGTGCTCGGAAAGATGAGACTTTTGATTGACTGGAAACAGAGAACATGAAACCGGGAGGACGTGATGAGGGAACAGCGAAGCAGACCATGGTATTAAATGTATTCTTTATATGACGACTGTTTATATATATAATTTTCTATGGTGTTAATTTAATCAAGGCGCAGAAACAGTTATATATTTTATTTGCAATAATGACAAAATCTAAAAACAGTGGTGTGTGTGTCTGTGTGTGTGTCTGTGTTGTGTGTTGTGTGTGGTGTGTGTCTGTGTTGTGTGTGTGTGTGTGTGTGTGGTGTGTGGTGTGTTGTGTGTGTGTGTGTGTGTGGGATATGTCTGCGTTGTGTGTGTCTCTGTGTGTGTGTGGCTGCGTGTTTGTGTTGTGTTGTGTGTGTGTGTGTGTGTGTGTGTTGTGTGTGTGGATATGTCTGCATGTGTGTGTTCTTGTGTGTGTGTGTGTCTCTGTTGTGTGTGTGGGGATATGTCTGCGTGTGTCTGTGTGTGTGTGTGTCTGTCTGTCTGTGTGTCTGTGTGTGTGTGTCTGTGTGTGTGTGTGTGTGGGATATGTCTGCGTGTTGTCTGTGTCTGTGTCTGTCTGTCTGTCTGTCTGTGTATGTCTGTGTGTGTGTGTGTGATATGTGTGTGTGTGTGTGATATGTGTGTGTGTCTGTCTGTCTGTCTGTGTATGTCTATGTCTGTGTCTGTCTCTGTGTGGATATGTGTATGTGTGTATCTGTGTCTATGTCTGTGTATCTGTGTCTATGTCTGTGTATCTGTGTCATGTCTTGTGTTCGTGTCTATGTCTGTGTATCTGTGCTATGTCTGTGATATGTGTCTATGTCTGTGATCTGTGTCTATGTCTGTGTATGTTGTCTATGTCTGTGTATCTGTGTCTATATCTGTGTATCTGTGTCTATGTCTGTGTATCTGTGTCTGTCTGTGTATCTGTGTCTGTCTGATGATCTGTGTCTATGTCTTGTGTATATGTGTCTATGTCTGTGTATCTGTGTCTCTGTCTGTGTATCTGTGTCTATGTCTGTGTATCTGTGTCTATGTCTGTGTATCTGTGTCTATGTCTGTGTATCTGTGTCTATGTCTGTTGATAGTTCTGTTGTATCTGTGTCTATGTCTGTGTATATGTGTCTATGTCTTTGTATCTGTGCTATGTCTGTGTGTGGCTTCAAAGGAAATTTTCTTGTTTTTCGCTTTTGTTGTACATCTTAATAATAAATAATCAACCTCACTTCGGGGGAGTGCTCTTTCGTCGATAATATGGTTCGGGTTTGCTGGAAATGGCCGTTGACTGCCTGTGGCTTGACCTGATGTTTAAAATCGTCACCGTACTCAAGATTCCATTACTTGAGTCGGTCATTACAGAATAGTTCTTCCGTATTATTATTGGTTTATTATTCTTTTCTAATTCCTATGAAGCACGGCTACAAATGTGAAATTTAAGAGATGTTGCTATCATAGGAAATGGTGATGATCGCACCATAAAAAAAACAAACACTGAGGTTCTCTTACACCGCGAGCGAAATGTCTGCCATTACACCGCCATAGGTATGGATTGCAAACGGCACACGTACAGAAAACATAGAGAACAAAACTCGAACTCATAACATGCACACGTGATACAACACCAAATTCCACATTTTTATTGCATTGATGCAATTTCGTGGATTTTATCCTTTTATTTCTCTTGTTCTTTCCCTTTTCTTCATTATAACTTCTGCACTCCAGTTGTTGCGGAATTGACCTTCATTGTTGCCAATGATGTATCTTTTAATCACCCCATGTACAACCCCATCAATGTACAAGCCCCTAACCTAACAATACCAACCTCTTCTTTTCTATTACTTATTACTTACGAATCTTGTATATTGATGACTTCGTCCTCTGTTTGTGTGTTTGTTACTTACAAAATCTAAAGATTTCGTAAGTATATTGATCACTTCCGTTTCTGTTTGTTTGTTTGTGTGTTTGCTTGTGTGTTTGTTGTTTGTTTGTAGGCACGATAACTCGAGAACGGAAAAAAGCTACCAATGTCAAATTACACCACGTGATTCAGGAGGTGATGGCTAGCGTGATTAGATTTTGGTCAAAATCGGTCAAAGGTCAAGTCACAGTGAGGTCAAACATAATTCCGTAAATTAATGTGGAGAATGGAGTATTTTTGCTTCGCTCGACGTTACGAGTTCGTTTTAACTTCGATTTTAATTTTGTCTTCGGTTTTGCGACGCTTAGGACGCTTAAAACTCGGTTGTTCGAAATTCTGGTAAAATCGGATGTTTTGGAGACGTTTTAAGATTGTATAAAAAATATTCACTCGATGCGTCACGGGTCGTCACGTATGCAGCGCGCTCGAGCAGACGCGTGTTGATCACGTAAAGGTTTTCCGTGTGCGCGCTGACGGTGTTTTCGATAAAGATGGTGTTTAAAAGTCATTTTTATCCCATAAAGGTTATCGTCGCATGCCTGACTCGCTGAGCGTCGGATTATGTAAAGATTGTTGGTGGATGGCCGAATATTACGGTTTGTGACTTTGATAAAATAATATAAATAATTGCGTGGAGAAATGGAGATTTTTGCTTCGGTCGACGTTACGATTTTTGATGGTTTGGTACAGGATCATCGTAGAAACTTCTGGTTTGCGTCGCTACCTTCTCTAGAGACAGCTTTTATTAGACAAGGTCAGAGGTCAAGTTGACGATTTCGTAAGTACCAGTCTATGCTGCTTGTTTGTTTGTTTTTAGCACGATAACTCGAGAACGGAAGAAGCTACCATTGTCAAATTACACCACGTGATTCAGGAGGGTGATGGCTAGCGCTGATTAGATTTTGGTCAAAATGGTCAAAGGTCAAGGTCACAGTGAGGTCAAGCATTCGATTTTTGATGGTTTGGTACAGAATCATCGTAGAAACTTCTGGTTTGTGTCGCTACCTTCTCTAGAGACAGCTTTTATTAGACAAGGTCAGAGGTCAAGTCGACGATTTCGTAAGTACCAGTCTATGACTGCTTGTTTATTTATTTTCTCCTTTCCACCATGCCACCATGGTCCCTTGCTCTCCATCCCACCTTGATACCAATTCAAAGGAATACCTTCGGAATAACAAAAGCTTTCCTCCAATCCGAGCGAACATACCTTTAAACATCATGAGTTTATCATCAGCTCAAGGAAACGCCTTTAAACACGAAACGTTTTCCATGATTATCCTCGGTGAACACATAACACCTTGAAACAAGAGTTAGCCACCAACCAAAGTAAACACACCTTTCAACACCATAAGTTGACGATTAACGCAAATGAACACACCTTGAAAAGAGAGTTCACCACCATGCAAAGTTAACACACCCTTTAACACCAAATTATGTAACAATAATAATAATAATAATTAATGTTTCACAATGGGTGTGGCAAGGGAGTAGGGGGTGTCGGGGTTAATCTTGATTGAAAAGGCTGAGGATTTCATCTTCTTCCGATGCCCTCCATGCTTTTGAACATTCAATTCTAATTTAAACTCATATATATATATATATATCAGTGACATTTGGCTCATATTATTACCTCTGCCACCAAAGGTGAAATTAGGTTATGTTTTCACACCTCTCTGTCTTTGTTTGTTTGTTTGTTTGCAGGGTATCTCAAAAAGTTTTGGACGGATCCAGATTAAATTTTGTGGGCAAGGACGAACTTTTGAGGGTGTGTGACAAAGATTAACTGATTAGATTTTGGTGAAGATCCGAATCCGGATTCGACTACAAGAATTTTTAAGTGATTCTTCACCATTAAGAGATAGGGCCAAAAATAATATGTAGCACGATATTTCAAAAAGTTGTGGACGGATTCGGATGAAATTTGGTGGACACGGGTGTGTGACAAGGAAGAATTGATTCATTTTTGGTGAAGATACGAATCCGGATCCGATAATTTTTAAAGTGATTCTTCACTATTGAGAGATTGGGCGAAACTAATATCCATCCATCCATCCATCCATCCATTGGGACCATACTCTGTGCAGAGCATTGGTGCTGCCTTAGCAGTCTCTTTGGCTATTGGGCACAATCCTGGATGGGTCACTCCGACACAGGATACCAGCAAGCTGGCACTCATTTTGTCCACCTCGGAAGGATGACAGCTGGAGTCAACCCCACCTGGTATTAATTCAACAGCCGAGTGGGATTTGAACTCAGGATCATAGGATCCAAACTCACCACCCAAACCATTAAGCCAACACCAGGCATATCCATTCCTCCATTGGGACCATACTCTGTAAAGAGCGTTGGTGCTGCCTAAGCAGTCTCCTTGGCTATTGGGCATAATCCTGGACGGTCGCCACCCGACATAGGATACCAGCAAGCTGGCACTCATTTTGCCGACCTCAGAAGGATGACGGGCTGAGTCAACCCACCTGGTATTAATTCAACAGATATTAAGCGGGATTTGAACTCAGGACCCAACGATTCTTAGCCCACCACTCTTGCCATTAAGGCAACACCAGGCATCCAGGCATATACAAGGAAGAAATGATTCGATTTTGGTGAAGATCCGAATCTGGATCTGGATACGAGATGTTTTTTTTTTTTAAAGTTATTCTTTACCATTGAGAGGGCCAAAACGAATATATAGCATGATATATTGTAAAAATGTCTTGGGCCGATATGTTCTCGTGGATCAGGCATTGCTTGGTGGAGGTGTGCGCTCTCCCGAGTGCCCTTCTAGTTAACTGCCATTTAAACCCATCACTTTGCTGACGGGAATATAAAGGGTGGGGGAGGGGAAGAAAGAGGGATAGAGGAGGGAGGGGAAGGATAGAGGAGGGAGGGGAGGGAGAGGACGGAGGGGAGGGAGAGAGGATGGAGGGGAGGTGTAGAGGTGGGAGAGAGAGGGATGGGGTCAGAGAGAGGAGAGAGGGATAGAGGTGAAAGAGAGGAGAGAGGATAGAGGTGAAAGAGGAGAGAGAGGCATAGGGTGAGAGAGGAGAGAGAGGGATAGGGTGAGAGAGAGAGAGAGGATCGGCGTGAGAGAGGAGAGAGGGATCGGGGAGAGAGGGGAGGAGGATAGGGTGAGAGAGGAGAGAGAGGGATAGGGGTGAGAGAGGAGAGAGAGGGATAGGGGTGAGAGAGGAGAGAGATGGATAGGGGTGGAGAGGAGAGAGAGAGATAGGGGTGAGAGAGGAGAGAGATGGATAGGTGTGAGAGAGTAGAGAGAGGGGTAGGGGTGAGAGAGAGAGAGAGGATAGGGGTGAGAGAGAGAGAGAGGGATGGGGTGAGAGAGGAGAGAGAGGGTAGGGGTGAGAGAGGGGAGAGAGGGTGATAGGGTGAGAGAGGAGAGAGAGGATAGGGGTGGGAGAGTCGAGAGAGGATAGAGGAGAGAGAGAGGATAGGGGTGAGAGAGCGAGAGAGGATAGTAGAGGAGAGAGAGAGAGAGAGGGATCGGGGTGAGAGAGGAGAGAGAGGGATCGGGTGAGAGGAGGAGAGAGAAAGGATAGGGTGAGAGAGGGAGAGAGAGAGTGATTAGGGTGAGAGAGGAAATGGATGTTTAAGGGGTTCGAACGAGAGAGAAGGATAGGGTTAGAGAGGAATTGAGAGGATGGGGTTAGAGACGAGAGAGAGGGATAGGGGTGAGAGGAGGAGAGAGATGGATAGGGGTGAGAGAGGAATTGAGAGGGATAGGGGTTAGAGACGAGATAGAGGGATAGGGGTGAGAGAGGAGAGAGATGGATAGGGGTTAGAGAGGAATTGAGAGGGATAGGGGTTAGAGACGAGATAGAGGATAGGGGTGAGAGAGAGAGAATGGATAGGGGTGAGAAAGGAGAGAGAGGGATAGGGGTGAGAGAGGAGTGAGAGGGATAGGAGTGAGAGAGGAGTGAGAGTGATAGGGGTGAGAGAGGAGAGAGAGGGATAGGGTTGAGAGAGGACAGAGAGGGATAGGGGTGAGAGAGGAGTGAGAGGGATAGGAGTGAGAGAGGAGTGAGAGTGATAGGAGTGAGAGAGGAGTGAGAGTGATAGGGGTGAGAGAGGAGAGAGGGATAGGGGTGAGAGAGGACAGAGAGGGATGGAGTGAGAGAGGAGTGAGAGTGATAGGGGTGAGAGGACAGAGAGGGATAGGAGTGAGAGGGATAGAGTGAGAGAGAGAGAGAGTCATAGGGGTGAGAGAGGAGAGAGAGGGATAGAGGAGGAGAGAGAGAGAAGAGAGAGAGAGAGAGAGAGAGAGAGAGAGAGAGAGAGGAGAGAGAGGAGGAAAGAGAGGAAAGAGAAAAGGAAAGGGGATAGAGGGTAGGAGTGAGAGGAAGTGAGAGTGATAGTGGGAATAGGAGAGAGAGGATAGGGAGGTGAGAGAGGAATGAGAGTGATAGGGTGAGAGAGGACAGAGAGGGATAGGGGTGAGGAGAGGACAGAGAGGATAGGGGTGAGAGAGGACAGAGAGGGATAGGGTGAGAGAGGAGTGAGAGGATAGGAGTGAGAGAGGAGTGAGAGTGATAGGGTGAGAGAGAGAGGAGAGAGGGATAGGGGTGAGAGAGGAGAGAGAGGGATAGGGGTGAGAGAGGAGAGAGAGATAGGGTGAGAGAGGAGAGAGAGGGTGAGAGAGAGAGGAGGGATAGGATGAGAGGGAGTGAGAGAGGAGTGAGAGTGATAGGGGTGAGAGAGGAGAGAGGGGATAGGAGTGAGAGTAGAGAGAGGGATAGAGGTGAGAGAGAGAGAGATCATGGGGTGAGAGAGGAGAGAGAGGGATAGAGGAGAGAGAGAGAGAGAGAGAGAGAGAGAGAGAAGAAGAGAGAGAAGAGAGAGAGAGAGAGAGAGAGAGAGAGAGAGAGAGGGATAGGGTGAGAGAGGAGTGAGAGTGATAGGGGTGAGAGAGGAGAGAGAGAGGGATAGGGGGAGAGGAGTGAGAGTGATAGGGGGAGAGAGGAGAGAGAGAGGGATAGGGGTGAGAGAGGAGAGAGAGAGGGTAGGGGTGAGAGAGGAGAGAGAGAGGAGGAGAGAGAGAGAGAGAGAGAGGAGAGAGAGAGAGAGAGAGAGAGAGAGAGAGAGAGAGAGAGAGAGAGAGAGAGAGAGAGAGAGAGAGAGAGAGATGAGAACTTTTATAACTTTTGATGTACACATGAAATTAACAACAGTAAATGGCGCATGAAAGCATAATTCATTAAGTTATTACTCAAACGTTACAAATTTTAGGCTTCAACATAACCACCGTCTTTCGTAACACATCGCTCAATCCGATTTTCGAACTTGTTGAAAACAATATCCAGTTGCTGCTGAACAATTTCATGAATTGTATTTTTGATCGTCGCCCTCAGTTCTTCCAAGAATGTGGTTTTGACGAGTAAACAGCAGTTTCACATTAGCCGCCAAAAATGTAGTCCAATGGGAACAGGTCAGGTGAACGTGGTGGTCAAGCAATTGGTCTACGTCTACTGATACACTTGTCTGGGTAGACATCATTCGTGAACTGTCGTGCATTTGAAGAATTGTGGCATGGAGCCGAGTCTTGCTGGTACAACGTGATGTGTATAAGATTTAATCGTTGTTGTTTGAGAACCAAATGTGGTAATTGTGGTTGTTGCCTTTACCATTAATGTACAAGTTGCCTCATCGGAAAATATCGACTCGTCAAGAAACCCAGGGGAATTGTAGATTTACTAACAACAACACCAATATGATGAATAACAACATCAACATGAACAAAACTTTATGAATTATAATGCTTTCACATGAACTTTGCTGGTTGTTTCTGTATTGTGTACATCAAAAGTTATAAAAGTTCAAAGTTGCACAAGGACTTTGTGGACACCCTGTCTGTGCAGATAACCTTGTATGAAATAACTGTTGGATTACAGGGAGAATCAGAATGGATTGCGAGTTGTTTTGGTGTGTAAATATACTCGGAGAATATGAAAATAAATATATCGAGACAGCTGTTAACATTTTGGATTTCTTGACCAAACGGTGTTGTTCTCGATCTAATGGACATGCATATGGAAGAAGGTGGACTGACAATGAACTGATACTTGTTCTTCACTCAATAAACCGATGCTCATCTCTGACAGATCCCGTGTGCACAGGGCCCGGGTCGGTGGGCGACAGGACAGTGCCAAGGATGGGGATGGCCCAGGCCGACGCAAATCTGCTGACACCGAAGAGAGCAAGGGTGAAGAATCTGGTACGGCGACATGACCGCAATAGATCGCGCATAGATCAATTTTATTTTTGTTATAGTTTCCCCACTCCTGTCCTGTCTGTGTGTCTGCATATTTACACAATGTTGCTTTTGCTTTTTCGCCACAACTAGCTTTACCTGCAAAAAATTATTATTATTATTATTATTATTATTATTATTTGTTTCTTTGTGATGTCATTTTGATAAAACCTCTCTTTTGTAGCCTGAAGCAGATGTCATGAATGGTCATCTTTAAATGTTTTAAAATAAATTCTGACAACCTACAGAGTCGGCTGCAAAAGTTTCAGCTGATTTGGTGGCAATAAACCTGCAGTGGACGTCCAATGTGATGGCGCAGAAGTCGTGCACTTACCTTTGATCTGTCTATTCTGGGATTGTTTACTGACCTGACTGTAAGCTTTGCATCACAAAGCGTACCGTCTCCTCTATGGACGTGAAGCTTAAGGTCCCATCTGTCGGCATTGGTTGGTGGACCTTAAAGATCCTACCACCTCTTCCCCGAAGAGTCGGTGAGCTATTGTCGGCACCCCAAGCAAATTACGAATTCCTGTCCAACCTTTAGTCGAACGTCAGGCCTGGGCAGCCGGTCGGTGAACGACTCGGACCACGCACTTTCGCCGTCCAACCCCACAAGAAGGTTGGAATGGTTGAGGCCGTTAAATAAGTAGAAGTAAACCCACAGTGGTTACAAAGGAGAAGCTTTCCATTCCAGAAATGAAACCGCCCTGTGCCGGGATGTGTTTTCAACCAGATTACGGTTTCATTGGAATTGTGCTTCTTTTTTTGTGTTTTTTTTTTCCCCTTTGCAGTTGTAATTGTGTGTGCGCACTGTTGCTGAAACTACCGCTGGCACCGCTCCATGGAAGATTTATATCGCCAAAAAATATGCACTTGATGTTTTATTAGAGTTAATGAATGTATTCCTGCTGGAAAGGATCAAAGTACATTGGCCTCACGGTCCCCGCATTTGAAGCCGGCCGCTGCTGAATACAAAATAACCTTTTATGTCTCCGTGACGGTGCACTGCCCAAAGCCTCGGTGGCTTTCATTTGGTTCCGCATGCTGTTTGATGAAACTTGGTGCTGGTCTGCACTCCGCCGTACTTTTGTTGCTGGCATTTGAGATAAAATGGTTAATAATTGCCCCATTTCATTGCATGATGATTCATGCTAAGGGATGTCTTCACAGGGTGCCCTCCCACCACAAGAAAAATAAACTTTATCGTTGCCGGTACCATGAATTAGGCAATGGAAATCACCTCTCAGAGGTATCTGGTGCAGTGGTGGCCTTTTGGCGGGGACGTTGGACCGGCATTCCAAATGTTGTGGGTTTAAATTCAGCCGGATGCCGCAGTAAAAAGCGTTTGCATTGGAACCTTCTGTAAGTGAAGCTCGTCTCAGGAGAATTTCCAAGTCACTATTGGGTTGTTGGTAAAAAATAAAACCCAGCCGGTTCATTAACGACCAGGGATAATCTGCCTGCCTCTTCCTTCTAGTCAACCCTGTGATTGACTTCCAATGCCCTTCCTTTGTTGCAGGAGGTTGTACTTTCCGTGATAAAAACAAATATTGACTGCCTAGTTTTACTGGAAGACCTCATTAAGGACTTTTTTTAAACAAACAAAAAAAATCTTTTATGTTGTACAGATTTAAAAGAGAGCAGCTTACGGGAAGGGCAAAAACCCACTGCCACCGGCACCGCACGGTCTACACCCAGTGACTCTCCAGCGGAAGTACCCGAAAACGAGGGACGGCAGGACAGGTAAACTGCTGCTCGACCTTGGATTTTGTTCAATAAACTTACATCTTGAAAGCTGTTTAACCTGAGAATAGTAGGCGAGCAAATCAGTGAATGTACCATTTGTCTTTGGTCAGGAAATTTTTTTGAGATCATCCTTTGTTGAACAGTGAAAGAGTTTGGCTTGAAAGCAATTGACAACCTTGCATATCTATTATTGCCACAGTATGTGGTGGTTTAATTGCTTTCTAATTGTTGTTGTTCTGCAAAGATTAGAGATTCACTGTGGATGGTTTTTATTTGACTATGATGTGAAAATGCAATGTAATGTTTTTGGGGTTTTTCTTTTGGTACTTTAATATCCTGTCCTTTTTGCATCGGCAGTTTGTTCCCAAGGCCACCCTTGTGTGTTTATAACTTTGTATATTTTGTGGCTTTGATTACAGCAATTTCTTGCCGCAAACTTATCCAGGTTCATCTTTCCCTTTTTACATTTTGCTTTAGTCTCACATCCACAACTTAACTGTCTCCAGAGTTTAAATTTGTGAAGCAGCTTCCCAGAATAT
>CM068955.1:84761735-84774459 GCA_035128595.1 Eptatretus atami | reverse complement strand
ACTGATCCAAATGATTTTTGGAGGGTGTCAGGACAAGATGGCCAAGTGGAGCCCCCAGCTCTGACCGTTCACTAATGCACTGAGCTAATGTGCTACACCCAGCTCCAGTACTTATAGGGGAACCCAAATGCAATTTGTTTTTTTCTCTGAAAACCATTACAAACAAGTGGTGCCAGGCACAACAAATCCCGCCCATTTATTGACGAAGTTATGAGTGAAAAACGATTTTGATCCTTTAGTGACCTTGACCTTTGATCCAATTGGACCCAAAGTTAATGGGGTCTTCCAAGGTTCATTGCCCACCTGTGGTAAATTTGATAGTGTTTGCTAAAGCCATTTTGCCGTAAAGTTGCTAACAGACAGACAGACAAACAAACAAACAGACAAACAAACAAACAACAAACAACGACGATTACAATATTCCGCTCCCTCCCTCGGGTGGGATAATTAAATCACGGTCTAATTTGAAAGAAAAAAAAAGATTTGAATTTTTTTTGCCAATCAGTGTCGAAAAAAACCTGATAGTGTTGATTTTCGATTTTTCCAGTGACGTCACATCTGGAATCCATATTGATCCAACCGGTGGTTTACATAGAGAAACGGTACATGTCGAGCTCGGATTCCGAAAAACTGATTCCACAGTCATTCGAAACTCTGAAGGTTCGCATAATGTTGAAAGTGATCACTGTATTTTGAAAGAAACTATTGGAGACAAAATTAGTGACAGACATGATTTTAGGGGAATTGTGGAGCGTATCGTTTCGAGCCTTGTGCGAGCGATTCAGAGAAAGAAGGCGGAAGTGTCATTAAGGCCTAAGTCACATTTGCCACGGCGGCCGTGGGTCTCCAAAATCTACGGCCACTAGCATATATCGGCGGCCGCAGTATTCCACGGTCACATGTAGCAGTCACATATGTTTTTATTTTCGGGGAGCCGCACGGCGTATTTAGAAATTGTGGAGACCGAAACGTGGGGTTGCCGTACGGTCTTTGATTGTAATGTCACACGGTGACCTTAGGGCGTTCCTGCGGCGCCCATATAATTTTCAAGGCAGACGCAAGGTGCCCGCAAGGCGACCGCAAGCGACCGCAGGGGGCCCTAAGGCGAACGTCGGCCAGACGGACGGTAACGAGTGGGTTCTTTTTTTTTTTTACCAGTTCCTTTGCTTCGGTCTTGTCGAATGCACGGCGAACGTAGAAATGAAAAAAGTATAAACTCTGCGCTATAATTCAACGGCGACCCTACTGGCCTGTAAAATATAGCCAACGGCGTAGGGCACCCTGAGGCACCTGCAGAAATCTGCGGCCGCCGTTTCTGTCAATTCAGAGGGGCGACGGCCGCGTATCCTGCCGTGAGAGCAAATGTGACTTTCGGCCTAAGATGAAAACGCTGGTCACATAATCACTTAATCTCAGTAGTGTTTGATTTTTTTCATTCAATTGACTGTTTATAAGGGAGGGATTTTGTATCAATTGATAAATCGGTTTATATATTACTCGAGCAGAAATGCCCGTCATCACTTGACAGCATGGGCACCGCAGACAAAATGGGCGACGAATGCTTTGTCCCACCGTCGTAGCCTTACCAGGTGCCTTGTATGTTAAGGGATCGTCCTGTTTCGTACTTTTCCCGGACACCATTTGTGTCCGTGCTGTGTCCCACCGTCATGTCCATGAGGTGTTGCTGTCCCTCCCTAGTGGATGGGGGATTGTGGAGGGTGGAGGCGGGTGGTGTGGGATGGTGGTGAGTACTGTGGGGGGTGATGATTGGAGGTGGGTGGGTCGTGTGGGATGGTGGTGGGTATTGTTGGGGTGATGATTGATGGCTTGCAGAAAGGGGAGGGGGGAGGGAGGAGGTACCTGAATGTTTTAGCGTCCTCAGTCAAATCCTCTCGGAGGAGTAGATGATGATGATGATGATGATGATACATACATACTTTCTCTCTATTATAAATAGGTGGTGGTTCATTTGACTTGCAGAAATTTGTGTTGATAATAGATAATTAGTTCCCCATTGCTCTTGTGGTAACTGCTGCGCAATAGCAACAGGTGTTTGATTCACCGCTGAAATCGTGTACATGTGCCGGTAACTTGGTAGAGATTGTGTTGCTGTTTCTTCTACTTAGTCGAGGTGTTGGCATACTCTCTCAATCGTGGTGGATAACTACAAGATCTGTAGCCATCTCTGTTTCATAACAGTGCTCCTCTGTAACATGTTCCGAGCACAAAGCATGCGTTTAGTTGACCCGATCCACAATCGGGTATTTCGGACCAACCTCATCCAATTTCTGGCAAACATAAGGCGTTTTGGCCCTTGTTGGAGCAGGAAACCATCTCGGTTTGTATTACTACAATCACCAAGGACGCATCGACTTGGCATATTTGGGGAGAATGGAAAATTATTTGTCGTTTGAGTTAAATTTTACCGCGATGTAGCCCGCACACAGTATGGGTCTGGTGGTCTACTTCCAGGTGTGACGTCACAGCTAATCTGAAGAAGAAGAAGATTTCGACTTTTAGTCACAAATTTACATGCTGTATAATTCGGAAATCGGAAAAAGACGCATCATACTGTATCTATTTTTTAGGGTATCAAGGGATAGATTCTCGTCGAGGTGGTCTGATCATTTGGGTTCCCCTTTAAGACCTTATCGGTGATGTCACAACACTGGAGGGAAGTCGTGCCATCCCTGTGCGTTTATTCTGCTGTTACAGCAACAAATCCAGACGTAATGTGGGATTTCCTAAAGGCTATGAGTAATCTCATCATAGAAAACAAACACAAGCTGTTTGAGAAAGTTCGACTGTCTGATTTTTCAGAGCGTGCAAGTTTCTTCTCAAACGTTTTGAGATCAACACATTTGGGACCGCCTTCTGACAGGGATTACAACATGGTTTTATAACATTTTGTATGTTTTACAATTATCATTGTAATTCCAGCCAAATCGCTAAAATACTTCCAGCCATCATTCCAGCCAAATCGCTAAAATACTTCCAGCCATCATTCCAGCCAAATCGCTAAAATACTTCCGGGGTCACTTGCCATGGAAAGCACAAATTCACTCCCGTAGTGAGGCTGTTGGCCTTGACAACTTGATCGTTATTAGTTGTCATCGATATATCATGAAGTACAATGATAATATTTGCACCAACCCTTGTTTATCATCACCATGCAATGACAAAAAAAAAACATCCCCCGATTGTGACTGGCTGCTACGCAATAATGTCCTAATAATTCAATCCACATTCTGTTGCAGAGAGCCACATTTCTGCAGATGTAAAGGCTATGTTGTTTGTTTTTATTATTAGGTTCTGTTCTGTGAGATAATCATCGAGTAAAGTGGCAATGCGAGTAATTGGTGGTGGGTAATGCATGGAGATGGTCATGGTAGTTTACGAACAAACAATGGAGGAAGACAAGCCGACGACATCGGGAAAAGCAAATAGAGTCGACCAGCAAAAGTGCATTTTATGTCGGAGGGCTACATCAGAAAGTCTTCAACATCCAGCCGACTTCAAACTACAAGACATCTGTTGTGGATATGAGAGCTTAGCTCGAAACATTGAACGATGCCAGGATTTGAAATGTGTACCCATCAATATTGTTGTCACCACCCTTGATGAAGAAGAAGGATTCGCACAGACATTTAGAAATAGGGGATAAATGGCACAATTCATGCATGGATAAATAAATCCAGTATCCTGAAATTACACAGACCTGAGAAAAGGAAAACCATGGAGAAGGAAGATGAAAGCACAGAAAGGTCAGCTCAATGCGTTCTTAAAGAAGAAAGTGTACTCCAAGAAAGCTTGGTGAACTTTACAGAATAGATCTACGTTCAGTGGTGATTTTAACGATAGAAAAAGCACGCTTCTACTGAATGGCACCATGTGTCTGGCCAAGTTAAGTGCAGGCGATTACGGTGGCACAGGATGCTATGTGTTATCCAAAATGTTTGTTATCACTGTAAAACAGAGTTGAAAAAGTGGATCCAGCCAGACTGTAAATTTCATGGAACATGGTGTCACGCTCTCAGAGCTCATGCCATTCATTGACGAGAAGCAAAGCGAGTCTGCTGCATCTCCATTTTCACATTAGCCAATTTACACCAAATGTACGCGACGCAATTTGACCAAATGGGTGGTGGCAATTCCACCCGCCAATTTCTTGTTCCTCGACTGAAGGAGCGAATTCTGGCTTATTGGCCAGATTTACGGGAGTACAAGGATGGCAGGGATATGGTGCTCGTTTCCAATGAGGGCATTGGCAAAGTGATAGGACAAGCTGCAGAAATAGATTTTGACAACAATGACCAATCGGCAGCCATTTTGAAGAAATTCAAATTAATAAGCATGTTATAACAATGAGCAACTTACATGCTGTAGCTATACCACATTGTACGTCATAGGTTTTCATAATAATCCATTTAAAAGCAACTTTTCTCACTTGATAATAATGATTTCTGGCATATTTTGGTGGTCATGTTGGATCTATGGTGGCCTTTTTGGGAAATTCTAAGTAGGCCTTTATTAGATATTGATCAGCTGGGCAAATACTAAAGTGTGCCAAGCAAGTTTCATGCTTTTACCTGAGTGCATAATTACCTCAAACCTGACTTCACTAATGCTCTTGTGGCTGAATGGAAGCAAATCCCCGCAGGCAATGTTCCAACATCTAGTGGAAAGCCTTCCTAGAAGAGTGGAGGCTGATATAGCAGCAAAGGGGGACCAACTCCATATTAATGCCCTTGATTTTGGAATGAGGTGTTGGACGAGCAGGTGTCCACATACTTTTGGGTGTGTGTGTGGTGTGTGGGGGGGGTGGTGTGGTAGGGAGAGAGAAAAGAGAGAGAGAAAAAAGAAAGAAAGAGAACAAAGAGAGAAAGAGAGAGTATGTTATGCTTAATGACTGAACACACACACAAAAACAAACTCATGTCAGAACAGCTGTACACACAACGACACAACAGAGTTTATAATGTAAACAGAGTTTATAATGTTTATAATGCACATGTGCAAAAACTTTGATGTCCCAGTCCCAGAAAATTTGTGGGAACATGAACCAAAAGTAATCACTGAAAACATTGAAGCACCTACCACTCACGGACGAACTAATGATCCCATCGAGCATGAACATCGAAAACAAAGCGTTGTGACCAGATATCATACTTTAGGTACAAAAAATGGAGAAGAAGGCATTGCTTGTTGAGGTGTTAATAGCAGTGATTTTAGACTGAACAATGCAAAAATAAAGAAAATAACAAAGCACCAAGACCTCAAGAATGAAGTGAGAAGATCCTGGAAGCTGAAGAATGCCAAAGTTGTACGCAGTGATAGCTGGACCTACAGAATGATGACAAAAACCTCACAGGAGATATTAAACATAGTGGCAGTACCCCTGGGCACTCACCTGGTAATGGTGGATAAGATAACCAGGCAACCACTGGTTGGCATGGATGATCCACAAATACATATTGTAGAAGAAAGTACACATCAATGGATTTTTTTTTCTTATGCTATGAACAAACCTTGGTACATCACGGGTGATAAAGGTTGTGGTCAAGTTTCATCGAAATTATGTGTGGTTTCAGTAAACAAAGCAAATTCGTTTTTTTTGGGGGGGGGGGGGGGGAAAATATTCTACCGAGTGCCCTTCTAGTTGTTTTACTCCATCATGGGTGATGAAGTTTTAGGTCAAATTTCATTGAAATACTTTGCGTAGTTTCGTAGAAGTTGCAAGTCTTTGTGGACGGCGGACGACGCGCCATCCATAAGCTCCCGGAACTACTTTACAGGTGAGCTAAAACCATCCCTGTGAATATTATAACACACAACACATTTGGAAACTGTCCGGGTTCAGCGACGATCCTGAAAAGAGCCCTCAGCACAAACTTTGAGAACAGAAAACTTCACAGCTTCGTCCATGAATCGTGACCCCTTACTGAAATGAAGGTGGATGATTTGACCCTACCCTGGGAGGACTTCATTCCATATTCTGAAACCTGCATATGTAGATACCAACGAAATCAACACACACACACACACACACACACACACACACACACACACACCACACACACACACACACACACACACACACACACACACCTTTCTTTTTGTTTGTGTGTGTGTATATATATATATATATAGAGAAATAGATAGAGAGAATGTATTCGCACTTTTGGAGGACAGTTCAACACAGACCACATGAGGTAGGAGTGGAGGGAAGTTGCAGCCAGAGGTCTCCTGGGGTTTGGGTGGTGTAAGAGCAGTACACAGAGTGAGGAATGGAGTTTTTGATGTGCAGTGCAACTCCCACCATCAGGACGGGGTTCATGTCGATCAAACGGAGGCGATAATAGCCAGTGAGAGACACGAATGAGTCAGGGACGTCTGGGGGGAGGAAGGATTCTGTTGAACAAATGATGTCTGGTTTATCGGCGGTGGCATGTATTGAGAGATCTTTCAGGTTGGAACTGAGGCCCAGGTTGTTTGAGGTTCAGACAGTTAGAGATAGAGGGGAGGAGGCATTGGGATGGTGCAGGATTGGGGGGGGGGGGGCAGGGGGAGGCTTTGATGGAGTGGAGTGAGGGGGAATGTTTTAGTTTGTTGGAGATGGGGAAAGTTTGAGTGTGTGGGGGGTGCTGGGTACGGTATTACTGTGTGTGGTGAGAATACCATTGATAGGCCGGATCTGGATCCAGGCTTCAACCAAAATCGAATCGGCCTGCTCTTGTCACCGAACCAACCCATCCTCCTAGTTTTCTCATAACTCGTTGATATATTTTTGAATATCATGCTACTAGCAGAGCCTTCCCGTTGCTTTCGCTGACCAACCAATTAATCTCGTGTTTGCAAAAATGTTGTGTGAGAAGGCGAAGGAAAGGAATAAGACAAATTATTTACCTGTGCGTAAGAGTGCTTTAACCCTCCTCATCCTCACATCCCCACCCTTTGCCCCCTGTTCGTCCTGATGTCCCTGCAAGAAATGTCAACACAATGACTGGCTTTGACAGCCTCCATTTGTTTTTTTTTTTTGGTGGAGGGGGGGGGGGGGGAGAGCCAGGAGGGACAAATTTACCCATGCGGGTGTTTAACTCACCCGTTTCTCAAGTAAAAAGGAAATGTAATTCCTCTGCCACCAACATGAGGTGGCACTACATGGTACACATTTGCATAGAGAATTACGCCCCACACACCCCGCGTGATGCGCCGGACATATAGCCTATGTTACACACACACACACACACAACCCCAACACCAACCACAACACACACACACACACACACACACACACAGTTGCATTTATACCCTGAATTTGGAGTTTGTATCTTAGAAGATGTGGCTGTGCATGAGACAGACAGACAGACTGTCTGTCTGAGATAGACACAGATAGAGGTGTTTAAATATATTGATATTTCATTTTTGACCCATTCAATGGTAAAGAATTGCTTTAAAAAAAAAACATTTCATATCCTGATCCAGATTCGGATCTTCACCAAAATCATATCGATTCTTACTTGTCACACACATCACCCATCCCAGTGTCGTTCAAATCCGTCCATAACCTTTTGAGATGATATGCTATGTGTCTTTTTTGGCCTTATCACTTAAAAAAAATTCTCGGATCCGGATCGGGATCTTCACTAATGTCGAATCAATTCTTCCTTGTCACACACCACACCTGTCCATCAAGTTTTGTCCGAATCCGTCCCCAACTTTTTCAGATATCACGCTATGTATTATTTTTGGCCATCTCTTAATGGTGAATAATCACTTAAAATTTTTTCGTAGTTGTATCCAGAACTTCAGCAAAATGTAATAATTTCATCCTTGTCACACAGCGAACCTGTCCACCAGGTTTCATCCAAATCCATCCATAACATTGTGAGATATCTTGATCACAGAGAGAAGCAAACGGGTGGAAACATAACCTCCACAGCAGCAGCAGAAGCAGAATCAAAGGAGCGCAATAAGGCGTGGCGTGTAGGCAAATAATGACACGTGAATACATTGCACCAACAATCAACAACAACAATATCCCCCTTCCGCCACGCGGCGGGGGATAAAAACTGTGGAACAAAACTATTTCAGAACATGTCCTCAGCTTTACAAGTCAGCCTCTCACAGCACAGAAGATGGTGTCTGGCTATGAAGGAACCCAGAACCTAAAGTCCATGGAACATCGAAGCGGTCATATGTTTTGTGTTGTTTTTAAAATTTTTGCTTTTTGCAGTGCAACGAAAATATTCCTCTTCTTCTTAGACTTTTTAACCTTTCTTCTTTACTTCCTCTTCTTCTTCTAGAGCCCTCCTCCTTACCTTGACACAAAGTAAAAATGTTCTGCAACACTAACTCTAATACAACACCAATTTTTGTCTTAGGAGCTCGGAAGCAGACAGCCTGAAACTCTGTGCCTTTTGTAACTGCGGTGAGGAGGGCTACCTGGGACAGGGTGACCTGACGCACTGCAGCCCAACCTTGGGCTACACACACTCTTTTCGCAAGCCTTCACCTTCCGGGAAACGAGATGCAGAGGGAGCACGGGCTGGAAATGGCGGCTCTCTATTGCCGCACACTTCCAAGAGGCACGTGTTGTGCTTTCTTTTGAACGCTCCTACATATATGATTTGGAATACACAATAGAGTAAGGTTGATGTTTGTGTTTGCCAGCTCATTTTCTGTTTTCCCGTTAAATATTCTGATTTCAGAAAAAAATATCTTCATTTTTATGTGCTTTCAACATCCATATTTGATTCGCTGCATTGCAATACGAAAGCATGAGTGATAATCTGCAGGCCTGTTTCATCATACAGGGAGTCAAAGCAGTCTTCTCGGTCCAATCAATTGCGTGACACTACTTCCGTGAGCGAGAAGACAACTTCAGTTGGTGGCTCCTCTTCTCACGTCTGGGACGAGTTGAGTCATGTAGGATTGCCGGAGAGTGTGAATCCTCGCACCCTCTTCGATGCCACTGGTAAGTTAACACTAATGGCTGGATGTGCAAAAGCTGAGATGCTTATCTAATGTGCCGATCTCTTTGTCTTTCCTCCCCCCCCCCCCCCCCCCCCCAACAAGGCAGTGTAGCAAGGCAGTGTTTTAGGCCCAACCTTATTTGTCCGGTGTACATCAATTACCTCTCCTCTTCCCTGGTTATTCTTCATGTTTGGGTGTCCTGGTTTGTACGATACAGGCTGCTATTGGCCTCCAGCATGTCCTATATATATGTTTAGTACAGTTCTGGTCGGGTCAATCCATCCTCTCGATGCTTCCTGTTCAAGATCATCAGTGATTATGCTTGCTCGATGTGAGCATGCATCATCATCAAAATGAAGTTTGCTCCAATTAATTGAACCAGCATAAGGGCACACAGACCAATTGAGGATCTCATCTCGGTATCAGCTCTGTGGGTATCATACTAGATCGAATAGAGGTTCCTCATTCCCTCTATGCCGATCCCAACCCATATCATGGCATATCCTCCATACATTTTGATGTTCTGCATCATCTCTTCATCTGGCTAGCCTTTGCAACCTCTGACCTTTCACGTATAGGTTGTTTCCAACTCATCAATCTTCCTCCCCTGGCTACTGCCTCCTGCGCTTTTATAGACGCAGCTCTTGTCACAAGTAATATTGCTGTTAATGTTTGTAATTCCTGACGCACCTTTCTCGGCTTCACGCTGTGGAAACCAATGCCATTTTAGGATCATTGGTATCTCCTCCGATGCAAGCCGAGTCCTTTGGGTCTCGGTCTTTGGTTCTCTCACTGTCTCACCGCAGGCAAGTCGGTGGTCTTTGTCTTCTACATTCTCCTCTCTGACCTCGCTCCCCCTCCCCCCTTGCTCTGTCTTTGATCTGTCTCCCTCCCCCCCCCCCATGATTTTTGCAGGGCGCTCAAGGTCCGCCAGTATCCCCCTTCTGGTGAAACTACCAAAATCAAGAATCAACTCCACTCTTTCATTCCTCTTTTTTTCCCGCCTCTGGAACAAACTCCCACACTCTCTTCAATCACTTTCTTCCCTCCTGGGTCTTCAAAACAGCTGTTCACCACCATCTCATACCTTCCCCCATCCAAAACCATGATCTTTTCTACCCCTGTTAATCTACCCACACTCACCTCCTTCAAATTCCCTGTGGTGTCCATCTAGTTTACCCCCATGTTCCCCGTCCCATCCCTCTCCCTTCCACAGATCTCCTAATGTCTCTGCTCCATACTGTTTTGTGTTCTCTTTCCCACCTCTCGTCTCCGGCTTCCTTTGTTATATGTGCTGTGTGTTAGCTCTTATATGAGCCTCGACAATGTATACAAAAAAAACAAACAACTCCCTTCCCAAAAGCCCTCACCCTTTCCAAACCTCATCGAGTATTTCTGGTTTTGAGTCTCTCCTTAACAACTTCCTGTTTCTGTGTGTGGTTAGCTGTCCCTCCAGCTGTGACCACTCTATCTCCAAGGCCCTTTCCTAAAGTGTGTATTCTCTGTTATCCTTCCAATCAATTTCTTACTTGCCAATCTGTGTCGATTTAAATCGCCATCATGCCAGCTGGCTTGTAGTCAGTCCTCAAACTTTAGTCCACGGCATTACAGTTAATGCCTTCTCTGAAAACGGTGGTATTTTCTGTGTTTATTTTTTTGGCACATCTGTCCAAATGGCATCCATTCTTTATTAGACCTTTCAACTTCCTCTCAAACCTGACCTGCGCTCTCTTGTCTAGATCTCAATCCCATTTTACTGATGACTCCACCCTGTGCAGAACAGACAGCAGTATACCCTGCCTCTGACAGGCAGGATGCTATGCATCCTTATCTTCAGATCTGTACTAAAATAGTCATTGGTGAACTACCTGGAACAAGTTTTTCAATGTAGAAAAGTCCCAATCTCTCACCCCTCCTCCAACCCCCCTAATATTATATTCTGGCCAACCCATGGAAATTGAAACCCACACTTGGTTTTCCTCCTGAAGTTGAAGCTGAATGCTTCACTCCTTTCCTTTCTCTTTCTTGTTAATTCCTTGTTGAGGAACCGACTCCCTATGCCTGCCTTCCTTCTGCTCTTCCCCCCAGTTTTCAAGTACAGTGGAAAATCGATATAACGCTCACGCGTGGGTCCAAAGCGACTAGGGCGTTATAAATGATACAGCGCTATACTGATGCAGTGAAAAATATTTTATATTACATACAAACCAGAGCCAAAACACTGGGACATGTACGTCCGCCATCTTGGATTGTTGGGGTTGATGACGAAGCGGTCAAGTGGTTACAGGAGATACGGTGCTATGATATTGAATTGAATTGATTTTGTTCATCTCAGCTTCGCCCATATACGGGAAAGGTGCGGAGAAGATGACAGCTCGTGAGTATTTTCACACCACATGTCAACTCAACCCAGGCGATGACAGCTTGAATTTTTTTCGCCACTTAGTGCATTTTGGACTAACTTTGTCTCTATTTTCACTTTTTTGCCTTTAAACATGAAATAGTAGTATTTTTTGGGGTCCAAGTGGTATGAGCGTTATATCAGTACAAGCGCTATAACGCTTAGCGTTTATATCGATTTCCACTGTATGCCGTACATACTTTCTCTTATATCCACTTCCGATATCTTCTACTCTCATCTCCCCCCCACCCCCCAATTAATTACCCCACATGCGCAAAAGCAAAAAATAGGGTTAAGGAATTTGTTCACTTTGGGGGCGTTCCATGTCAAGTGTACACACTTTTCAGCGAAATTTTGACACCGTCTCAGATTTCACTCTTTTTTTTGTGCAAGTGTTTGTATTTTCGGTAAAACATTATGTGTCAATTTTCAGACCTGGGGGCCCATCGGGGCCCATTTTAGGGCCCCCCCAAAATTTGGGCGCCCCCGGTTGATCCACAATCTTCCAGTGGCCATATCACAGGTTGTCGTGGTCCGGTTTGGATGATCTTGGTATCAAAATGCTTGGAAAAGCGAGATCTTTCGAATCGCGTAAAGTATAATCACTCCGAAACGAATTCAAAAAAGTTATAGTTTAGGGCGCCCTTTGACCTTGGGGCCCCCGCCCCCCAGCCAAACCGATGATCCCGATTTTTTCGTGTGAGAATACCCCTTCATATACTCCATTAGGTACAATATACTGATATAGTGTATTGGAAATCTTGTGTTCAATATTGTGCTATGTATTGTGGCGTATTGTGTGTCCAGCACACCGAGTCCCCGAACACTAAAACCATCATCACACTTGAACCCATTGAGATCCCATTTTCATTTATGCTGAGGTGTTTGAAGTATATAAGGGGTATTCTCACACGAAAAAATCGGGACCATCGGTTGGCTGGGACGGGGCCAAGGTCAAAGGGCGCCCCAAACTATAACTTTTTGAATTACTGTATCGAGTGATTTTACTTTACGCGATTCGAAAGATCTCGCTTTTACGAGCATTTTGATACCAAGATCAGCCAAATCGGACCACTATAACCTGTGATATGGCCTCTGAAGATTGTGGGGCAGCCCGGGGCGCCCAAATTTTGGGGCCCTAAAATGGGCCCGATGGACCACAGGTCAAAAGTTGGTATTTTGAGTTTTTCACCCAAGTGAATAAATGACCAACATATGGGGAGAAAATGAGGTATTAGTGTCGGGAGGGTGTGTACACTTGACATGGAATGCCCCCATTGTCAACAAGTCTACAAGCTCAAGTCAAGTCTGAAGTCTTAAGGCCAAGTCTTAAGTCAAGTCGCAATT
>CM068955.1:84736080-84748099 GCA_035128595.1 Eptatretus atami | reverse complement strand
ACACACACACACTACATGGCCAAAACTATGTGGACACCCCTTCTAATTTGTGTATTCAGCTATTTCAGCCACACCCATTGGTGACAGGTGTATAAAATCAAGCACACAGCCATGCAATCTCCATAGATAAACATTGGCAGTCGAATGGGCCGTACTGAAGAGCTCAGTGACTTTCAATGTGGCACCGTCAAAGCATGCCACCTTTCCAAGAAGTCAGTTCATCAAATTTCTGTCCTGCTAGAGCTGTCCCGGTCAACTCTAAGTGCTGTTATTGTGAAGTGGAAACGTCTAGGAGCAAAAAACAGTTCAGCTGCGAAGTGGTAGGCCACACAAGCTCACAGAATGGGACTGCCGAGTGCTGATGCACAGAGCGTGGAAAAATAGTCTGTCGTCGGTTGCAACACTCACTACCGAGTTCAAAACTGACTCTGGAAGCAACGTCAGAACAAGCACTGTTCGTTGAGAACTTCATGAAATGGGTTTCCATGGCCGAGCAGCCAAGCACAAGCCTAAGATCCCATGCGCAATGCCAAGCGTCGGCTGGAGTGGTGTGAAGCTCACGTCGTTGGACTCTGGGGCAGTAGAAACGTGTTCTCTGGAGTGAGAATCACACTTCACCATCTGGCAGTCCGACGGACGAATCTGGATTGGTGGATGCAGGAGAAAGCTACCTGCCCGAATGTATATGGCCAACTGTAAAGTTTGGTGGGAATAATGGTCTGGGGCTGTTTTTCATGGTTCAGACAAGGCCCCTTAGTTCCAGTGAAGGGAAATCTTAACACAACAGCATACAATGACATTCTGGTGTTGGCTAAGTGGTTAGGGTCCTGAGTTCAAGCCCCGTTGTCTGCTGAATTAACACCAGGGGGTTGACTCAGCCTGTCATCCTTCCGAGGTCGGCAAAATGAGTGCAAGTGTCGCAGCCAAAAAGGCTGCACACGAAGGGAAGGGGTATCAATGGATTGATTAAATCTGGTATTGGTGTGGCACAGGCATGATAGGCCGAATGGCCACCTCCTGTGCCTTAATTCCTTGTAAATCCTTGTAATTCGAGACGATTCTGTGCATCCAACTTTGTGGCAACAGTTTGTGTGAGGCCCTTTCCTGTTTCAGCATGACGGTACACAAAGTGAGGTCCATGCAGAAACGGTTTGTCGAGATCGGTGTGGAAGAACTTGACTGGCCTCCACAGAGCCCTGACCTCAACCCCATCAAACTCATTTGGGATGAATTGGAGCGCCTACTGCGAGCCAGACCTTATCGCCCAACATCAGGTCCCGACCTCACTAATGCTCTTGTGGCTGAATGGAAGCACAATCCTCTGCAGCAATTTCCAACATCTGGTAGAAAGCCTTCCTAGAAGAGTGGAGGCTGTTATGCAGCAAAGGGAGACCAACTCCATAAATGCCATGATTTTGGAATGAGATGTTGGACGAGCAGGTGCCACAACGTGTGTGTGTGGTGTGTGTGTGGTGTGTGGTGTGTGTGTGTGTGTGTGTGTGTGTGTGTGTGTGTGTGTGTGTGTGTGTGTGTGCTGTGTGTGCGTCTGCGTGCGACGTTAGATTTTAAATTACTTTACAGGGTTTTCAGAAAGAATTTTGTTACTTTTAGGCTCAGTATGCTTTTCACGTATAGATATGTCTCCTGAGAGGAGGGAAAGAGAGAGAGGAGGGAGGGGAAGAGAGGAGAGAGAGAGAGAGAAGAGAGAGAGAGAGAGAGAGAGAGGAGAGGAAGAAAAAGAGAGACAGAGACAGACACAGAGACGACAGCACGAGGACGAGTGAGGAAAAGGGGGAGGGGGAGCATGGTGTTGACATGTGGTGGAGCATCAATTACGATTCATACTCTCATCAAAATGATTCTGCATCGAATAACAGTGAAGATGGAAACAAATAATGTCTTGAATCCATTTTCTACCGGTCATATATATAAATACCACCCAGAGACAAACTGCTGTCTGGACATAAGCACCACTCGGACACATCTGGAGATAAATACTCCTCGACATGTCTGGAGAAATCTCCCATCCAGATATAAACATCGCCCAGCTACGTTTGGAGAAAACCTCCCGGACATAAACACCGCTCGGACACGTTGCAGACAAACTCCATCCAGACAGTCTGAGACAAACTCCCATCCAAGACACTCGGAAACAATCACCACCAGATTAACACTCTCGATACGCCGGGGGCGGGGAGGAAGGAGAGGGAGGGGGAGAGAGAGAGAGAAGAGAGGAGGAGAGAAGAGAAGGAGGGAAAAAGAGAGCAGAGACAGAACAGAAGACAGACAGGAGGGCAGAGAAAGGGGGAGGGGAGGCATGGTTGAACATGTGGTGGAGCATCAATTACGATTCATACTCTCATCAAAATGATTCTGCATCGAAAAACAGTGAAGATGGAAACAAATAATGTCTTGAATCCATTTTCTACCGGTCATATTATAAATACCACCCAGAGACAAACTTCTGTCTGGACATAAGCACCACTCGGACACATCTGGAGATAATACATCCTCGACATGTCTGGAGAAATTCCCATCCGATATAAACATCGCCCAGCTACGTTGGAGACAAACACCTCCCGACATAACACCGCTCGACACGTCTGCAGACAAACTCCATCCAGACACGTCTGGAGACAAACTCCACCCAGACAGACTACCGGAAACAAAACCACAGATTAACCACTGTCGATGGCGGAGGGGGGAGGAAGGGAGACGGAGAGGGAGGAGGAGGAGAGGGAGAGAGAGAGAGAGAGAGAGATGAGGAGAGAGAGAGAGAGAGAGGAGGAGAGAGAGAGAGAGAGAGAGAGAAGAAGAAGACTGAGACTAGAATTATCGAGAATATGTTATGGTGTGTGTGTGGTGTGGGTGTGTGTGTGTGTGTGTGTGTGTGTGACACACACAACACAGACACGCTAGTAGAGTAGTACAGAGAATATATGTTATGCTTTTGTGAGCACACACACACACACACACACACACACACACCACACAACCACACAACACACACACAACACCACACCACACACTAGACATATCGGAAATTTTTCGGGAACTGCAGGTTGGAGTCAGTGTGATTACTGGCGACAGTACGTTGTATACAACCAAGAACCTTGAGTCGCTACATTACACCGAAAAACGTTACATTTATATAGACATTTCAGGGAGATGATCACAAACATGAATCTTTAAAAACAGCTGCGTGTGACTGGTGGAAAAAAATTGGGCTCGGTAATTTAGAAAACACGTTAATACGGCAAACGGCTCAGAAATCGGGCGTTATCAAATATAATTTGCTTTGAAACTCAGAAAGAGCAACTTCAAACCTTTGTAAAGCAAATCCGATAACCAAATGCTTTAGAAACAGGTGTGAGGACAAAGGAAAACCTGAAAGAACCTCCATAAGATATGGGGAATGAAACTTTGCCACCACCCACCCGTAACAGGCATGCATGTCCCTCCACCCGCAGAGAGTCCGTACAGATCCAAATCTACCCATATGTACCACGTCTTGTGTTGCTGTATACATCCTCTACCTTGTCGTAACTTTCGACTGTTCATCCCGATTGGGACATGAACTGTCTCGCTATCAATTGACTTGAACTGTACTGTACAGCTCGGTAAGTGGCTTCAGCACTCAAGCACTCCAACGGAGCGCATTGCTTGGAAGCGATTACTAATTGCCGTCGATGTAACTATGCACTCGGAAACGCCCGTGCAATGTCCGAATTTCACAAATCAACACTTTTTTCGGAGTCGGAACTGCTGATACTTTCAAATCTGGAGCTTACATTTTGTAATTCTGTTAGTTTAAGAGCTCTTTCGGTTATTCATATTCGCAAATGAAATGCAGCCATGAACACTGGCGTCTCCAGGCGTTTATAAGCACTGCAATGTACCCAGCGATTTGTAGCTGTGATGAACAGGCATTCGATAATATGAGTGAGGAAAGTGAAAACAACAGCATTATCATTTAAGAAATCGTTACGGCCTGTTCCAAGTCAAGGTAAGGTCGAGCAGGCCAAAAGAACATGGCGGCTTCAGACTCCAGCAAGGTTACCCAGGAAACACGTCAAGACGCCAGACAGCAAGGTGGCTGAGGATCACCTTATTAAGGATATAATTAAATAAGGCCGTTAATTTTCTTCGAAAGAGGTGTTTTAATTAACCCAAACACCCAATTTTCACTCTGCAACTTCCTTGGAGTTTTCTTAGTGTGCTTGCAAAGTTTCAGGCTGCGAGATGTTATGGTTTTGGAGTTATGGAGGAGACACACTGACACACACACACACTGAAGACAAAACCGAAAAACACGGGCAGACGGTGAATTCTCCTCAAGGTGAAGCCTCGGTCAACCCGTGTGAGTTTGTCTCTTCATCACATACTGTTTGAACGTGAGTTCGTTCTTGAATACGTCTATTAATTATCTATCATTGGACCTTGGCTCCGTCTATTAATTACATATATTAATGTCATTAATGTTGGATGTGTGACAAGGACGAATTGATTCGATTTTGGTGAAGATCGGATTCAGATCCAGATACAATTTTTTTTTAAAGTGATTCTTCACAATTGAAAGATGTGGCCAAAAACAATATATCGCATGTTATCTCAAAAAGTTGTGGACAGGTTTTGACCAAACTTGGTGCATGTGTTAGGTAGGTCAAAAGAACAAGCTGATTAGATTTTGGTTAAGGTCCGGATTGCATATCCGGCCTATCAAGGCGATACAAAATGTAAACTGTTCAGCCTGGTGGAGGAATGCGCTTTACGAGTGCATTCTCGTCTTTTATTTGTTTTTTTTTCTCCTGGTTTATTGATTAATAAAAAATGTCTCACAAATGAAGAACAGAGTGTTCAGCATGTAAGAATAATTCCGCTGTTATCTTTTTCAGAGATTTTCAAACCAAATTTTCTGCTTTAATAAAACTTTGAGTTTCTCTTTCTCATGATCCGAGTCTCATAATCGCATGACTAAAAACAAAAAAAAGATACAATTCTGCAAAAACTGTTCAACTTCTTATGGGACACCATGTAGTTGGAAAATGCCCCCCTCCCCCTACAGTCAGCCCTGCTTCCACCCCTCAAATTCCAAAAGAAGTTACCCAAACTCTTTAAATTGGACACAAAAATATGCTTTCTGTGATAAGAATGTGGTTTGTGAAAGATAAACCTGTGACTTGCTGCCATTAATAGGGTGTATTGATCGGCCAAACATTCTTGGAAAAAAATATTTTTTTTGATCACATGTATGTTTCATCAATAAAAGACGTTTTTCTGTTGTTGTGATGCAGGTGGGTACATGCTGAGTGCAGCAAGTCTGAGTTCGGGATCGAGGAAGACTTCATGTGCCGTCAGTGCCTGCAGCTGAATGTATCTCAAGTAGACAGCGGTGATGTTGAACAAGACGAGCAAATGGATGCCGAGTTAGTTGCAGAAAGCCCGCATCACAGTTTGGGTAAGTAATTATTATTTTTCACTGTACTCTATCTTTTTACATCCTCTTTACATTAATATCTTAAAGCATGGAAAGGTCACAGATTAGGATGGAAGATGACATGTGATGGTGGTGTACTGACAATTTGAATCACTGGAGGAGAGGATGGCATTGGAACAACCTCAGGAAGGCAGTTCCACATATGGGAGAAAAGTTGAATAAAGGAGTGGAGGTGAGCTGTAACACTGGATTTCGGAAGATGAACAAAGTGAGTTCCACTGAAAGAAAGCATGTGTTCAGGAGCAGCAGCTGGGAATAGTTGAAGGGCTGAAAGAGCAGGGAAATCAAGACACGTAGAGAGTTGGTAAAAAAAAGTTGGAGGCCATCAATCGCTGCAATAAAGGAACATGTCCTGTGTCTCTTCTTATTGTTGGGAGATGCTATTGATGATGCAAACTTTGGATTCCACAGCGTCCATAAAGTGAGAGGTGTGAGATGGTGGTACCATTCCTTCAGCAAGAGAGCAGTACTCCTTTGAACTCTGGGAAAAAAACTCTTGTACATAGGGAGAAGTTTAGATTTACCAACAACAGGTGCCTGATGACAAAGCATACCTGGTGTTTGGCTGGTTTTGAGGCCAGCTTTGAGATATTGTATTTCCACTGAGAGGATGTGGCTGATAATGAGGCCCAGAAAATCAAGGGACTCAACTTCTTCCAGTGGATGATCAAAGAAGTCGAGATATGGATTCGTTAGACTGTCCTTCCAATGAGAGAATGTGAGGTTTTCCTGGATTGAATGAAATGTTCCATGTCTTGGACCAGCATCTTATCCTTTCCACATCTGCTGAGAGGGATGTAGCTATTGTCGCTCTGTCATTGGGATAGTGTATCATACAGCATGATTATTTTTTCTAGTGTGTTGGAGGTCATTGATGTATATTAGGAACTAAAGTTGGCCCAATATTCTACCTTGGTTGCTCTGGCTCTTGCTAACAGCTGTAGGTAAGTTTATTGGCATGTAGATGAGTGGATATTTTTCTGAACCAGTTATTGAGCATGTGACAGATGTTTGTTGTCTTCCAAGCATATGGGAAGCAGGTCCGGACGCATACTTTTGATTGTTGGGTGGGGAGGGGGGGGGGTTCGGTGTGAAGTGTGAAGTTTCAAAAAGTTGAACCGCTGAAGGCATGATAATGCATCACCATCATACCCATTATGGGATGTAATGCACGCCGTATTGCCTTACCACAGAAAGTGAAAGTGTCGAAAATAGAGAGCTCAATGGGTTATCATTTTGTGGTGTTTTCAGGCCATATGTCGGTATGGCAGCATATAAAATACTGTTGCGAACTCGGGGTTCGAGGCTTGTCATGAAGGAAAGCACTCGGGTTCCTTTTGAACGCCCGGTCCTGAGGCTGCCGGGCACAGATAAGTCCGTGCACCCGCAGGTTGCTAAGCAACCACTAACGCCAATAGGCAATGCCAATCCGGGCAGGGTTACACTCGTTCGCATAAGACCTTACCTGTGGACAGCCGAGTCAACTGGGGTCGAGTGTGCGCTGGCTAACAAGAGCAAATTTGGTGGGCCAGAACTTCCTGGCTAAGCTAATGTGTGGACCATGCTGGACCAATGAAGGAAAAGACGAAACGAGCTGGGTTCATTTATAGCATGAGTAATTTATTACAAGCCAGGGCAAAGAAGGTCATGTGGCGCAGTAAAGGGTTTATTCAATGAAATGTACAGCAGGGGACATCAAGGAATTGGGAGTGCGGCGAAAGAAATGCAATTATGTCCAAAAAGAAAGTGGACACAGAGCAGAATCAACCTGATATAAACTTCTACAATCTTAACTTTTATTATCCATGTTACAGGCACCATCAGACACACACCCGAGGAAATGAGAGATCGCCAGAGAGAGGAGAAGTCATTGAGGGCAAACGACCTAGTTGTACCTAACACGGTCGACGGACCTATGTAACCCAATCGCTTAGGAGGAGGGAGGAGGGATGAAAACTGTGGTGTCTATGGTGCGTGAGTAGAGAGTTGCAAATGTGGTGCATTGTGGCAGAGAGGAAGGTATGAAGACGTGGGTCAGTGGGGAATTGGAAAAGCAAAGGAGAGAAAAGAACGTGTGAGAGGATAGACTTAACATGAGCGTAGAAGAGAGTCTTCAAATGTGTTTAATTATGATGATGACTGTGGAACGCCGTGGGAGCTGAGCGCCGATGACCTGACAATGACCTGGCAACTATTCAGCGCTGCCCTCTCAGCTCGGCTCTTGTTTGGCAAAACGATGGTGTTCGGCTCGGAAAGATTCTGGACAAAGGATGAAAGACCCAAGCCAAAAAGAGACGAAAGAGTCTCAGGACGAACAAGAGAGGAAAGAAACACTGATTTGCTCTTTTTATCTAGCCCAGGTGAAGGAGGAGCCAGAAAGCGGATCAAGAGAGCCTGTGGGTGTTTCAGCGTGTTCCCATTGGTGCGTAGATGCCGCCCCGAGAAGTAGCCTCACCCCGCCAGATTCCAGAGCCAAAAATGGCCTCAGTTTCTTGCAGACTCTGGCATGCAACGGAACTCCGTAATTCCTATGGGGCACGGGTTTTTGGGAGCGCTCTCCGGAAACGAACGTGCGCTGGACTCCAACCGAACGTTGTTTGTTAACGGAGTGCCAGAGCTACCCAGACGTTGTTGAATGAACCCCAGTGCATATTTGCACTTTAAATTACACGCCGAAGTATTCTGCCTTGCAGGCACCCGCTTTGTTCTCCATTCTCCGGCATACCCAAGGACTGTTGTGAGCGTCCAGGGAGCTGATGGCAATTGTGGCGGTTATAGTGAGGTGGGGGAAGTGCTGTGGAATCTGCGGTAAGGTTGTTGAAGCATTGTAAGTGGTTGAAGAGATTATGGTGATGAGGTTGAAATGGTTGGTAGCGGTTGTGGAATTTATGGTGAAGAGATCGGGTGGAGGTTGTTGTGTGATTTTTTTAAAAAAAAAAGCATTTGTAGTGTCGTGAGCATGGGGAGGGTCTGAGGTGAGGCGTCGGTTGGTTGATGGCACGCCGTTTGAACGGGGAAATGACACGCATATGCAAATGAGCCCACGGTGATATTCGTCATTTCTGCGGCTCCTTCGGTAGCGTCACTGATCTGGCATGCATGCAGGCTTTGTGTGTGAAATATAATGAATAGAATAAAATATGCATAAGCATATGGGATTGAAGACCTAACTAAAAGCCCTACGCAATGCATCTTGTCCCATTTACCCACTAAACATATGGAAGGGCCAACTAAACAAAGACTAATGAAATAACTGTCTCGGGATCACTATATGTTGGGTGCTATTGCCTTGGGGAAGTGCCGGCTTCGCAGAACCACAACAATACTATTTCATTGAATGAAGTCTCAAATACCGATCAAACTTCGAGTTTAAGTAAAATTAACCAAGTAACTCGTCATAGGAAACACCATGTCAGGAAAGGGAACCTACTTAATATGAATTCCCAGATGTGTATACATATACTTTTGTTTTTATCATATTACAAGTAAGTTTATCATTAAAGTCTATCGATTGAGAGCTCATGCTCATGAGAGGGAAAATAACAGACATTGAACAGTGCATTGGACACAAATTGGAAGATCGAAGGCATGATTTTTCAATTGCAATCTCACAGGTAAACATATGCCATGCACAGCATAATGAGATGATCTGATTATATTTTTATAATACATGAAGGCAAGTACTTATTGCTCGCTTAGTCTTTCAGCAGGGTTCCAAGTTCCAGCCTTCTCGGGTGCTTCCTGGCAAACTGATCCACCACCCTTTCCTCATTCACATCAAAGTCGTAATGAATGTGCATGAGGGCCACCACAGACAACCTGTCTTCGGCCATGCTTGCCCTTGGGTAGGTATGCAGCTGGCACAAAGCACGAGCACTCCTTTCACATTCCCAGCTCGTGGCAGGAACCAGGTCAGGTCAGGTATTGGAGCATGCACCGGAGCTTGCAGGAATGCTGCAGCACAATTTGAGGAGTGCAAATATTTTAGGAAAAATATCCTCATCACACTCCCTTGTTGCCTCTGCTGCTCCAGCAGGCTGCTCATGCAAGGGTTTCATTTGAAACTTGTTTCCATCTATACAGCTCTTGCCGAAACAAGTCCGTTGAGGGCATGTAATCAGCGTCTTCCTCTACCACCTCATCAAGCGATGGTGGATGATCTCCACACAGCACAGAAGGGACCAATCCCAGAATCCTCGAGGAGGGCAAAGCTAAGTCCGAAAACGGGCCTTCAATTTCAGAGTTGAGGAGGTTGAGAAATAGTATGGCCATGTTTTTTGATAGTACTCCTCAGGTGTAGCAGCAGGTGAATTATTTCGCATAGTCTGTCGACCAACAGTTCTTGGCATCGATGGCTTGACATTGACAGTGTTTGCCATCCCAATGGCTTGTCTGTAGGTCCGCGGAAATTTGCTGTCGACTGGCTCGGACAAGGCGACATATGTTGACTTGACCTCCTCGACTTCACTGTTTGCTTTGATGATATGTACAGTTCAGCATTGTAGTTTGACGGTTATGCCAGCGAGATGCGACAGGAAGTGATTGACTACCATGAATGTCATGATGAAATTGAAAAAAGTGAGGCTACTCAACAGTGATGCTGCTTCAGCTCGAGAGTTTGGGTTCCAAGTGATACCAGAGAAATCTGTTCCACAAGCTGTCATGTTGGCACCATAAGCAATATTCTCAAATGCAGTAATGATGTAGACATATGCTTGGTAGAAGTGGTTGCATGCCTCAAGCCTGGCAGCCCATTTTTTCTTGCACAAGTCGAGTAGATCTTTCCGGTGTTTTGTCTCTCCTGATAAGGCCTTCGTGGTGATAGATTGCAAGCGTCCTTCATGCCTTGGACTTCCAAAAAAGAACAAGCAACACGCTTTTAGCTTGTCGATGGTGTTCCTGATGTTTGGAAGGGTGCATGCGTGAGCAATTACGAGATTTAAACAGTGTCAATTACAATGTACATTTACCGCTCTCGGTGATTGCTGTTTGATTAACCACTGGATTCTAATTTTATCACTGGACATGTTGGCAGCTCCATCATATCCCTGCCCACGGATGTTGGTGACATAGAGGTTTACCTCTCTGATAAAGTTCAGAATGGCAGGGGCGATGAAACAGCAGTGATTCTTGACAAATTAAGGAACGTTAAAAACTCTTCCCGGATGTATTTATTGTAGTCCACAAATCGAATACACAGGACAAGATCTTCCTGACTATGACTTGTCACCTGATCAGTGAGGACACTGAAGAATCCTGCTGCTTTAATTTCCTGAATCAAATCACTACATATTATATCATGCCCAATGATGTCAATAATTTTATTCTGGATGCGTGCTGAGGTGTACACAGCATTCTTGTTGGCAAGTCCTATGTCGACAAGGTGGCAACGAAGAACTTCATTGTCTTTTGCGATTATCTGGAGGGCTGCCAGAAAGGTTCCAGGATTGCTGACGTATTGAATGAAGTCATGTTCTGCGTACATCCTTTTCATTGTGACCTCGAAGTGCAATGCACTGACATTCACAGAAGAGGACGGCTTCAGCTACTGTTTTTATTATGTGCCAATTTCTTTAGATGCTTTTGCTTTTTTCTTCTTTGAACTGAATGTCCATAATCTTCTGTGGAGGCTCCATAGAGTCCAAGAATGCAACTGATGCAATCATTGCATCACAATGATATTTGGTTCTCTGGTGCTCTTTTGCTTTTTCATCGAGCTTGTGGGACATTGTGAAAGGTGTATTCATGATTGCCCTCATCCGTTTTCTGTCTTGTATGGGCATCATCAATGTGCAGTGGATGCAGAATGCAGCGTCCAGTGAGGAACTATAAACCATCCAAGTGTCGTCTCACAAATATCGCAACTTCAACTGGTGCTGACACTGGTGAAGTAATCGTGATGGGAAAACATAATTCTGAGATGGTGTGAAGTGGCTTTTAAGGATATGAATCCTATTACCATCATTGAGAGATCTGAGTGTGGTTTGCAACTCCTTGTTGCTCAATGTAGCATTCAGGATTTTCCCAATGTCATTGCGAAAATTCTTATGATTGGTGGCCTCATAACTCTTTCATAAGATCTTGGATATTTATCGATATTGGACAAGGTGAGGCGCACACTGATTCCCTACAAAGGGCGAAAAATCACCAAAAAACACCTTTATTCTCCGTATATACAGTCTGCGTATTACATGACAGTATATACAGTCATGGCCAAAAATGTTGGCACCCTTGCACTTTTTTCAAATAATGCACCATTTCTTCCAGAAAATTGTTGAAATTATAACATCTTTTGGTGTCTAACATTGTATTCTTTGGTTTGCAGTGGAACAAAACAAAAAAAAGCTGAAAAAATTACTAAATCTGAGCTTATTCCCACAGAAATCCTAAAATGGCCCGGACAATATTATTGGCACCTTTTTGAAGTTGTGAGAAATAATGAGATTTCAAGCAGGCGATTCTCCTTTACTTTGGAATTGAACTCACCTATGGTGAGTTTCAGGTACCTGCAATATAAAAATC
>CM068955.1:84689407-84732541 GCA_035128595.1 Eptatretus atami | reverse complement strand
CTGACAGCCAATTCGACTTGTAGCATAAAAATTAAATTTATAAAACACCAGCACAATTACAATTTAGAGTGCATTAATATAATTATTTTCTTCCACAGTAGCCCGACAAACAAACACACAAACACCGGTCCGTGAATTATAATAAGGATTGACACTTCACTTGTCTTCCGCGAATTACCCCTCGGCCTGCTCGCTCGCAAAGGTGTCAGCGGTGAACCACGATGCGCTATCTTTAACCTCCGCCATCGAAGATCGGAGGTTACTGTTTTCAACCCCTTCCTGTTTGTTACTTACGAAATATAAAGATTTCGTAGTATATTGATGACTTCCGTTTCTGTTTTGTTGTGTGTTTGTTTGTTTGTAGGCACGATAACTCGAGAACGGAAGGAGCTACCAATGTCAAATTACACCACGTGATTCAGGAGGGTGATGGCTAGGCTGATTAGATTTTGGTCAAAATCGGTCAAAGGTCAAGGTCACAGTGAGGTCAAATTTTCGATTTTTGATGGTTTGGTACAGATAACTCGAGAACGGAGAAGCTACCAATGTCAAATTACACCACGTGTTCAGGAGGGTGATGGCTAGTGCTGATTATATTTTGGTCAAAATCGGTCAAAGGTCAAGGTCACAGTGAGGTCAAACATCCAAAAAATGATAACTCGAGAACGGAAGAAGCTACCAATGTCAAATACACCACGTGTTCAGGAGGTGTGGGCTAGCGCTGATTAGATTTTGGTCAAAATCGGTCAAAGGTCAAGGTCACAGTGAGGTCAAACATCCAAAACATTGATTTTTGATGGTTTGGTACAGACATCGTAGAAACTTCTGGTTTGCGTCGTTACCTTCTCTAGAGACAGTTTATTAGACAAGGTCAGAGGTCAAGTTGACGATTTCGTAAGTACCAGTCTATGACTGCTTGGTTGTTTGTTTGTTTGTTTGTTTGTGAACAGTATTACGGAAAAACTCCTCGACGGATTTCGACGAAACTTGGTGGGGGGGTTAGGTATGGTCCAAGGATCATGCCATTAGATTTTGGACTGGTCCAAAATCCAATATGGCCGCGATGGCGGCCATTTTGAAAAAACATTTGAATTTTTTTTTTCATTTCTACATGTTTAGTGATTTCCAACCCCCCCCCCCCCCAAAAAAAATTGTTAGAGAAAAAAACAATTTTTGCAACTTTTTTTCAACAAAATTTCGATTTTTTTTTTTGCACTTCTACATTTATAAGTGATTTCCACAAAAAAAACATGCCAAAATTATAATTGCGGCTGATTTTGGAACTTCAGTGGATATACCCACGTAAAATCAATTTCTGTCTCAAGGAATCTAGTTATGACGAATGAATTGAGTATGTAAAAGTTAAAAGTAAAGGGAAAGTTGCAAACTATAACTCTGTGAGCACTGTTGACGTCAAATTGAATGAATCGGATATCAGGTTCACTTGAGTGACCTAGCAGTATTGGCGGCGGAGGTTTCGCACTCTACCGAGTGCTCCCCCTCTGGTTAAACAGTAATTTAAAAGGGTAATTATAAACATGAGAATCGTCAAACATAAAATCGTCAAATCGAGAATTTAATCTTACTTCGTCACGGAGTGTATTCTTACTGAAAATCAAGATCAAGCGGGCTTTCACCATTCTGCTCCAGGAGGAGGCTTCAGTCTTCCCTGAGCTCACCTTTAGGACACGTGACTAAAAATAATGCTTCTAAATAATGTGGTCCTCTTTTTTGTTGGGGGGAGTGTGTGTACACACCTTCTCTGGGTATGCCACTTGGAAGCAGCTAAAGTTGAAGGACAAGTTGAAGAGAGCATACATAGGGAGAAGCCAGAACAGCAGAGTAGAATATCGGAACATGAGCACTGACATCCTCAGGGCCAATCATGGGGGTACCGTCGAGGCTCATCAGTTTCTCTACCTCTTTGGTGAATAACTCTGCGTCCATGTGGCAGTATGAACTTTGTTGGACGGGGGGAGCAGTGTGGGTAGCAGTAAGGTGTTGTAAAAGAGGGATGAGTTGGCGACGTGAAAGTTGGAGGTGAAAACTGAGTTTGGCCAATCTTCCATGGAATGAGAAAAATCTTCAATGGAGTTATTTGTGGTAAGGGAGCTGATGAAGTTCCATTTTATACATGGAAGACAGACTGAAAAAAGTAGCACAAGGTCTTTCAGGAAGGATACAGGTTGAGATGATTGATGTGTTGGCCTGCCGTTGTTTCTTAATGATGTCAACCTTAATAGGGTGGACACACTTGTGGGCCTCGTGAAATCACCCGAGGTTTCCCTTGGTTGGGCTAGCCTTCAATATTGATAGAGCAAGCTGACCCATACCAAAAAAATCTTCCTTATATGGATAGGCCAGGAATGCTCGCTCTTTTTCTGTCCATCTATGTTCTGTTCCTACGTGTTTATGAGGGTGATGACATGAGGACACTTCATTTAGCTACTTGTATGTCTTTCTGGAGTTTCCTGGCATTGCCCATGTACATGGTTGGATCCTAAATTCTCGTCCGATTGGCGGCACCTCTTCTTTTGTCCATTTTGATGAAATTGCTTTGATATGAATAAACTTTAGCGCACATGAAGAAATATGCAGAGAGTGTACAAGTAAGTGGGGAGTGGACACACCAACACACCACAGAACTTTGCTTGCTTCACGTTTTCTCATTTTCATTTTGAGTGGCAGGGAAAGAGACTGATGAAAAACATAGCTTATATTTGTATGGTTAGTGGGTACTTGTTTTATTTTCCGACCATGAATGTGATTTTTAAAAAAAATTTGAATTGTAGATAAATAAATACAGTTGGAGGAAAATTTAAAGGGGTGCCTTTGCTGCATAGAACAGGAGAAATGGTGTGTGTTGTGCACATAAAGTTGACCTACGAAAATGTTTGTCTTTGTGTAAAATGAGCAGGCAGTTGGTAAACTCGTCAAAGAGAAAGTTATCCGTATTTTCGGGAGCCGTGCTCATGTAACGATGCATTTGCAAGTTAAATCCTCTGGTTTGGCTTCACCTTGCAACAGATGATCAGAAAGCCATGCCGAATAATGAAGAACTTGGGGTTGAAGAGGAAGTGGTGTGTCATCAAGAAGCAGATGAATTGGGCAAGTACTTTGTGATAAGTTCAAGACGTGAGATTCTTTTTCGTTTTTCAGACAGAAAATTGTCTCAGGTCATTGTTCAAGTTACTTTGTTGAATAGCAGTTGCATATAGATTCATTCACTCAATGATATGGAGGATACCTGCAAATCACCAGTTATTAGTTCTCTCCTAGTTTCACCGGAGGGGACTGTAGGTTTGCTCTCTGTCTGTCTGTCCGTCCGTCCCACCTGTAGTTTTGCAGACTTTTCCCATACCCTTTTACATATTGAATTGAAACTTTGGACATGGCTTCATCATGACAAGTTACAGAACACGTTTGAGTTTCAGGATGTTTCGTCAATTTTTCACAGAGTTATGCCCTTTTTGGACTTAGAAAATATCACATCGGTAGGGGACGTGTGTTGTAAAGCAATTCTCGCTCTTGTTCGTCGTAAACTGGAAGAGGCATGAAGAAGGAACTCTACCCATTACACACTGATACAAATCCCATCATCGTAAAGGTTGAATAAATTTAATTCATTATATTATTGAAATTGCACGAATGTATCGATTTATTTAATATTTACTTATTCAGAAGAATGTGGAAACTGCTGTATTTTCATCGGTAGCAACTCTGCATGTTATTATTTAGCCAGCTGGGTTTCTGTAGTCAGCTCTGATTTTATTTGTAGTTTGTTTTAAGTAATATTGCATGACCTCCACAGAAGTGGCCACAAGCAACATGTCCTTGGAATGCAGTCCTGCTGAGCCTCATCTGCAGCAGGAGCAAAAAGCTGAGGACTTCATGCAAAGGGTGGAGGAAGAGGAAGGGTGTGAAGAAGTTACGCACAACACAAACATGGATAAGGAATCACCTCGGACTCTTGAAACTGTGGAGGAAGTTAAAGAGCTTGAGAAAATGGATGATGATGAAGAGGTTGAGGTGGAGGAAAACGTGCAACAGCAGATGCAAGAAGAGGTGGCAGATGAGGAGCATGATGTCTCTATGGAGAATGAGAGGTTAGTCATGGTGGGGAATAATAATGAGCAGGAGGAAAGTGCAGTTAAAGATCCACAAACAGAGGAAGAGATAGTGAAAAAACAAGAGGTTATTGAGAAAGAAAAGGACAGCATGCACAGTGGTGTGGAAATTAAGGAGACGCATAAAGTTGATGCAATTGACACCGTGGATTTAAAGCAGGAAGAGGACGTTGTCGAGAAAAATCGAGAAATAAAAAATGAAGACGACTCGGAAGGAGAAGATGTAGGACCAAATGAGCTTTCTGGTGACGATGAAGAGCTTGACAGGGCTGAGGATAAAACTGAGAATCAAGTCGCTCAATCAATAAAACGTCCATGGTCGGTGGATGCTGTTGGGTCAGGAAGTCTTTCATTAGATTGGATGGGTTCACAGGATTCCAACATTGTCCAAACCGTGTCTAAAAGTCCAGAGGCAATGTCAGAGTCGAGCTTAATACCAGATGTTCAGAAGAAAGAGCCACTGGATAAAGAAAGAAAAACGACTGAAAATTTTGAAGGAGTATTTGCCAATACCACCAAATCTGCACAGGAAGTTGAACCAAACGAAGAGTTTGAAGAAGCTGACAATCGGATAATGGCTGCTGACGAAATTAAACTTGAAAATGATGAAATGGTCGAATCTGAGAGAGCTTTCGTAGGCCGTCGGAATGACAGCAGCATGGATATGGCACAGCCATTGGAAATGGACTCATCAGACGAAGGCTCAGGCATAGCTTGGCACACGCATGTTTCATCAGCAAGGAGCCCTTCTGAAAATGTGCAGAACAATGCTGAATCTGCAATGTCCAAAGATGAAAAACACTTTAAGATCTCACCGCGTTCAGATGTTGACAGTGACATGGACGATGGCATGGACACTGAAGAGATGTCCGGAGCAGACTCGGGACACAACATGCCGAAGGGTGGCTCCGATGGTGCGTCACATGCCAGTCTTGAAATGTGTTCCCCACAAGCTGAATCGGACACCGTGCTCGACTCGACCGATGCGGGTCTGGTGGAGGAGTTCCTCAGCTCGGAGCTCTTTTCCTCAGATGCAAGCCTGGACACATGCCAGGCGGAAAGATTTGTGCATACAGCCACGATCACCCCTCCCACTCATGGAATGGGCAAACCCATGATGGGCAAACGGAGATTTTCACCTGGCAGACCACGTGTTCGCACGGTAAGACCTTCTGCAATGTACATCGAACCAGATATTATTGGTCATACCTCTGTAGCAGGATGTGTTTCCTTGGTGGGTTGTTGTCTCCAACTCGAGCTATGTCTTTGCTACCATATGGATGTTCTCTGCCACTGCTGCAGAATTTCCAACCAATACAAAGAAATGCTGACCAGAATCTGTGTTTATACAGGGTCGCGGAGGTGGTTTCCCAGGAAAGCGACGGCCTCGGGGTGCTGGAGGAGGCAGCCGTGGAGGAAGGGGAAGGTCTCGCCTCAAGACGAGCAATTTTATTATGATGGGGGTCAGTTTGGAAATACTTTTCCCTCACATTGTTTAAATATTTACAAAGAGTTTTCTTTTTGATTTACGTGCCTGCGGCAAATTATGAACCCCCTACCAACCTAATTTGAAATTCTCATTGCCTCCGCCATCTGCGATGGATGGAGGTTATGTTTTCACCTCTCTCTGTTTGTGTGCAGGATATCTCAAAAAGTTGTGGACGGTTTTGGATGAAATTTGGTGGGCAGGTTGAGTGTGTGACAACGCCAAATTGATTAAATTTTGGTGAAGATCCGGATGCAGAGACGAGAATTTAAGTGATTCTTCACCATTGAGAGATAGGCCTAAAAACGATATGTAGTACAATGTCTCCAAAAGTTTTTGACGGATTTGGATGAAACTTGGTGGAAAGGTTGGGTGTTTGACAAGGAAAAATTGATTCAATTTTGGTGCAGATCTGGATCCCATAATTTAAGTGATTCGTCACCATTGAGTGATAGTGCTAAAAACGATGTATCGCACGATGTGTCAAAAAGTTTTGGATGGATTTGGCCGAAACTTTGTGGACAGGTTGGGTGTGTGACAAGGACGAATCAATTATATTTTGGTGAAGATATGAGATTTTTAAAAAGTGATTCTTCACCATTGAGAGATGGGTCCAAAAATAAATACCATATTTCAAACAGTTGTGGATGAGTTGTGACAAAACTTGGTGGATGAGTTGGTTAGGTGATAAGAACAAGCCAGATCTGGCCTATCAGTGGGATACAATACATAAACTGTTCAGCCTGGTGCAGGTATGTGCTCCACCGAGTGTCATTCTTGTTTTATTTGTAAAAATTTACGTAAATTTGTAAAATTTGTAAAAAAAAAATATAGCTCTTCTATAAATTGGGTTTCTTCTTCCGATGGACCATGCTCTGTCACAGTGTGTCAGTGCCGCCGCAGCAGCTTCCTGAGCAAGGGATATACTGGGTAGTTTGCCCTTGTCTTCTCAGCAGTAGTTAGGGAAGAAATTTGTTTGTAATTTGTTCAAGGTGCCAGCGATCGCTCACCTAATCTTCAGGAAGGACACCCTGGAGTTTAACGTCCATCCGAGGGATGGCACGCACATTGATGAATCCTGTGACGGTGACAGTTTATAGCTGGGTCAGGATTTAAACCCAGGCTGGACAGCTTCGAGGCGAGAGTGCGTACCTCGAGGCCATCCTGTCAGCTCACAAATTGATAGAGCAAGGTGTATATGAAGAGTTTGGTCCAAAGTGCCATTAACACCAATTCCACATTTTGCTAGTTAGCAGCAGCTTTAGCAATATGCAATGGTAGTGGATGTACACAAGCCATATGTTATGTAAAACGAGATAAAGGCCCTGTTGTTTCGTACAGAAAACCTGGCTTTGTTTCATAACACGGAATCTGACGTTCACAATGTTCGATGACACAATGGAGATCTCATTTTGGAATCTCACTCTTCATATCCTTTACTTAGCTGGCAAGTTGTAAAGGGTTTTTTGGGTTTTTTTTTTAAAGGTTGGTCAACGCCTTGCATACTTTTGTAAATGTGAACATTGGTATATAAAACTGTTCCTTTTTGTCTTGTCATTTGCTCTTTTGCTGTCTGTAGATTCCTATGATGGATGATCCTCCGGTGATTGACGACGAAGAGGAAAACAGCATGCATAACACTCTGGTGCTCTTTTCCACCGACGACAAGTTCACGCTGCTCCAGGTATGTGAAAGCTTTCATTTGTTTTTCCCATATGGAGGTTATTTATTCATTTATTTATTTTCAATAGCATTTGTTTGAAGTGAAACAATGCAAATTCCCAAAACTTCAACTTGCAAGGTCAGATGATTTTTAAAAAATTATTATTATAATTATTATTATTTTATTATTATTATTATTTAAGTTTGCCTGAAACAAGGCTGAGAGCCACTATTTGTAAAGGGCAACAAAGAAAAAGAAGAGGAAAAACTGGCAAAACCTTCTAGTCCTGAAACAAGGAAACCTCTTCACAGGACCACTGTGCGGGAGGGGGGTAACGAGGCCAGGCAGAAAAATAAATTTTCCTACCCCCTTCGGGTGTTTTTTAGGAGACACCATCTCCGTACCGGATGGCTGTTGGTTCCCAAAGGCAGGTCATCCGCCCTTTATCAGGTGGTGTTTTTCATCCTGGCAGGGTGTCGCGGGGTCAGCCTCCCCACTAGCAAAGCCAGTGAGGGGTGTCGGTTTAGTCACCGATTAGCCGACCATGCGGCAGGTGGCACTGGGTTGCATGTTACCAGTTGCGGTCCCAAAAGACTGACCTGACTGAAGAAATTCTCATTACCTCTGTCATCTGCTGTTAAGCAAAAACAATGTGTCTCTAAAAACAGCAAGTGGATGTCCGCATGATTTTTGTGAAGGCAACCATGTGTTATTTGTGATTGGTCAGAACAATCACTGGTATAAAACACCCAATCGGGGACTTCTGATGGCAAGAAATAGCCACCTCCGTAGAAAGCGCCGGGAAGTTCACGCTTGTGACACTTGCAGTTTTAATAAGTGCATCGTATAAAGCTACAGATGTAAATTGAAATATCTGGCGATGATCAGATTAGTAGTTTTCAGTCAAAAAAAAATTCAACTTGCATTCTTTTTCACTTGACTCCTCACACAGCGACATATAATTGACAGACCAATCTGCCTCTTCTTATTTGATATCTGCTGACCTAGTTCATACCCTTGTTGGCAGAAACAAAATTTGCAAGCACACACTCGATAAACAACCTTTTTTTTTTTTCGAATCCAAATTTTGATTTTCCCCACACAAAAAGTTCTTCCAGAATACTCGTGTAATAATATTGCAAACTTTCTAGTCCTTATATTTGTGATCACATCACAAAGTTTATACTTCTTTGGCCCAATCATTACAATTACTTGGTCTTAGAGGGGAAGGACATCGGGTCGGGAAATATGTTATGAGTATCTGGGAGGAAGAGTGACCGGGGATGGTAAGTCCGAGGCAGAGGTGCGGAGGAGGATTCATGTGGGTGTGAATGCGAATTGAGGAGGGTGGAGGGAGTAATGGCAGACAGAAAGATATCAAGAAAATTTAAAGGGAGGGTTCTGATGTCGTGTTTAATGCCGGCCTACATTTACGGTATGGAGATGGTGGCACTGACAGAGACAACAACGGAGGCTGCAGGTTTGGGAGAACAACTGGGTCAGGAGGATTGCGGGAGTGAAGAGAAGGAGAATGGATGAACTGAGTGAGGAGGTTTGGTGTGCAGATGAGTTTGACGGGGAGATTGGTGAAATGTCGGCTGTGATGGGCGAGACATTTGGTGCGGAAGGGGGATGAGAGAATGAAAGAGAGTGGATAGCTTGACGGAGCAAGGTAGGAGGAAAAGAAGTAGACTGCAGTTGAGATGGGACATTTGTGTGAGGAGGGATATCCGTGATGTAGCGGTGGTTTCAGAGTGGAGAGAGTTGGCTGAGGACAGAGGGAGGTGGAGGAGGCAGGGCAGAAGCGTGGTGCCATCGGACCTCACCCCTTATCAAGGGAAGAGGAGGAGAAGGTTTTATCTCGACTGATTTTGTCATTGTTTGTGAAATTTCTGACATAGCCAGGGACTTAAATTCTGGGTCTCTCACTAATATGGCAAAAGTTTTGGAGGTCGGTGGTTCGATTCCGCTTGGGTCATTACCAAAGACTTTAAAATGAACAACATCAGATGTGCTGCCTCCCTGCTTGACTCACCATGTAAAAAAGATGAATCCACAGATACACACCATCGGTTGGTGTGGGAGGGGGTGAGTGGGAGGATATTTCTCCTTAAATTGCCCTACTTATTGTGGAGAGAAATGCGACGTCGTAGAGATGGCATCAACGGTACACAGAGTGCCCCGGTGCCCCGGGAAGTCGTGTCTCTTCCCCCACACACAGTGACTGTGTTTGCCTGAAGTTAATTCCGGTGTTGTCTTGTGGACTTGTCTGCATATATTGTGCCTGATTTGTGTTGTATCTTCTCCACGAGCCTAAAACTGTGTCAGAAACAAAACCCAACCACTGAACTGTTGAGTTATTGAGAGGGTATCAGGGATGTATTGTGTGTGTGTGTGTGTGTGTGTGTGTGTGTGTGTGTGTGTCTGTGTGTGTGTGTGTCTGTGCATGCGCGCTACGTACGTATACACATATGCTTGTATAGCCCCTTACTTCATCCAATAATTAGTTTTATGTCTGACAGTGGTGATTATTTATTTATTTACTTATTTACTTATTTTTGATCAGGGATTTTTTTGTTCAATGTCAACCAAACAAAAGCTTTCCGGTACACATGTGCTGCAGTCTATTTTTTCAGTGTTGCGGAAGACTGACAAGCCTTCATCATTGAGGAGGTTCATCTGATTTTGTGGAACCATAAGGTATGGATGGTTTGCTAAATCTACAGTTTGTGAGGACAATGTGGGTTTATCCCGTATGCATGCAGGACATGTGCGTGGTTTGTGGAAGCTTCGGGCATGGTGCCGAGGGCCGTCTGCTGGCGTGCTCACAGTGCGGTCAGTGTTACCACCCGTACTGCGTTGGTGTCAAGGTAAGGCGGTCCAAGTTGAGTGATGTGTGCACGTTATTGAGCAAACCTCTGTGTAGGGTAGAGGTTATCTTGAGTGGCAGGAGCGTAACAGGGCAATGTGTGCTTTATTTGGCAATTACTAAGATCATAATGTAGAAATTGTGACCAGATATGGGAATCAAACCCCAACATTTTCCATCGTGCTTTTATGGTTGTTAAAGCAATTTAAAAAGAGCTGATAGTTTGGGCTTTTATTTATTTATTTGTTTATTTTTCTTTGCAAAATTGAGGCTCATGGAAGTGCGAGGTGACTGAGGTTGTGAACTGACAGTAAGGTAACGGTTGGTCACAATAAGCAATGCTGTAAATGAACTGGAAAAGAGGAGAGAGGTGGTGGGAGGAAACACTGCAACCTACAAGTCAAAGGTCCGGTGTTGTCCGGTGTTGTTGGGGTTAGGAAGGGTTAATATTAATGGGGGAGAAAAAATTGTTGGTAGGAATCTGGGATGACATGAGATGGCGGTGTGTGATCTGCTTTTGATGCCCCGGATTGAGGAGTGGGCAAAGCTAATATATGTTGTTGGTCGATTAGTCTGGGACATGAAAGGTAATACATGGCAATTGATGCTAACATTACTGGGGCATTTGCTGAAGTTGTACTTACTGTGTAACGATACATTTTACTTTTCTAAAATAATGTAAAATGGGGAATTTGTTTTTTTATCATGATGAGATTTGGTCATTCTCAATTTCAGAAAATTGAATTTGGTTTCCCTTTTTTAGGTCATCTCTACCGAGATGACCTAATAGCCCGGACCAAATGTCCGTCCGTCCGTCCGTACGTCCGTCCGTCAACAATTTTTCTTTCCGATCTTGATGAAACTTAGTATGTGGGTAGAGGTCGATGAGTGTTGCACAACGATATAACTTTTGTCCGGTTCAAGGTCAGGACAGAGGTCACGAGGTCACGTAAGTTATAAAAATCGCCATTTTCAAAACCTATCTAGTCTGCCATTCTACAAGATATTCAGCACTGTTTATTGATTATGATAGTAAAAAATATTATCTTGTATCTAACCGGACAGATTTTTGAATTTCCGTCCCGTTTGGCCGCCACGTAACCTGGAAGATGGTCAAAAACACCTCCCGGTACAAAGAAAACTTTTTACTTCCGATCTTGATGAAATTTGGTATGTGGGTAGAGGTCGATGAGTGATACCCAACGACATATTTTTTCCCGGATTCGAGGTCAGGGTCAAGGTCACGAGGTCACGAAAGTTGTGAAGTCGCCATTTTCAAAACCTATCTAGTCTGTCATTTTAGGAGATATCTGGCAACGGTTAATCGATTATGATAGTAAAAAACATTATAGAGATGACCGTCACCCCACACGGGGAAATTTTTTGTTTATGTCGTCAAGGTTTGTGGAGGAGCTTAGAACACTGAATGGATCAGGATGCAGCAGGACAAAAGGAATAGTGGAGAAAGAGAGGGGGTGGTGGTGGTGGTCGGGGGGGGGGGCTCATAGACACCAACAGCAGTGTTGAAGGATAACATAGTTGGAGACTTGGACAAACAATGGGTGTGGGGAGGAATTGTTGGGGAGGGGAAGGACACATTGGGTGGATAAGATCGATACAGAATGAAACTCTCAGGAAGGAAAAACTGGAAATTTGGATGGAGGAGGGGGGGGCTTGGGGTTGTGGAGTTGCGGTGAGGGTGGGGGGTTAGCGATGGTAGGAAAGATCATGGTTTTGCATTGGGGATTATCGAAGATGGTGTTGAACAGCTGTCTTGAAGAGGAGGGAATAATGAGATTGAAGAGAATGTGGAAATTGGTTCCAGAGGTGGAAAAAAGAGGATCAACTGGTGGAGGCGAGCAGTGATCCTGGATTTCGGTAGTTTCACCAGAAGGGGGGTAAGCCTTTTGTTGGTTTCGTGATTCGGGTGGCAGGCTTTGGATGTTAGGGTCCTGATTCGTGAGCCCCGTTGGCCGCTGAATTAACAGTGGGGTTGTCTCAGCCTGTCATCCTTCTGAGGTCGGCAAAATGAGTACCAGTCTACTTGTAGAGGGGCACAGCATCAGCGGCACAGCCGCGCTTCCAAGAAATGATAGCTCCTACTGCAGCCAAGCTGCCAATACGCAAGAACAGAACCAGAAGGGGTTGATGGTGGACGGTGTGCACCCTGCAGAAATCTGGAGGGGATGAAGACTGGAAAGAACAGAGGATGCAAGACCAGAAAGGAGGCAGTAGAACAGAGGGGCCACCAACCTGATCGTCCCAGACAGAAAGACCAGCGAGCCGATGGGAAAGTGATAGGCCCATTTAATTGGCTTCAGCATGGGAGATTCCAATGATCTTGTAGGCCTTGGCTTCCATGGCATCAAGTAAAGCAAGGTAGTGAGGTAGGGGAGCCAACCCAAAGCAGGGAGCAGGATTCCATCAAGGTGCTGATGAAGGCCTTGTAGGTAGAATGAGTTCAGATATGCCAAGGAAGGATTCTGTACGACGGAGGATGCCAAGTCTGCATCTGGCTTTGGAGGCCAACTTTGAAACGTGGTTTGCCCAAGAAAGAACAGGCCTGATGAGACCCAGGAGTTTTAGTGAACTAACTTTCTCAAGAGGATTGTTAAGTAGATGGGAGGGTTTTCCTTGTAAACATTTTAAACTCAATTTAAATATATAAACCCCAAACTTTTTAAACAACATAACAAGTTGTCCTTGTAAACATTGTAAGATGCTATTAAATGTTGTGTGCAGATAACGAAAGTGGTGCTAAGCAAAGGCTGGCGGTGCCTCGAATGCACAGTGTGTGAGCAGTGCGGGAAGGCCTCGGATCCAGGCCGTCTGCTTCTCTGTGACGACTGTGACATCAGCTATCACACGTACTGTTTGGATCCGCCACTGCACACGGTTCCGAAGGGTGGTTGGAAGTGCAAGTGGTGAGTTATTTCCCAACAACACAGCCGTCCTCGTCATTTTTATTCATTGTTGTCTTGTGACTCGCCCGTTATATTCCTGTATTTATTTATGCACTCCCCGTCAAATATGTTGTTTCTAATTTGGGCACCAAGCCTTTCAGGATGGGTAACCTATTGTTTTTCTTCTGATTATTATTATTATTAATATTATTATTATTATTATTAGTATTAGGGTTCCCAGCCTTCCCAGGCTAGGAAACTTATTGTTTTTGATCAGATTATGATGATGATGATTATTATTATTCTGTATGACTTTCGCATGTTTATTCCCTCTTAAATTAATTTTCTCGGCAACCGTTGGTCCGATTGACACAAAATTTTCACCCTTGTATGCGCCTATTGACGCAGATTTTTTTTTCGTGCTAAATATGACGTCATAGATCACGTGGTACGAGCACCATCTTTGGAAAACCGAAACATTTTGGACGTCATTTTCTCTGGAACCGCTACCTGGAAAAAAATTGAAACATGGCTCATTGTCAAGAACTTCGCATGGGGAATGTGGTGTTTTACTATTATGTCATCAGTGCCTTCATTATGATGTCATAATTTGACAAGTACAATGCTTTTATCAGATCAGTTTGAAATTTCTTGAGCATGATCTATGCAACAACTTACCGGAGAGAAAAAAATGATGACGTCATAGGTCGCATGGTTTGGCAGCTTTGGTTTTTTGGAAAAAGTGTGTGGAATAAACCCTTCTTATTTTTAGCTCACCGAGACTTCAGTCAGGTGAGCTTATGCGATTGAGCAGTGTCCGTAGGTGAATGAGTGAGTGAGTGAGTGAGTCAGTCAGTCTGTAAACACTCGTCATTTTTGCTTGAACCAAACACATGCTTTTGATTAAACTGGGCCACAGGCTTCATATCTGATGCCTAACGAAGGTGTATTGACCGCATCAAAATCTGCGCACATTCAGAGGGTCTATGGGTCTTTTAATCCCCCCCAGCCCCATCCCTCCAAAAAAGAAATGGTATTTGCTCTTTCTCGAACTACACACGCAATTTGATGAAACTTGACCACAACCTTCAATCAGCGTATGGTCGAATTATATTGACCGCATCAACATCTGCACTCATTAACTAGGTCTTGGGGGGGGGTGGAGTTGTGATCCCCCTCCTCCCCAACAAGTATTTGCTTTCTCCTTCAGTCAGGTCAGGTATGGAGATGTGCCAGAACAGCGCGTCGCTGCGTCCACTTTCCGCCGGTACTCCAGGGGCCTCATCTGCCTTACCCCAGGCAGATGCCAGCCCATCCCATCTCCTTGAGATGCCGTCAACCTGCTGCAACCACGAGCATGTGGTCGGCCCATTGGCCTCCTCCACTCACAAGACTCCCTGCTGAGAGAATTCTGGTGAGCAGATCAGCGTCAGGAATGAGCCGACCTGTGCCATACATGCCGCAATGATGCTCGACGGACCATGCAGGTAACAAATCTTCATCGAGTCTTCTCTTCAGCACGCCGTGGACCACAGAAATCTGACCATCGATAGCCAAGATTCTCCGAAGAGAGCTGTACAAAGAAGTAATCTCCGTCTACAGTCCTTGTAGAGTCCAAGGTCTCGCATCCCATAGAGCAATACATGGAAGCACCAAGGAGCTGAAGACTCGACCTCCCCACCCTCCTCCTTCCCACCCCCCCCTCCCTCTTCCTTTTTTCCTTCCCCCCTTTCCACCCTCACTCACCCCTTCTTCCACCCTCCTGTTCCTTCACTCCATCCTTCTTTTTTTTATCTTTTCTTTCTTTTCCCTTCCTCCACCCCTACTTCCCCTACCCTTTCCTTCTTCTCCTTTTCTTTTCTCTCACTTCCCTTCCTTGCCCCTTCCTTATCTCCCCTCCCCTTCTCCTGCTTCTCTTTTACCTTCTCCTATTTCCCCCCTTGCCCACCTCCTTTCATCTGCCTGCTTCCCCTTCTACCTTTTCTTCTCCTTTCGTCCTTCCCTCCTTTTCCTCTGTTCTGTCTTTTTAACCCCTTCCCTGCCCCCCTCCCCTTTCTCCCCTCCCCTCTTCACCTTCCACCTCCCCCCCACCTTCTACCCCCCCTTTTTTTCTCGCCTTTTTTCCTTTCCCTTTTTCTCTTTTCCTTTTTCTTTTTCCTCTTATCCTTTCCCCCCCCCTTTTCCCACTTTCTTTCCTTTTCCCCTTTTTTTGTTTACTATCTTTCCCTTCTCCCACCCCCCCACTCCTTCCCCCCCTCCCCCTCTCTTCTTCCTCTTTTCTTCTTTTTCTTCCTTTCCCTTGCCACTCCCCACCCCTCCCCCTCTCCCTTCGCCTCTCTTTTTTTCCCTTTTTTTTCTCCCCCTTTTCCCTTTCCCCTTCTTCCTTCCTTCTTTCCTTCTTTTCCCTTCTCCTCCCCTCTCCCTCCCCCCCCTCTCACTTTTTTTCACACTTTCCTACTTCTCCCTCCCCCCCTTCCTCTCTTTTTTCTCCTCCCTCTTTCTCTTCCTCCCTCTCCCTTTCTCTCTTTTTTCCCCTCTCCCTTTATCGTCCTCCCACACAGGTACCGGCAGGCCACACCCCATGATCCAGTGAATCCATGACTCCCCAGGCCTGACCCAGACGTCTGTTGACCTCTGACTCACAGCCAGCAGAGACATGAATATCACTGCCAAGGTAAGTGAATCTCTCCACGACCTCAACATCCTCACCCCAAACAGACACAGACAGGACAGCAGCATCCAAGATGTCATTGAAAGCCTGGACTTATTTTGACCCAAGAAACCCGTAATCCCAGCGGCTCCGACTCCTCATTCAGCACCTCGAGGGCCCCAAAAGGATATCTAAAGTCTCCGCAAAGATGACTGCATCATCTGCGAAATCAAGGTCCGAGATCTTGACATTCCCAAACGATGCACCGCAGCTTGATCTTTCCGACATCCTCCCTAAAATCCAGTCCATACAAGTGCTGAAAAGTGTGGGGCCAGTACACACCCCTGACGAACTCCAGTAACAACTGGAAATAAGTCAGAGATGGTACCACCACATTTCACAGCACTCTCAGTACCAGAGTGAGTTCAGACATCAGATCGATCCGTTTTGGTGGCACCCCACGAAGACCAAGAATCCTCCAGAGGGCATCCCGATTCACTGAATCGAACGCTTTACAGAAATCAATAGGCTGCAAGCAGCCCCTGCCGAAACTCTCTCTGCGTTCGGATGGACACGAAGAGCAAGGATATGGTCAATCGTTGACTCTTCTGTTGGTAAAGCCTGACTGCTCTGGACGCTAGTGCTCAAGCAGATGGGGCGAACCCTATCAAGAATTATCCGAACAAAGACCTTGCCCGGCACTGAGAGCAGCGTCACCCCTCGGTGTTGTTGCAGTCTTGGCGATCACCCTTCCCTTTCCAGAGAGGGACAACAAGGCCCCTCTTCCAATCAGTTGGGATGATGCCTGTGTTCCAGGCAGACACAAAACTGCAGCATTTCCACCAGCCTTGAGGAGTTCACATGATGCCACAGATCCCTGAAGGTTTACCCCGTTTCAACCGGTTCACCGCAGCCCGTGTTTCCACAAGCGAAGGTGGACCACAGTTGATTGGAGGGTCAGCAACAGGGATTGCAACACCCTTGACGTCAACTGACAGCTGGGATCAGCCTGGTACAACCGCTCAAAGTAACCGGCCCAGCGGGCCTTCACTTCAGACTCCTCTGTCAAGAGCCTACCACTGTCTGCTCTAACTGCAGTGCTCCGAGGGATGGGCTTGGATGAACGCAATGCCAAATTCCCTGTAAGGGACGAGAATCACCTGTCCACAGGTGATGTTCTACCCCCTCACAGATTCCTCGCACATAAGCCTCCTTGTCCACCCTTAATGCACTACAGTTTTACGCCCAGCTCCCGAAAGCTCTCTGTCCACGCTCAGGTCTAGCCCTGCGCTGCGCGCTCGGTCTAGTCATGTATCCAGTGCCCTTGAGAGACAAATTCTTCTTTGCCCTGCGGTGAGTTCCAAGACATCAGCATCAAGACGGTGGTCTGAAGGCACTCACAACTCTTCAGGACCCCCCCCCCAAACACCCAGACACCCCAAATGTCCACTCGCCTGTTCGCAAACTCCTCAGCTTCTTTCTCATCCTTGAGCTTGCCACCATCCAGCCTAGGCTGGGATGTACCATTCTCCAGGATTAAGGTGCAGCTTTAGAGTTGCTGCACAAAGCCGGTGGTCAGTATTGAGGAACTGAGCACTCCGTAGACCTGCAGTTCTGGATCATCCTCCAGCGACCGTCAACGACGACATGGTCAATCTCCTTTGCTACACCGCCAGCGTTGGAATACCAAGTCCAGCGATGAGCTTGGGCGCTGAAACCATGAACCAGCCACCCTAAGTCCATGACTTCTTGCAAAGTCAAGGAACTTAGTGCTATTCTGGTTCATAGTTCCTGACCCATGGGGACCAACACAACTCATAACCATCCCTATCAGTTCCAGCGATGCATTGAAATCCCCAAGACTAGAAGTGTATCTCGGCTGGGCACTGATCAACCACAGACTCGAGCGTGGCGTAGAATTGGTGAGGTCACTCGCCTCAGTCGGAGCATAACAGAGACCAGGGAAATGACACCTGAGAGTGACGAATCCTTCGTCTCATAATACGCTCGTGACCGGTGTTACCTCAATTATCATTGGGGTCAGCTTATTGGACACAGCTACAGCAACTCCTTGAGTATGGTAACTATCAGAGCGACCAGACCAATAGTAGTGTAACCACCCACCATGATCTCGCCACAATCCGGTCTCCGAACCTCAGAGGTGCTGAATACCGATGTCCAAACGCTTGAGCTCAGATGATAACAGAGACAGGTGATCATCCTCTCTTAGGGATAGGACATTCCAGGCACCCACCCGATGGGACCGCCTCAGGTTAACCCAAGGAGACCGCGTCTGGTGGACGACACCTAGCACCACTCGACACACTCTCCCGCAATCTGACCCAGGGATGTTACCCCGTGGTTTCCCTCCTATCATCAAAGATTGGGGGTCCGAAGGCTTTGCCCCAATCCCGTCATCCGGTGAGCTGCCCTCGAAGGGAAGCTGCACAGAAGTACTCCCACGGAGTGGTTTCAGATTTTTTTGCGTTTGTGTTTTGCGGAATGAAGGTTTACAGTGGCCGGAGTGCAAATCCTGCCCCAACCTCCTAATAAAAAAGTAACCCAACTGCAGGAGGACGTCCGCAGACACAGTGGGCACGAATATGGATGGCTGTTGGCTCACAAGGGCTCCTCCCCCTTTAGCAGGTTTTGTTTTTAATCCTGCTGGGTGTCCATATCCAACACCCTCCTCACCAGAAAACCTGTGGGGGAGACGTTAGTCACCGACAACCCGACCATGGAACAGGTTAGTACAGGTTTACATGGTACCTGTAGCAGGTCACAGATCTAACCTGACCTGACACTTTCTCCTTCGAAACTACACAAACTATTTTGATGAAAATTGACCACAGAATTCATCACCCATGTGTACCAAAGTTTGTCAACTGCATCAAAATCTCCTGCACTCGTTAATGGGGTCTATGGGGGAGGGTTTTGATCCCTCAAAATAGGTATTTGCTCTCTTCTTCAAAACTACACACACGATTTCGATGAAACTTGACTCAAACCTTCATCACCCGTGCTGTACCAAAGTTTTTTCATGGCATTACAAAAAAAAAAAGCAGGTCTAAGGGTTCTGGGGGAGTTTGAGTGACTGTTGCTCCCGATCAAGTGAGCTTCAGGATAGGAGGTCCTATTTTTTTTTATTCTCAGATTGCAGAACCCTTAAATATAGCATGATGGATGTAGGAATTGTTTTGCAGTGACTTTTTGCTTGACCCCAATAACCACCCTGGGTGTTTATTGAAGATGGGCATTTATTTTTCTGAACCCCCTCCTTTGACAGGGGGGATTTAGGGGGGTATCCTGGGGGTCTGGAACCCCCCTTTTTGAGAGGCAGCAGGAAAAAAAAAAAACGCCACAAAATCTAAAAAACAAATGCTGTATATTATTATCATCTGGTATGTGCTGTCTGTGGTGTTTGTTAGGCAGTTCATTTGTATAGAAGTCAAATGGAATGACTTGGAAACTGGTCATCGTACTCATTGCCGATTAAAAATAGAAAAACTTCTGGCTCCTTGCACTGCCATGCCATGTGCACCAAAGAGGTGGTCAAACCTTGGGCTTGGTTGGAGGCTCAGAGTGGGTTATTCGCTCGTGTGAAGATATATATTATGTAAAGTGTAAGTGGAACCGCTCGCCTTATATTCATGGACACAGTGTGATGGGGGACTTTTTCCGATTTTTGCACAAGTTATATTACTCATGAGTATTCATGAACAATCGATCGTTCCTGAACTAATTCAGATACTACAATTTAATTGCCATATTTTAATGCAAATAATCCACCCAAATAATTCACGCAAAGTATACCCCACACCTGGGGGGGGGGAGTGCTCGGAAAATTTCAGGCACGTATAACCCTCAGCGGGTATACTCTGCAAGCCAGCTTAAGTCTCCACATGATTGGGAGATGCGCGATCTCAATATTTCCAGCAACCGACACGGCTTTGTTGTCAATCAATGGTCAGTGAACGGCTCTTTTCAAATACAACTGCTGTAAATGACGAATTGATATTAAAATGAATATCTTGAGAAAGTGTTATTTGTGATAATTAAAGTTTACTATACCGATGTGTTAAAAACCAGTGTAGCTTCTGCTACCCATGTGACCAGAACCCACGCTGCTCATCCATTAGAAATGTATAAATACCCTGCCGGCTGTTGAATTTTATATCATTTCACAAAATCGTCCGTACCATTGCAAGTCCCTGCCTTGCAATGTCAGGGGTGTTTTTAGTTACTAAGTTTCTTCTAGAGCTGTTAGTTTGTTCATGGCATTAAATCCAGCTTAAGTCTCCACATGACCTGGAGATGCGTCGTGAAGTGGCGTAAGCACTTAAGCAAGCACTCCAATCAAAACCATCGGTAAGGAACGGCTGGCTTGGCAAGTGCTAACTAGCTGCTTGGAAACTGAACACACCCCTGCTGTCAGTACAAGTAAGAGAAAATGTGAAAGTTTCACGGCCAAATTCAAACTGAAAGTTGACGGAAAAGTGGGATAATTTCTGGAGAGGAAGAGGACGAAAGTGGTGACGATATGGATTGCGAGAGACCCACACTTGCTGACTTTTAGCTGCTTCAGCTGTTTCACAGCGACCCAGAAGACAAGACAAGGACTTTGTTGGCTTTACAGAAGACGATATACTGGTACCTTAAATAGCTTTGGATTAGTGTGTGTGTGTGCGTGCGTGCGTGCGTGTCCCCTCCATAACTCCAAAATCATGAAACCTAGCAGCCTGAAACTGCATGCATACGAAGAAAACTCCAAGGAAGTGCAGTGAGTGAGAATTGGATGCTTGGGTTAATTAAAACACAACTTTTGAAGAAGATTCATGGCCTAATTTAGTTATATCCTTTATCAGGCGCATCCTCAGTCACCGCTTTCTATGGGGTCTTAAGGCGTATCCTAGGTAACCTCGCTGTGGTCTGAAGCTGCCATCCCTACAAATCTATGAATCACTGGATGCATTGCTTTTGTAAGTGCTATATTTCGCAAATCAGGAGCGTGGAGTGATTTCATGTATTATATGATACAATTTCCCACGATCTACTCTCACGGACTAATTAAAGTTGTTGTTCTTCTTTCGGCTGCTCCCATTAGGGGTCGCCACAGCGGATCATCCATTATGATCCGCATACTGATTTGGCATAGGTTTTACGCCGGATGCCCTTCCTGATGCAACCCTGGTCGCCTCTTACGACACAGGGATAAGGATTGGGTTTCGCCATGATTCCGGGCTGCCCTACACCCTCTCATAGGGTGGCTGCCCTACACCCTGCCTCTCATAGGCTGCCCTACACCCTGCCCAGCGCAGAGCGCCCGTCCTCAAGCGATCCTCCAACCCAAGCCTCCGAGTAGCCGGATTACAGGCGCACGCCACTACGCCCGGTATCTCACAGACTAAATAAAGTATATCATCAAAATATTATTTTGGCTTTGAGGATAGGATATCGTTTGTACTAAATAAGTGTCAACCTGGAGAGAAATCTGATAATTTAAGGAAATGACGAGTCTGATAACGAATCCGACATACCTATTTCCTTTAAGCAAGCATGGCTATGTTCCCTCTGCCATACATACACAAGAAAATGTGAAATTTACAAAGCATTAAACTTATCTTTTTCTTTTGTTTGGAGAATTATATTGAGTAAACAAAAGATTTAGGAATGTGCCAAAATTAACCAGCTTCATTGAGCTGTATGATTAAATGCATTCACTGCTCGACCTTACGCCCTTTCCCCCAGAGGGACTGCCTATCCATAGCATCTGCCAGATCCGTGTGCCGATTTTTGGAGGTTTTGTGAGGTGCTCTACAAGAGATCAAAGCAAATCTGGTGAAAAACGGACGTTTTAAAATAAAGTTGTTTCGTTTATGCGGGCCCCAAACCGATGTACCGTGACGCGTGCACAGACGCGTCTCCTCACGTGACGCGTGCACAGACGATCAGGCAATGGGGAGGATTATCTGCAATGTTTATTTCACGGGCGATTAAACTTTGCGATGTCTCCAGCATTGTTCTACATTAAACAGCAACTCTTTTGTGGATAAAGTCATTATGTGAACTAATTCATTTAATTTTTTTTTTCTCTGCTGTGGGTGCGGTGAAGACCGGGTTTATAGTTGAAGGGATCCATTATGGTATGCAACCACAGGCTGGCCAGCCATTCCTTATAGACCATTTACTTGGAGTGCTTGCATGAGTGCTTAAGCCACTTGCCGAGTGCCCTTCAGTCGATAGCTGTACAGTTCATGGCCCGATCGGGAGGTACATTCGGCATTTGCTACAAGGTAGAGGTACATGATTTACAAAGGTTATATGGTTTGTCTTTTTGACTTTCAAAGCAAAATGTATTTTATAACACCCAATTTCTGAGCCATTTGCCAGTTTTTTCTAAATTACAGAGCCAAATTTTTTTGAAAGCTGGTTTTTGAACCCCCCCCCCCCCCCTTTAGTATTCCTGTCACCGAAGTGACGGGTGGTTTTTGCTCATGTGAGATATACAAAAGAACTGTATTTAGGATCTTGCAATTAAACTTGGAAAAAAAAAACTGGGCTTAATATTTTTGTATCTCCTTGATAATTTAACTTAGCTTCCTGTGATTAAGTCACGTCCCACATGGTGAAATACCGTTTTACTGGCACCCGCAGTTGAAAATTTTGGAACTAATTTAATGTATCGCCTGCAGGGTATTTGCATGAAAATATACGATAAACATGTTTTGTTCGGAGGGAGTTAAACAACTTTTGACGTTCACATACTCATTTTTATGTAATTGTTAACACTCAAATGACTGGAACAAATAAACAAAAATAAAACAAAGAAGGAACAACTAAAGACTCACCACGACATGAGACTTTCTCTTCTGTACAGTGATGCTGAATGATGCTGATGGCAGGGTGAGGTGTTACTCACGTGGGCTGCCACCAACATTCCTTGGGATGCACTTTTGAAGTAGTCCTGTGTAATGCTCATTTCCCTCTGTATAGGGCACTCTGTCCACGAAGGTGGAAGGATTTTATGTTTTCACCCCCCTGTTTGTTTGTCTGTTTGTGTGCAGGATATGTAAAAACGTTATGGACGGATTCGGATGAAATTTGGCGGGCAGATTGGGTGTGTGACAAGGACGAACTGATGAGATTTTGTTGAAGATCCGGTTCCGGATCTGGCTACCAGAATTTTTTTTGGTGATTCTTCACCAATGAGAGATACGACTAAAAACGATGTATAGTATGATATTTCAAAAATTTTATGGGGCCTGATATGTTCTACCTGATCAGGCATTGCGTGGCAGCTGTTTGCGCTCTCCCGAGTGCCCTTCTAGTTTGTACTTTAATTAATATCATTAAGTGACATGTTGCTATATTAATATTCTTCATTTTATTTTTGAGCATCTCTTACTCAATCTAATGGGACCCAAGTGGAGGAAAAGGTGCTAAAGGAAAACTCTTTGAACCCTACAGAGGGAGAAAAAAAAGCAATTGTAGTGTTGGATTCACCTTGTTTCATGCGACAGTATTCACTCGCTTTAAGCAATGGATGCGTTCCAAGAAAGGGGCATTGAAAGCGAAAACGTTTTATGCGAACCACTTTTAACATGGTACAAGAGATAGGTTCCAGACCCTGTCACAAGACCCAATAGTGCACTGTTTTCTCACTAACATATCAAACACAAATAATACATCACTATTCAGTAATATAATTCAATACAAGGACTGTTGTGTATATTAATATAATACTTAACTTCCTCCTGATGGACGATGCTGGCTGTGAAACACCAGGATGACAGTTTATAGTCTGTTCGAGATTCAAACCCAGTCTAGACAGCTTAAAGGCGAGTATGCAGACCTGGACACTCGATATCCTCAACCACCTTGCCTGAAATCCTGAATCAAGGGTGCTGACAGAATAGTCAACCTGTGTGGTTGTCCACGTGTTTGTACTCGTCCATCACCATTGGACCTCGGAAATCGTGTTAGCAAAACAAACAAATTAAAATCAGAAGATGAAGCACTTGTCGGATGTTTGGGGGTGCCATGATGCAAAAAAGTATCAGGAGCGAGCGTCAGACATCTTGCTATGGTAAACAGCACATGTACAGTGCACTGAATCGTCGCTTGGTGTTTTGGTGGGATTTCCCATAATGCAATATACATGTTTTAAGTGAGGGAATACTGTATTTTAAACTCAGGCCATGAGTTTCCTGTTATTATTATTAAAAGTTTAGTCAGTCACACCTTCCTGACTAAAATCCCAGATCTAGTATCGATACGCTTCATGATTTAGCTCATTTTAGAAGGGCTTCGTTTGTAAAATGCCTGGTGTTGGCTTAATGGTTAGGGTGGTGGGCTTTGGATCCTTGGATCCAGAGTTCAAATCCCACTCGGCTGTTGAATTGATACCAGGTGGGGTTAACTCTGCCTGTCATCCTTCCGAGGTCGGCAAAATGAGTGCCAGCTTGCTGGCATCCTGTGTCGGGGTGGCGACCCGTCCAGGATTGTGCCCAATAGCCAAGGAGACTGCTTAAGCAGCACCAACGCTCTGCACAGAGTATGGTCCCAATCTCCTCTCCTCCTCATTTGCAAAACAAGACTATTTATATAAAAAGCTGAAGAACCAAATCTTCTGAAACAAATGAAAGCACATTTTTGCATAACTGCATCCGGGTTTCATGGTGAAAGGTCACAAATTAAAAAGGCGTATTAAGTGTTTATTGGTATACATAATATATGTATGCAAAACTCAATAAAAGTGGATGATAGAATAATGTACATCTCAGCCAGTGAAGAGAATGCAACTTGGAATTATTTTGTAGAGGTGTAGACCTTTAAATAAATTGCCCCAATGACTGCACAAAAAGGCAAAATAAAAATATATAACAAAATAGTATCAGCAAATGTGCACCGACAACTGGGAGAACGATAAAAGAGTATGGATGTGTATAAATTAATAGAGTTGGACAGATTTAGCATAGACACAGAAGGCTCATTGGAATGATGAAGAAGAGATTAGCTCAACTGGGATGGAGAAAGAATCATTATAAATGCCCAAGACCAAGGACACCACATGAATGTCTTTACGATGGTGGTGGGATTGAGCCAATCAGATAAATGCAGGTTTTGTGGGGAAGAAATATAAAGTACTCATCACCTCCTTTCGGGATGTAAAAAACTCATGTCCGAACAGCTGTACACAGAAAGACATGACAGTGTCTGCAGAGTAATTCACTGCCACATCTGTGAACATTTCAATATCCCGGTCCCAGAACAATCATGGAAACACAAACCAGAGCTGATCCTCAAAAATGAACAAATAATGCTCACATATGACAAGATTATCTCGTCAAGTGTGGACATTACAAAGCATCGTGTCCGGACATGGTGCTCAAACACAAAAAGGAAAAATAGGCATTGGTGATTGAGGTTTCAGTTCCCAATGACTTTGGACTAAATGGCACAAATTAGGAAAATGACCAAATACCAGGATCTGAAAAATGAGGTGAAGAGGACTTGGAAATTGAAGAAAGTTGAAATTGTACCATTGATAGTTGTAGCTCCAGCAATGATGAAGAAAATCCTTACTGAGTATTTATATCACTACAAACGAGCTACAATTGGAGGCTATCAGAGGTTCATTGAAGATTCTGAAAAGAGCTCTTGGAACGAGACTATGGTAACGAAACTTCACAGTTTGGTTAGTGAATCATGATCCTTCACCAAGAAATAGGAGGTGGAGATTTTGAGTTCTGGTAGAACTCCCTCCCACCTCCTGACACCTGCAAATGGAGATAACAACCAATAATAATGTACTTTATGGGAAGGTGTTGCTCTTTGGTTCATAAGTTATTCTCAGACGGAATACTGACTGTCATTACATTGTGTTTTTATTTTCCTCCACCTTTTGATTCCTCCCCTCCCTCTTTTCCCATGAGCACCTAGTTCTTAACATAACATCTTTTCAATGAGACCATTGTAATGAGATTGTTACTTCGTTGTCATTCACAGCCTCATGACCCATAAGATATCATGGTTATTTATTTTAATCTCACATTTATTGACAAAGGCTGCTTGAGCTGTGGCCCTGTGGGATTTGCATTAATGTAAAAAATGTTCTTTAACACCATAAATAGGATTGTGAATTGATTTTGCATTCAGTCTCTTTGGATTTGGTGTTCACTTTGTGCATTGGTTCGTAGGTGTGTGTGCTGTGTACGCTGCGGTGCCACGTCGCCCGGGTTCAAGTGTGAGTGGCAGAAGAACTACACACATTGTGGGCTGTGTGCAAGCCTCTCGACCTGCCCTAATTGCATGGAGGAGTACCAGGAAAACGAGCTGGTTATTCAGTGCCGTCAATGTGACAGGTGTGTACACAACGAGCCCCATTCCGGTGGACACTTCATACGACTGAAAACATGTAACGATCTAATCACACTTTTCTCTTCCAAAGCTTTTGATTGGACATTGTGCTGTATGTTGCTGATGCACAGGTGGGTTCATGCGACATGCGAAAATCTCCTTTTGGAAGACTACGTTGAGGAAGCGGCAGACCAAGGGTTTGACTGCTCTTCCTGCCGTCCATATGTTCCTCCACTCCCCCAAGGTGAAAATCCACTTTGAAGGGCTTATCCAAGAGATGAGTACAAGGTTCACGTCTGATGCCTCCTTCCCTTTAATCATCTCATTTATCTCTTCGAATATTTTTACCATCGCCGAAGGAGATGGAATTGCAGTTGGGTTCGTTTGTCACTTGCAAAATCGAATATTTTTCAAGTATATTGGTCAGTCGATTTTGTTATTCTGTCTGTCTTTGCTTGTCTGTCTGTCTGTCTGTCTGTCTCTGTCAATCGCCTACAGGTCACAATTCTAAACCGATCTTCATGAAACTTTACCAAGTTGCAGAGATAGTCTCAACTGAGAAGCCTATTGATTTTGAGGTCAAATTTCTAAAATCATTTTTCATCCGATTGACTTGAAATATAAACAAAATTTGCATATTGCATCACTGAATTGGGAAACCAACTATTTTTTGAGTTCAAAAGGTCAAAGGTCAACTTAAGGTCACATTTCATCTGAAAAATCATCAATTTTCATTTGATTAGCCTGAAAATTAAGCAGCAATTGCATCGTGCATCACTGAATTGGGAAACCAACTATTTTTGAGCTCAAAAGGTGAAAGGTCAACTCAAGGTCAAACCTCTAAAATTATCAATTTCAATCTGACAATCTATTTTCATCCAATTGACCTGAGCTTTGATAAGATTGTCAAATTTTATCTCAATGAAATGGACAATTTGATGTATCCACGGTAACCTTTGAAGAGGGGGGGGGGTGTTTGCAAGTGTCGTGCTCTGCATGACGTCTTTCCTTGTTTATTTGTCCGCACAGAACTTCATGTTTTACTCTGCACGTTGTCGGATTGAGACGAAACTTTCACCATTTGAGCGACTACTCATGTCGAATGTTTTATTGATAATTATGACATCATCAGTCACATGGTGTGGCTGCTGTATTGGATTTTACCCTAAAACCCCCTTCTGGTAAAACTACCAAAATCACGAATCACTGCTCACCTTCACTCTTTCATTCCTCTTTTTGCCCCGCCTTTGAATAAACTCCCTCACTCTATTCAATCCATTCTTCCCTCCAGGCCTTCAAAACAGCTGTTCACCACCACCTCTTTCATCCCCATCCAAATCCTCGATCTTTTCTATCCCCGATAATCCACCCAAGCACACCTCCTTCAAATTCCCTGCTTTCCTTCCTGAAAGTCCCCATGATGTCCATCTTATATTCCCATGTTCCCCACCCCATCCTCTCCCTTCCACAGATCTCCTAATGTCTCTGTTCCCCACTGTTTTGTCCTTACCACTCCCACCCCTCTTGTCTCATGCCCCCCTTGCTGTGCGTTGTGTGTTAGCTCTCACACGAGCCTCGACGAGGTATACAAAAAAAAACAATATAAATCTTCTTCTCTAGAACGGCTGGACAGATGAAGGGGAAACTTCACAAAAATGTTCCCCAAGCCTTGGGGCTACCAGGGTATTCCTGATAATTGATGTCACATGGTCTGGCAGCCATATTGGATTGAGGAAAAATATTTTTAAAAATCATTTCTCTTGAACCGCTTAATCTAACCGATATGAAACTTCACAATTATGATCTTGTTCTGATGGGTATTATATGTTTTAAATTTCAACCTAATCGGATGCAATGTCTGGCAGCCAGAATTATTTAATATTTTTGATGAGGGTTCTTTCTTGAATTTTTTTATTATTATTATTTAAAAATTTTTTTTTTAAATTAGGCTCACTTGGCTGTGCCTGGATATGGTAGAGGAGCAGCAGCTGAAATGCGATTCCTATCCAGGTTCCTCCTGATGACTTCATCTTTGGTTTTTTTTCTAGTTTTGGGTTCCTTCTGATTACTCCAATGGAGGACTGTACCTATTTGGTCTTCTATTTGATTTGAATTTAATTTATTTTAATCCCATTCTAAATTCAATGGAATAATAATGAACGTCATGGGTCAGGGTTAAGTGTCCGATCAAAGCAGGACATCTTGGTTCCTCAGTCATCACTGCCAGCAGTTATAAAGTGGCACTTCTAGTTATGTCTCATTAATTATGTAGTACACATTATGTAGTATGTCTCAGTAGTAGTATGTCACTAATTATGTAGTACACATTATGTAGTATGTCTCAGTAGTAGTATGTCACTAATTATGTAGTATGTCTCAGTACACAAACACCACACAAAATACACCATACAGAATTTCACAAACACCACACCAAACAAGTCCTGGCAAGGGTCTGCAATCTCTGATTGCTCTTTTTCGTGTTCTTTATATTTTTGGGACGAGCACACACCTGTGTGCTTGTGTACTCATTATTGGTCCCCAAAAGACATTCCAATTTCAGACTATAATCAGAGTTGCTTTGGTTGGTCAATTTCAAGAGTTTTTACTTTAAAACAAAATATTGTACACTGCTCCTTCCCAATTCCATATCCAGGTGATGCATGACGTCATCACTGGGCGCCGAAGGATGGGTTTTTTTTTTGCTCTGTTTGTTTTCTTGGTTGTTTGTTTGTTTTCTTGTTTGTTTGGTTGATATCTCAGCCATCCTTTGAGCATGGTAGCTGAAATATGGAGACAAAAGTGAAGATGTGCTTTGGCAAAAACGGTATTTTTATTTCTTGATCAATCAATTAATTGATTAATTACTTCATTATTATGGATTTATTAAATACTTATTTATTTTCTTACTCATCTGGGCAATGTCTCAGGCACCTTTTGAGCTAGGAAGCTGATATCCTAGCTGCTGGACATAACAGTGAACAAGTGATTTGGCTATGATAGGTATTTTTAATTTATTTAATCAATTAATTGATTGATTACTCATTTTTCGATGAATTACTTGATTTTCAAAAACTTACACATTCGGATGAAACATTGGTGGTTTTGGTATGCTATTAGACAATTAAGAAATTAATTATTTTACGATTATTATTTATTTTATTTAATGATGTAATTAATCATCTAATCGATTATTGTGCACCGCACTCCCTCCCAATTCCGTCTCCATGTGCTGCACGGCGGCATCGCCGGGCGCCAAAGGTGCCCCGGCAATGTCGTGTGCTGGAAGATATGTTATTTCTTTATGTGACATGGGGCGGTGTATTTTGAATGTACCTCGACTTGTTTCTTTTTGATTTTCTCATTTGAAGACTTCACTGAAATAGGTAGGTACTCGTGTGCATCAGACCTATTGCCATTTGCTTATTACGTATGCAAAATGGGAATTTATTTGTCCTCATCTCCCCTCCCCCTCCCACCTTCTCACCCTTCCCCTTTCCTTCCAACCTTCTTAACTTACCTCCCCTCTTCCCGTGATGCCTCCAAATCCCCATCATATTTTTTTTCCTCGTTTTTCTCCCCCCCCCCCCCCCCCCATTGTCTTGACAGTATTTCTATCAATTCACTCCTCTCCCCAACCACCCCTTCCATCTTGTGTACATTGGTCACCCAGAATATCCTTGTGTTTCAACTTCCAAAGTGCAATAGTTTGGTGAAGGGCTGAATAGTTTTCATTCTTCTTGCTTTCAACATCCAGAGCAATTTTATTTCATCCCCGTTTTTGTTTCCCCCAACCCCTCCTGCCCCTCCCCACTTTTCTCATCAGCAACAATCAATCCGACACCAGAGAAGGAAGTGGTACTGCCGCAACCATGTAAAGTTAAAGATTCAGGTATATTTGGGGCAACATTGTTTCATCACTCTCTTTTTCTTTTTTTTCTCAAATTGAAACCTTGGTGTTCTTTATTTTGCCCATTGCATCGATAAAGCAGGTTGTACAGCTGAATTGACAACATTGAGTCAGTCAATATGTCTGTCTTTTGTTTTTCATTTTACTTTCAACACCATTTTCCGTCTCCACACAGAACCCCCAAAGGTCTACTCCCGAGATGGCGTGTTTCTTACTGAGGTGGGCCTCTCCCAGTTGGAGAGCCAGATGGCACCGGCTGCACCCCGGAAGCCACGCATGCGCCCCAAGCTCCGGTTGAAGCTACCAGGGCAACCGGATCTTGTCACCGAACTGCAGAGCCCGATTGAGCTGCGCCCTCAGGCAGCTCCACGTGATGGGGATACAGCTGCTGCAGAAAGCAAAGGTAATGTTGTCCAATGAGGTAGTTTGCTGAAAATGATTGAGGAATGTATTCAGGAATTATCACAAATAAAACTTGGCTGCCTAATGTTCATTTTGTGCTTCTTGATTTTTTTTTCATTATATTGCTTTCCTGAATTGTTGTGACTCTTGGGATTTCATAGATGGAGATACAATGATTGCAGAGTATGATGGTCGGTCTGAGGCATTCACAAGCCCCGAGCGTGAGGTTGCTGAGGAGAACACACCACTGAGTGGAAAGGACAATGATGGAACGAAAAAGCGGAAACGCAACCCCTACAGGCCAGGTGTGTTCACACTGCAACAAAACTCCGCTCTCCTTGAGCTTGACACATTCCAGAACCGCAAGTTTCTCTTGCGCCCAGAACGGCCCAGAGTTTCGCAAGAATGCCCAGAGCGTGCGTGCGTGCGTGCGTGCGTGCGTGTGTGTGTGATGGTGCCTGTCCTCGCTTAAGTTTAGATTGTGGAAGAATTATATCGGGATAACTCTGCTCTGTGTCTGCTTTTGTAAGTTGCTTGGATTATTGCCACACCTTTCACATTTATTCCGATCTCTGCTTACACACCACAATAAAGCTATATTCACTGTGCACACACCTTTCCTCGCATGCCTCTTAATAAATCCCTCTGTAGAAATGTTCCCAGCTCGTTTTTGTCTTTTCTTTAATTGATCCAGCATATTCCTATCCTAACTTAGCCGGGACTTTATTCCCAACGATCCGTTTTCGTTAGCCGGTACGTCCTTGGCAGTGTCGTCGGCTGCATCTGATCGGGTAAAGTGATCCGGTTCGGACAAGGCGTACCGAGGGCGTGTCCCCCGGTAATTAGGTCACGTGCTTATTTTTAGGTAACCGGATTAACTAGATGGAGGACCCTAAGTCACGTGGTTGAGTTATTGGCGTTCACGGTCGGTTAGCGACTTGCCGCGTCACGGAATTATCCGTGTGCTGGTGTGAAATTATCCGTGTGAATTATCCGGGGAGTCTGGTGGGATCCGAGATAGCTTCCCCCCCCCCGTTGGTCTTATCACCCGACCTCCGGCGGCAACATATGTATGTATTTATATATACTGTATGTGTGTGTATATATATATAATCAATACTTAACAGTGAAAATGGTCAATACTTATTGCCATGCTTTTTGTTTGTACTTGATCTGATTTATATAGGGATTGGTGGTTTCATGGTGCGCCAACGGGGGCGAGGTGCCGCAACAAGGGGCCGCGGCACGTGTCGCCGTGGTTCTGGAGGCCGTGTTGACACCTTGCCGAGTCCAATGCATCTCGAAAGTGGCAAGGGTGGGGAAGGTGAGCAAAGTTTTTGAAAAGTAGTTGCTGTCACTGATAATTTTCACCATAAATCCCTTTAATGGTCACAGTTAATTTGACTTTGACCATTCAGTGTTGCATTGATCCATTGACATGCCATTTTAAAAGAAATTTTCTTAATGCCAGTGGAGACCCCAGCAGAGGCCTCAATCGAGGGTACAACCCCAGCTGCAGAGCCAGCTGAGAAACAGAAGGTACGACGATGGCGGAGAAAGAAAAGTGCCCTGGAGGACTCATTCCCCACCTATCTGCAGGTACTTATTTGGTCTGTGTTGAAATACTTATTTGGTACTTATTTGGTCTTATACCCTATGTTAAATGTTGAAATAGAAACCATTGTGCACGAAAAAAATTTTTTGCACATGCTAATGAATACATCATGCTTGAATATTTATTTGAAAGGATTAATTATTGTCACAGAAAAGCCACCTTTATTTGAGTCCATCTGGAATTTGATGGGGAAGGGCATGGGAAAAGTCAATCAGGTAGCAAGCAGTTTGTCCTTGACATGAACTCAGAGATGGTCTTGTTTCAATCTGTAGGAAGCTTTTTTTGGCAAAAGTTTGCTTGACACAACTCGGGAGCGGCGCAAAAACCTGGATCTTATTTTGGACGATGAACACACCGAAAGCATTGAAGGGTCAAATGCAAAGATGTTGGCCAGTATGGACCTGGGCCCCTCCAACAACTCTACAGCAGCCGATGAAAGAAAACCACAAGACCAGGATGTTCAGCAGGAGAGCAACTCAAGTCAGTTGCCCAACTCTGCTACTGCTGGAGATCTCCCAACCAAAAATCAGAACAATGGTAGGTAATGATAATCCTTTTCCGATTCTGTTTTCTCTGTGTGTGAGCATGCGGACTCTGCTCCAAAAGACGCTTCCAAAATTAAAGCTGCTGTGTGTAATTGTTACCTGCAACATTAAACGTCCTGTGTTTGGTCCATTGTGTCATCGTAAATTGACTTGGGGCTTTTGTAACTGGATTATCCATGCATGTTCAAGCCATTTTCTTGTGTTCCTATTTCCACAGGTGTGTGTGTGTGTGTGTGTTTTTGTTTTTGTTTTTTTGCTGCTGTTGTTGGCTTCTACCTCCACATGCGGGTGGGTTTCAGGAAGTGGAATGGAGAAGTTAACGTGGTCCTTTGTGTTTACATAGGTTAGAAAACTTTTTGTAACTAGGGACCCGTCAGAGTGAAGTTGTCCTGTTCTTATGTATGTCGTGAGAGGTGCTGTCGATAGCATAGGCTTTTCGAGAGGAAGGTGTAATTTGTGCATGACCTCTCTGTGAACCAGGCAACACACCCAAACAAGGTAGAAGAGGGTGGATTTGTGTTTCTTGGTTTGTGTTTCGGCCAATATACCCCCCTGAGTACAAAGCAGTTAGCGCGTCGCTGGCCATCAAAGGACCCCTGATGGCAGGCTGCCATTGGCGCACTTCAAGGTGTCGTGTCAGTGGTTCCGGTCGTGCCGGTGGCAACATTCATGAAATGTAGTCACTGCGGTAATGTGCCATCTCATTGGCGGTGCCGGGGGATGGGCAAAGAACATTTAACAACACGGTGCCTGGCCACGAGGAGGTGTTTAAAGCCTGTAAACAGACTCGTTCGTTCTCTCTCTCTCTCTCTCTCTCTCTCTCTCTCTCTCTCTCTCTCTCTCTCTCTCTCTCTCTCACTGCTCTCCTCCTCTCTCGCTAAGTGACTCTCAATGAGGGTGCAAAAAGAGTTGGTCGGAGCCAGGGATGCTTTCGCTTTCTTCAGTGTCAGCGGCATCAGTGTGGAGCGACTCCGGAGTACTGTCGTGTCTCCCTGCAGCCCCTCTCCCATGCTTTCGTTTGGACACCTGCCTACCCATATTCTTCAAGACTTTGCCTGGTTTCTCCCATGCCTATCCATATCCTTCAAGACCTTGTGCATGAGTGGAAGTGTGCATGTGGCGTCATAGGTTATTTTCTGCATTAAGTGCCTTTCGTTTTACCGAGTGTGCCTTTATTTATTTATATTTATTTGTTGTTTTCGTCTGTTTTTTTTTGTCTCAGGATTATCCGTTTCTGTCGTCCTGCGTATCTTTTCAATAACTGTTTTTCCTTTCGTACATGTGTCACGTAATAACCCACTATTATCTCACATGTGCCCACACCATTTCATTCTGCTTTGGTTAATTCCTGGGGGAGATATAATTTGTGAAACATTTTGTGTTAAGAGACCGGTGTAATTTGTATTCTGACTGTGGGAAACTATGCTAACCGCTCAAGCATGATCCTCTTTTCATCGGCCATGCCCGAAGCGCATTACTTCGGCACAGCGGTTCAGTGTTAGCAGACCCATTGACACATTTGGTATCAGGAATGAGATCGGATCCTGGTTCAAATCCATCCACAACTGGAGTCAGGAGTGGGTATTGTACCCTCCACCACATGTTGACGCAACATTTGGTGTTCAGGAGTAAAATATTGAACCTGACTCCACCAGGAAAAAGTTATAAATTTGTGCACGTAAAGCACGTTTGGTTATTGAAAATTAAAAATAGGTTTCCCCAGATTGTACCGCACGTGGGACAAAGAATAGGTCGCAGCCGAGCAAAAGAAAATGGTGGCCATTTATGAAATGGTGGAGTGTGACATGTATGTGGTTGTAGGTGAGACCATGGAGAGGCATCGTGGGAGGAGACTGAATTTGGAACCTCCCCTACTCCGAGCAGACAACTAAGTCCTTCTCCCATGGGCTGTGGGAGTGTGGTCCAGGAGGCTATTATGATGTGGTCCAGGCCATGTTACAGCAATTGATGGCACAAATGAATGAAAGTTAGGAAATGAAAATGGAGGTGAGGTTAGCAGATTTGCAAACTAAATTTAATTGTATAAGGACTCAAATTAAACAAAATGGAACTCAAATTAAACAGACCAGAGGTGTGATGGGAGCTAAAATAAAAAGTATGTTTAACAAAAATTGTGGGAGTCAGCGACAGTTTGGAGATATATTTTGAACAGGGGGGATTGAAGGTGAAGAAAGAAATGGCCTGGACTATCGTCGTCTTGGTGTGGGTGATGCCCTGCCCCGGAAAAGACAGACAGTATAAGAGACGAGAGAGCAGCAGTAAGGCGATTTAGCGGTAGTTGATCGGCAAGCAGCTCCTGCAGAATGTGACCGAACCCTTGTGGTATTTGAAACTGTACTTGTGGAGGCACGGTTAGACCCTCCTGGGCCCAGTGATGTGTGACCCAGCATTTGTGTGCGAGACGGCAGATTAGCCTGCGACGTGCATGGGTCGGGCCGACACTGGCGTGCACGAGGTCTAGCCTGCACATTTTTTGGGGAGCTGCATCCACCAAGGTGTGTGAGCTGGCACTGGTGAGTCTGATTGGGACCCGTGGTGTTTAGGTCATACCTATTGGGGATCGGCTCAACGCCCATAGTCGTCGACCCTGCACTCTTGAGGTGTGAGTTAACGTTGATGGGGGAGTGTTAATGCCCATGGGGAGGTAAAAAAACCAGAGGTATTAAAGAAATGTAATCATCATAAGAGAAGAGCAGGCTATTGTGGGTCAGCCCGAGCCCCATTTGGTTTTTAGCAATTTGTGTTTTTTTATGCAGGTGCTGAGTCACAAGCAGATGGCCACTCGTGGCAATTATAAAAGGACACGGCAGGAGGCTCAATGCCAGTAGCAGCTGTAGGGAAAGACAAAGTTGCTCAAGAGCCATAGGGGCCATTGCCTGCAGCCACAATGGGGCACACTAGGCTGTGAAATTGATATTGGGACAGCCAAAGAGGCACTTGGTCCCCGGGCTGAATTAGGACCAGGGAGAGTTAGTGTGGCCGTCCTCGGGAGAAATTGCCCCCTCAGAGATTTCCATGCACCAGGCATCTCGGTGGCTTGGACATGGAGCTCGACCTCAGGTGTGTTTTTTTTGTTAAAATTTATTTTGTATACACTGTCGAGGCTCGTATGAGGGCTAACACACAGAAACGCACAACAAGGGGAGCAGGAGACAAGAGGGGCGGGAGAGGGAAGGAAAAAAACACAGGGAACAGAGTACGGCCAGGGTCTCACGGGGAGTCTAGTGGTTGTGTCGTATGGGGTTGCCGCACCCCGGAGGGGGTGGTAAGACATCTGAGGGACTGAAATAGTCCCTCCCGGACACCTGTAATGGTGCGACGAAAGAAGCACTAGGGAGATGTGTTGTGGGGCCACACCCTGTTGAGGTCGGGCCTGCGATGTGCGAGGTCTGGCCTGTAACGTGCGAGGTCTGTCCTGTGCCTCTGAGGGCTGGTGAGGGCTCAATGAGGTAGCCACTCAGGCAGGTGGTCCACCACCCTCTCCCTGAGGCTCTGGGACAGCCTGCATGCAGCGACCTGCCATGTTAGGCTGTTTGATGGATATGGGTCCCTCCTGCAAGGACAGGATCTGTGTACCGCCACCAGATGACCATCCGGATAATCTGTGGAATGTTATGCCACTAAATTGAGAGCATGATTGGGTAAGGCTCAGCGAGGTCTGCATAACCTCCCACGGTTAGTCCGCTGTGATTAATGTGTCCAAGTTTGGGAAGAGGCCCCAGGGAATAATTGGCATAATGTAAAAGGGAAAGAATGGCTGCAACAGGCACTGCTGGTATTGACCATCCTCTTCGGTGATGAATTGGATTGACTAAATTTACCTTTTCCCATTGCCACAAATCGCCATGCTTTAGTTTGGGAGAATGCAGGTGTATCAGGTTCTTGGAGAGCGAGGAATGTTGATCTCCGCCATGACTTTCCCTCATAGCCCAGCCTGCAATTTGGATTGAGATCCGCCAAGAGGAGTGTCAGGATTTGGATGGGTCATTTAGGCCGGAGAGCCCCTGATGACCATCGAAGAGCCCCCTCTGATCGGGGATGCAGCGCGAAGGGAGCTGTTGTGGTGGGGTGGGGGGGGGTGGTTCGTTCAAATCCAACCTGCCCACCAAGTTTCATTCCAATCCATCCACAAGTTTTTGAGATATCCTACACACATACAAACAAACAGACAGACAGAGAGATGGTGAAAACATAACCTCCTTCACCTTCGGTGGCGGAGGTAATAAGACCAATTACTGTACCGTAGTCCCAAGAAGGAAGCCAGACATACCATACCACACACAACCGCACAACACACAACACACACACAACACACACACACACACACCTGTTGGATAAGGTGGTGTAAAAGCCACTGCATGAATGGCGGTAAACTTCTGGAATTGATGTTTTTCTCAACGACCTTCATAATCTTTATTTTATTTCAATTTAATTATATACTTGAACACTGTAAGGTGTTCCATGAACTTTCTTGTAATTGTAATGACACACGGTGGGGGTAGGAGGGGTGAGCTGTGTTACCTTGGAGGGGATAAAAATTAGTTAATATGTTAAGTTCATGTTGTCCGTGTGTTTGCATCGGATAGAATGTTCTATTGTAACCAGGAGCCTGTTCGAGAAAAGATGTCCTGTTCTTATGTATGCTGTGAGAGCCGGTATAGTTGACATGCGTTCTATAGGAAAGTGTAATTTGTACATGTCCTCTCTATGAACAAGGCCAGGCACCCAGGCAAGGTAGGAGAGACATGCGTTTACATGTCTTATTTCAGGTTTTGGCCAATTTTGTTTGGACCCATCTCTGAGCCTGTACTCTGAGTACAAGGCGTCCGGCATGCCACTGGTCATGACAAAGACCTCCGAGGGCTTGCTACCATTGGCACAGAGCAAGACGTTGCATCATTTATTTATTCGGTCGACATGACGTCACTACAATGAGGGTAACGTGCCACCTCATTGGCCGGTGCCGGGAGAGAGCAACGAATGTTTGAAAGTGCAGTGCATTCTCTCTCACTTCTCGCTCTCGCTCTCTCACTTCTCGCTCCTCCACTTCTGCGCTCCTCCATCACCTCCTCGCTCTCTCCCTCTCGCTCTCCTTCGCTTCTCGCTCTCTCACCTCTCGCTCTCTCACTTCTCGCTCTCTCACCTCTCGCTCTCTCGCTCTCTCACCTTCTCGCTCTCTCACCTCTTCGCTTCTCACTTCTCGCTCTCTCACCTCTCGCTCTTCTCACCTCTTGCTCTCTCACCTCTCTCTCTCTCGCTCTCGCTCTCGCTCTCTCGCTTTCTCGCCTCTCGCCTCTCGCTCTCTCACCTCTCGCTCTCTCAGCTCTCGCTCTCTCACCTCTCGCTCTCTCACCTCTCGCTCGCTCACCTCTCGCTCTCTCACTTCTCGCTCTCGCTCTCTCATTCTCTCTCTCTCTCTCTTCTTCTCTCTCTCTCTCTCTCTCTCTCTCTCTTCTCTCTCCTCTCTCTCCTGCTCTCGCTCCTGCTCTCGCTCTCCGCTCTCGCTCTCGCTCTCGCTCTCGCTCTCGCTCTCGTCTCTCTCACTTCTCGCTCTCGCTCTCGCTCTCTCACTCTCTCTCTCGCGCTCTCGTCTCTCACCTCTCTCTCTCGCTCTCGCTCTCATCTCGTCTCGCTCTCGCTTCTTCACCTCTCTCTCTCTCTCGCTCTCGCTCTCGCTCTCGCTCTCGCTCTCGCTCTCTCGCTCTCCGCTCTCTCGCTCTCTCACTTCTCGCTCTCGCTCTTGCTCTCCTCACTTCTCGCTCTCGCTCTCGTCTCTCTCTCTCTCTCTCCTCTCGCTCTCGCCTCTCGCCTCTCGCTCTCTCACCTCTCGCTCTCTCACCTCTCGCTCTCTCACTTCTCGCTCTCGCTCTCACCTCTCTCTCTCTCTCTCGCTCTCGCTCTCGCTCTCTCGTTCTTCGCTCTCGCTTCGCTCTCTCACTTCTCGCTCTCGCTCTCGGTCTCTCACCTCTTTCTCTCTCTCTCGCTCTCGCTCTCGCTCTCGCTCTCTCACTCTCTCTCTCTCTCGCTCTCGCTCTCGCTCTCCGCTCTCGCTCTCCGCTCTCTCGCTCTCCTCGCTCTCTCACTTCTCGCTCTCGCTCTTGCTCTCTCACTTCTCGCTCTCGCTCTCTTCTCTCTCTCTCTCGCTCTCGCTCTCGCCTCTCGCCTCTCGCCTCTCGCTCTCGCTCTCTCACTCTCGCTCTCTCACCTCTCGCTCTCTCACTTCTCGCTCTCGCTCTCTCACCTCTCTCTCTTCTCTCTCTCTCTCGCTCTCGCTCTCGCTCTGCTCTCTCACTCTCGCTCTCGCTCTCACTCTCTCACCTCTCGCTCTCACTTCTCGCTCTCTCACTTCTTCTCGCTCTCTCACCTCTCGCTCTCTCACTTCTCGCTCTCTACTTCTCGCTCTCTCACCTCCTCGCTCTCTCGCTCTCTCACTTCGCTCTCACTCTCTACCTCTCGCTCTCATCTCTCACTTCTCGCTCTCTCACCTCTCGCTCTCTCACCTCTCGTCTCTCACTCTCGCTCTCTCACTTCTCGTTCTCTCGCTCTCTCGCTTTCTCACCTCTCGCTCTCACTCTCTTACCTCTCGCTCTCTCACCTCTCGCTCTCTCACCTCTCGCTCTCTCACTTCTCGCTCTCTCACCTCTCTCTCTCTCTCTCTCTCTCTCTCTCTGCTCTCGCTCTCCTTCTCGCCTCTCGCTCTCTCCCTCGCCTCTCGCTCTCTCACCTCTCGCTCTCACTCTCGCTCTCTCACGCTCTCTCCTCTCTCACTCTCGCTCTCTCTCTCTCTCTCTGCTCTCTCTCTCTCTCTCGCTCTCACTCTCGCTCTCTCTCTCTCTCTCTCTCTCCTCTCGCTCTTCACCTCTTCGCTCTCTCACTTCTCGCTCTCTCACTCTCGCTCTCTCTTACCTCTCGCTCTCGCTCTCTCACTTCTCGCTCTCTCACTCTCGCTCTCTCCTCTTCTCGCGCTCTCACTTCTCGCTCTCACCTCTCGCTCTCTCACCTCTCGCTCTCTCACCTCTCGCTCTCACCTCCTCGCTCTCACCTCTCGCTCTCAGCTCTCACCTCTCGCTCTCTCACTCTCTGCTCTCACCTCTCGCTTCTCTACCTCTCGCTCTCTCACTTCTCGCTCTCTCACTTCTCGCTCTCTCACTTCTCTCTCTCTTCGCTCTCGCTCTGCTCTCTCTCTCGCTCTCTCAACTTTCTCGCTCTCTTCTCCTGCACTTTGCTACTCTGCTCTCACTCTCTTGGAAATTGAGTGACTCAGTATTGGGCGAGTCGAGTTGGTAGGAGCCAGGGATGCCTGCGCTTTCTCTGGGGTCGATGGCATCTGTGCGGAGCGAGTCCGCCTTCCGGATGTCAGAGTGCTGACCTGTGCCCCCCTGCAGTCCTTCTCCATACTACCCATTTCCTTTAATACCTTGCCTGGTTTCTCCCCTTTGTGTGTGACTGGAAGGGTGCATGTGGAACCATAGGTTCTTTTCTGTATTAAGTGCCTCTCATTTTACTGAGTGTGCCTTTATTTATTTATCTCTATTCATTGTTTCAGTCTGCCCTCTCGTCCTGTGTCTTCTTTCAATGAACTATTATTCCTTTGAAGTACATGTGTCACCTGATAACCCACCATTATCTCGCACACGCCAAAATGGTTTTGGCCCGCATTGGTTAACCCTTAGGGGAGATACAATTTGTTGAACATTCATTTTAAGAGACTGCAGGATTTCAATTCCGACTGGGGAAACCACACAAAGCACTCATGTGTGATGACCTTTAATTTCTAAAACATTACATTTTAACATCACATGTGTCTTCCTACAGGTTGCTGCTACTGGGTCAGCATTAGCAGACCCATTAACAGGAAATACTGCTTGTGTCATATATATATAATAACACACACACACATGTTTCTGTCCGTCTCTCTCCCTCCCACTCTAGCTCTCTCACTCTCCCTTGCTGTGAGGTTCAAGAACTTCCGACTGCCCTCCGTGCTTGTGCAGGCCTCAGGAGAATTCCGAATGGTGCTGCCTCCTCTCTACTTTTCCTCTTCCATCACTTTTTTTTATTTTTCTCCCTTTGCTCTTTCCTTTCTTGGTTGAATCAAACCACAACCACTGCATTCATACAGCTCTGCTTTTTTGCAGGTTTTCAACAATGAGTCCCTTCATCCTGGGTGTGATGTCCATGTTAATGTCACTGAACTCAGGATTCTGAAATGGAACCTGGTTTGCTGCAAATGAAAGTGTATGGCTGTCCCATTTCCCTTGCTCATTCTTTCCCTCTTCCATCCACTCTTCCTTGTCTTTGTTCCATGCTCCCCACCCCAGTCCATGCTCCTGATCCACATCAGCTTCCATTCCCCCAATTTAACTGACAATATGGACTTCAAACATTAAAAAGGTTATATTTTAACATCATGTGTCTCTTCTTACAGGCTGCTGATACTACTCTGGATTTTGTTTTGCTTCACTGAAATGTTTCTTTTACATGCTGTTCCCAGTACCTGTGTATTTTTCACAACTTCGATGGTAACTATTTTGTTTTTATGAAGTCATTAACTTACAAGCCATTAAGGTTTCATTTCCATTTCTGGTTTCATTCTGAAACAGACCTACTTCATTCCTGCAAAGCTAAGTTTTACCAGCTGGATTGTTTAGTGTCCAGCTGTTGTAAACTGTCATTTATAGAATTGTCAAATGTTACTTTGTCCTCTGCTGTCCTTGCGAGTTAAATGTTGTAAATAAATGTAAATGTCTGTTGCATCCACCCTTGCGCTTGTGGCCCTTACATTATCATGTATTTATTTGATAATCATAGGTCAACATTGTTGAATCCTTCTCTCCTTTCCCGACCCATGTCTTTGTTACCTGCTTACCTTCCTCTCCCCTTCCACTCTCTCCCTCTCTCTATCCTCTGCTTGCTTTTCTGCTCATAAATAAATTATTATTTTCATACTTTCATTGCTTTCATCTCCTGCATTCTCTCTCTCTTCCGTTATCTTCTATGTGACTTTGGATTTCTATTGTCAGCTGCTGGAAGAGGTTCAGTTTCTTGAACTTCTTGGCCTCACCATTGTCACAACCTCTCCTAGACTGACCATATAGCAAAGCTGTTGTCCAAAACCAGCCACAGATGTCATCCTTTGTCGTTCCAAGTCAATCCTTGAAAATCAGAACTACTCAGCCTACAAGATCTTTGTAGCTCAATAGACTGCTGATCTCCCCTCTGGGCTGGAGCCCAGCATCTTGTCTGTCTCCACTGGATTCGGTGTAACCTAAAGTTCTCGCCATGATTGGAATCTCATGTGATGAAGCAGAAGCACAAGGCCTGTTGCATTCACTTTCTAGACAGGATACTGCCATATTTTTTTTCCATCCTCGTCTCCTACATTCTCGCTCCTGCTCTATCAACCTTACAACCCTCCCCAACTCCTCCAAAACACAGGAATCCTTCCAATAATCCCTTCCTGGTTAAACTTCAAAAATTCTGGTTCTCCACCCACAGACCTTACAAATCTACCTCCACTTTTTATTGCTCTTTTCTCCTGTTTGTGAAACTCATCTCTCCAGGGGGCTGTTCAATTGTTCAATTTCACTCTTCCCTTCAGGATGTCAAGTGCACCACCATTTTGTCTAATCTCCATCCCGACCCACAATTTTCTCTAACCCCAATGAATCCTACCTAACCCAACCAACTCTCTTACTTACAGATTAGTGCTTCCTCCTCCTTTCCTGTTAATTATTTCCCTTGCTTGTTTTGCCAAAATCATGGTCTTGTTGTCAATACTTTGCCTTTTACACTGGACCAACTTGCTCTTTCATTCCATGAGCCAAGATCCCATATTTGACATATTTGACATTTCCTTGCATAATCATCATCTCAGGTTCATCTACTGGTCCTTTTGTTATGTGGCCAAACTATCTTTTTAATATCTCTTCATTGGTGTCGTTCATAGTTTTCTTGATGTTCAACTCATTCCTTGTACTTCATTTTGTTATTTTAGCTGTCCATGATATCCTAAGCGTGTTCTGCCGACACCACATTTCATTAGATCCATTTTAGTTCCATTGATATTGATCAACCAGCAGGTACAGTGTATTGATGCATCCAGTAGCCTTCCTGAAAGCATTCAGTAACTATACGTTTCACCCCAAAACTGATGTGTTTGGCCGCATTTCCGACTTTAGGAATCCTAAGATGGAAACCATTTTGCCTGGAATGCAGATGCACTGGTCCATCATTCCCTTTTATTCACGACCTCTCCTAAGCCTGTTGTTGGCTTAACGGTCAAGGTGGCTGGCTTAAGATCTTAGGGTTTTGAGTTTGAGCCACTGTTGTGCCGTTAAAATACCACCAGGTGTGTTGACTCAGCCTGTCATCCTTCTGAGGTTGGAAAAAATGTACCAGCTGACTGAAAAAAGGGGGCAGCTGACTGAAAACACTGTCATCATTGATGCATCCAGCAGCCAAAGGCTGCATACAAAATAATAAACTACCTCTCACCTCTTCTTTCCCCTGCTCTTACCCATGCTCCACCACACCCCTCCCCCCAGCCGAACCTGCCCACGCTCCTGCCACCTTTGCTCGTGACCC
>CM068955.1:84664237-84676553 GCA_035128595.1 Eptatretus atami | reverse complement strand
GGAAAAGAAGGGTTAAATTATGGCTTTACTGGCAGAGGGATACAGTTAGCGTCACGTTGCTTCCATCCGTAAAATTTCAAAGACGGTGGTTCATAAGAACAAGGTCAAGCAGCAGACATTGGGGACAACAAAGCTACAGAAGAAAAGAGAGAGATTTCCTGTACCAATCCTGCACTCCTTTAATTTATTTTTGTGTTTGCATATAATCGAAGTTCAGGAAGCTAAATTATAAAGGGCAGCAGGTTCACAGATAGGCGGGGATTAAAGGTGAACACCAAGGAGACAGAGATATATGCATGAGTGGATGAGTGAGAAAATAAATGGTGGGAGGGAGGGGTTCAACAAGACTAGAAGAGAACGGGGTGGTATGGAGAAATGGTGACAATGGCAGTGTCTTAAAAGACTACACAGGCAGGAGACAACAGATGCAGAGAGCTTTCCTCACTGAAAACATCTACACAGCATGCAAACTTGTTAAGGTGGTTGAAAGCGAGACCTTCTGTACCAATGGAATGTCAAGACAGGTGGCAGATTGCCAAGGACTGTCATGTCACTCTCCCACCAAAGGCAAATTGATCGGCTCTCATTTTTAATGGATACGGGAGTACTCCATATGTAGGGATGGCACGGGGGAAAAATGGCCGCCCATTAAATGTGTACATGCAAGCGTAACCTGATCTTGTTCCCCCTACTCCTCCTAGTTTTGAACTCAAGTCACACACATTCCTCATAACCCTCATCTGCTCACCCTCCATATAATCCAGGCTGGTTGCCCACGCCGCATCATTCGACCCCCTTAGTCTCCCCGATGTGGGAATGTCTCCATGTCCATTGTCTCGTCCTCTTCAACTTCAGTATTTAAATGCACTGCCCATCATTATCTCACATTCTCACCAATACACATCCATGGTTTCTTCGACACATGCTGATTCTTTCCCATTGTTTCCTCTCTGGACAATTGTTACTTGATGTGTTATTCCTCCCTCCTCTTTATGATGTCCATCCTCTCCCATTCTCTTGGTATTGGTAGTCCTGCTGCCATTTGTTGTTTGGCTCTATGAGCTCGGACTCTTGTATTTCTAAAAAACACAAACTTCCATCTTGCCATTGTAGAGATATTCCTCAGCCTCTGTTGACTCCTCCATCGCTACTGATGTTGTCAACATCATTGCCCAAATGAAAAAAAAAACATCTGCCTTGTCGACTCATGTTTCTCTGCTCTTTTCTACATCATTTTTGAGGGCCGCCTCCTGCTTCATGAAAAATCATAATGTTACTCAAAATAATTTAGCCAAGACTTACCCTTTTAACCCTGATTATTCAATCTTCTCCAAACCATAAGCAAAGTAATGGAACTGATAATTGCAGTAAAGCTCCACTCGTCTCATCTCTGAAGACCTCAAGATCGATCTTTCTTTCTTAAAAAAAAAATTATGATCTCTAACCATATCAATTTGGCTTCTGCCAGGTTACTTCACCATGGAACATGCTACTACTTCAGTGTCAGTAATGTATGTACACCCAATCCTAAACAAGTGGCCAAGCTATCTCAATGGAGATCTTCAGTCCATTTGACTCTTGCTGGCAACATGTATTGATTCCAACTGTCAGCTAAATGGCATGTCGAGTCTCTCCGAGACTGATTATCAAATTCATGTGTGCCTGTGTTCCTGTTTCCTGGTGTTCCTGTTCTTCTGTGGTTTAAGCAGTGAGTTGCTTTGGATGGAATACTATCCTGTCCTGTGTCTGCATATAATGGTGAAAATAATTCAACTGGTCATTCATTAGAGCACATTTTTCATACAAGAATGACCAATATTTTAACTTTGCCCCTCCATGAGGACCAGCAGGCAAATCCCCCATTCATTTAGTAGTCAGCCTCTGGGTGACCGAGGGGTACTCTTGGGACCTCATTCTCAGAAAAATACTTTCTGATGTGCTCACATTGGACTCCAAAGCAGTTTGTTGCCTTGCATTAATGTTTTTTTTTTTTTCCTCCAGATCTATTTTGGTCGGCTCATCCTCCATCTCACCTTCAGCTTTACCCTTTGGTTGTTGCTATCCCGAAGTCTAAACTCACCGTTCACCTCCATTCTTTCCTACCCTTTGTTCTTTTGAGCTCTGTCTTCTCAGCTGTCCTCTCAAGCTCCCCCCTTCAGGATTTCAAGTTTGCCACCCTCTGACAACCTCATGGTCTCTCCCATTTCCATGACTGAGCTCAACTACACCTGCTGAGATTGTTCCACCATTCTCCTACAATTCCTGCCTTGTAATTCTGCATATGAGTTGGCATCCCACATTTTCTCCATTGTCCCATTTTCTGTTGATCCATTAACCCTCTGTTGTTCTGCTCTTACGTGAGCTGAGATAACAGTATAAGATTTTAAATAAATACAAGAAATAGTGCTGCAAGAATGGTGTTACTGTGAATTTTCATAAATCCATATGGCTGTTCCATGCGCCCTATGGAGATCTCTTCTGCTATTTTTCTTCTGCTTTAGCAGGTCTCACCCCACCCCTGTGGTGGTGTTGTCGTTTTTAAAGAACTCCATTGCTTAAAGCTTTTCTCTGCAACAGATCCATCCTAAATCTCAGAATACCCGTTGTCTTCACATCCTCTCTGAAACCACCTCTGCATTGAATTTTCGAAACCAAACAACAGTGACTCCATCCATATCCACCATTATTGGCTAACAATAACCAATGACCAGCCATCTTTATTTATTTATTTTTACCTCTGCATTTGTGACGATTTGAATTTTCACATTTGCAGAACTGGTTTGGAGATGGCTATACAACACCCAACCACGGCATTGATGCAATGCATTCCCTGAGTCCGTGGTCTGACCCAAAAACTGTTCCCTACTCAAATATCTAATATATGGATATGGTGCTGAATGAACTCTCCTTCAAAAATACTGCTCCTGATTCTCCTCGAATTTGATATTGACTCTACTTGAAGCACTTTCACGAAAGCCTGTTCTCTCATCACAGGTTTATCCCACCTTGTGTGCAGATATCCTCTTCGTCCTCTTAGCATTGGAACACTCAATTATTGTGGTGAGGCAGTTCGCTATCAATCAGCTTGCTTTTTCAACTTAGAAGTGAATCCGACAAAATGCACCTTTGCCCATTCACAAGACTCACAACAAGTGCATGTCCATCCTCAGCAAGTCAGCAAACAAAATCTGGCCAATCTTAAGCTGGGATCTCCAACCTATCTCCTTCCTCAGATTGGTGCTTCCTGCTTTGTCTGCCTCTGTGTATGCTCTTCCCTCCTTCGGCATGAATAGCTTTGCTGTATCTTTATACTCGATACAAGGCAGAATCTTGAACTTAGTGAGACATCCGTAACACATTCCTATCTTTTACACCTTTCGCAGTCCTCTCCTGACCCCCATTGCTTCCTTGCGCTTGAGTTTTTCATCCGATAAGGGAGAGAAATTCTGATGAGCAGCTTGTACTTTGCCTGTGAGAGGCACAGATGGCAATTGTGTCAGCGTGTCTTAGGTGTTGCTCTGCTGCTTTCATGTGTTCTCTGTCTATTTTCTGCACTTGACCTTTACCTTTAGCTGTCTAGACATCTGCTTGGAACACAGCCAATCACTCCCATTTGCAATGAGGTGCAAAAGAGATCCATTACAACTTCACCTCGTGAGCTTACTTCTACTGTCACTAAAAATCATGGTGCCCTTCACCACAGCCTACAAATAAAGTGTTTCCATTTTTCGAATAGCCTTGTCTCTGACGAGGACTTGGAGTCTCTGCTAAAGACTTAGAGTCCTCTGTCATGGCAACTACTTCTCCAGTCATTCTGAATTTCTCATGGCCTCCCTGGTTTTTGTCCAAAGCTTAAAAGAAAACTACTCCCCCCTTTGTGACATCCTGGATGCGCGTGGAATCTAAAGCTTTCACCAACATTGGCATCTTCCACAAGAAGCACAGGCACAGAATCTGTTGCCCTCATTATAGAAAGGTGGTGCCTTCTCTGTTTCCCACTGCCTTTATTCTGATTCTCCCTCTCTTCTTTCAGCCCTCATTTCCTCCACATGTTCTTGGTTCTTCCAGTAATCCTCTCCTTGTTAGCATCCCAAAATCATGCTAACCACCTACCTCCTCTTATTTATTCCTCTTTTCTCCTGCCTATTAGCCACCTCCCCAACAAGTATAAGTACAATCTCACTCTCCCTCAGTTTCAAGATGGCAGTACCTTCCATCCTATCTATGCTTCTTTCTACCCGCATTTATCCTTTCCCACACATACCCAGTTTTCCTGCAGGTTTTATATATTTTCTTTTGTTCGTTTCTCTTACTCTCCATTCATCCACCTGCTTGTTGTGTGTTCGGTTGTCCTCTTTCTTTTCATCATTCACCTGCTTGTTTGTGTTGGTTGTCCTATCTCTTTCTCACCATTCATCCAACCTGATTGTTTGAGTTAGTTGTCCTTCTCTTTCCCACCATTCATCCATATCCTGTGTGTTTCGGTGTCCTCTCTCCTTCTCTCCATTCATCCACCTGCTTGTTTGTGTTTGGTTGTCTTCCACCAACCTACTTTCAAAATGTTACCCTTCTCCCTCTTGCATCTTGCTTTACCAAGAGCCTATAGCTTTTTGTATTCATTAAAGATCAGTTTTGACACTGGGATCATCAGATGCATTGTTATTTTTGAACGTATCATCTCATGATTTCTTTACATAAGACACTTACATGTCATTTGATGTTTTTTTTTTCACTTCGTGAGTTGTTTTTTGAAGCTTCCTTTAGTTTTGTCATTTTTCTTTTCGGGTACTTCTGAATACCCCAGCCTCCAGGCCAGCAGAAGACCCCTGGCTGATCTCTCAGAAGTTTTGACTAATGCTGAGTTTCTGGGCATCCTCTCCGGAGGCATGGAAAAACCTGCAGACGCATCAAGTGAGGCTTCAGTGCAGCTCTTGTGCTCTAGCTGTTTTCCCGTAACGACCGTCAGGCACAATACATGGATTCTCTCATCGACCTTTGGCTATTCTCCAAACGAAGCTCGATCCCCCGTGTCTTTATGTCAGATGAGCGTTGTGCTGCCAGGCAAGCGAGGCGCGTTGCCTCTCCATGCACTGCTGTGTATGTTTGGATCATCAAAACCCAATTGAATGATTGGAATTGGATGATTGAGTCACCACTTCCAAATTTGTCTGGAGTTTCCTTGAATAAGTCACCTTTTACTACCCAATATCTTTTTCTTGACCGCTAAACCTTCATCCTTTTGCTTTCCTTTTTCCGATGACATTCATATTTGATCATTCAAAATCGTTTTTGCACCACGTGCATGTTTTTTGTATTTATGGCTGGGCATAAAATTATTTCACATGATCATCTTTTTTGTTGTTGGTTTGGGTTCTTTAGGTCTTGTTTTAGACGCTTTCACCATGAAAACTCATCTCCATTTGGTAAGGGCCTGGCCATTCCAGTGTCATTTTGTTCTCTGTGGTTTTAAGTGCAATCAATGAATAGATGTTTGAAAAAGAAAAATCAAACCAAACAATTGCCTGCACACTCTTAGCTTTTGCATCGGTTTTCATCAAATACTGTACAATACAAATTGCTTACGTGTTGTCAAGATTTCCAATGTCCTCTTTGTATCCATTCATTTAGGGAGGGCAAATTGTTCATGGCAACTGAACTGGCATTGGCTTATAGTTGTTCAGGTGATGTAGCATTACCTGATTGATTACCAGCATGTTTACATCGGGTTGAATAGGGAATTGTAAGAGATAAATAGTGATAATTCATTTAATATAACAGTCAATAATATGTCGCAGTTCTGGCGGTTGGTTAATCCACACAACCCAAATTGTGGTGACGGGCGGTTAACACCGCCAGCCCGGATAGCCGAGTGGTTTTGTCTTAGGAGGCGGACACGTTGATCCTCAGAGATTATAACGCGCGGGAAGGGGAAGGGCGCGGCACTGGGGGAGCGACTGAGGTACAGACGGATGCACAGGGGGGTTATACTCAAACCCCACAAATACACGAACACATCAACTAAAATTACGTGGGAATTTAATGACGATATAAATATTTACAAAGGACAATAATTCAAAAGGTAATGATAATAACGTGAAGTAAATAAATCCTAAAGTCGAAATTGAAGTGCCTCTACACACAGACTTGAATACAGACAAGGGAAACAAAATCAAAGAAAATCTCTTGACATTATTCTGCCACTTAGCTTGGTCCAGAGATGGTCTTTATGGAACGTGGAACCGAGGCACTTCTATTTTCCGTGTGGACGCGTGCAAAATGACCGCAAGCCGCCCTCTAGTAGCGGGAACGTTCGTCAGGCAATTCGTGAATGGTGTTCACACCAAGGTTCACCGACCATCGTGCAGCTTCTTCGTCGTCGTGCCTGCCGATGCTCTTTGCAGAATGGTGTCGTTCCCTTCGGCGACATACACAAGGTTCGAGGTCCGTCCCACATGAACCAGCCAAGAGTCGATGGCCAACGTCGGCTCAGTACACGAGCCAAATCACCTCAGCACGAATACGACAATCGTGCCATCTTCTTCATGAGTCGAAGGAAAGCAGCCGTGAAGCCCTGTTCTTACAGGCCATCTCCTAGCTACGTTCTTTCTTGACATGCTTCCCTCATTCCCCACGAGTGCGTTCCTCTCTATCTCTCTCTGACGTCACCGAACAACCGTTTCCTCTTGGGGCTTGGCTTGCTCGCCCAAACCCGGGAAGCTGGGGGGTTTCTTCCTGCCGGCACATTTGGCTAGCTTTTGTTATAGTTGTGATAAAAGCGCAACTTCTTCATCGCTGACTTGTAAATGCAAAAAGTAGGAATAGGACGGGGCAATCACATACTTGGGGAACATCCTTAATCCCTATCTAATTAACACCGCACCACCCCCGTGTGGTCACACGTAACACTTAAGCTCACAGTTTCCTGACAATTACATCGAGATGTCTCCTACACATCCACGGACCAAACAACTCCATTCATCCTAACTTTCCTATTAAATTCCTCCATCTATCCCCATAACCATAACAATATTTCAGTATTCAAGATCGATCTGAACCCCCATCACCCCTCTCACCATTCTTCCCCGTGTGTGTTTATAAGCATAGCCTCGTCCTATGTGTTTATAAGTGATGCCTCCATTGGTCCATTGGTGCTCAAAAGTAAAATTTCTAATTAAAAGGTAATTGGTTATCGTCATGGCATTTTACGTGAAATTGGAAGAGACTTGCACCAACCCTTTGACTCTATTACGTTTTCAATCCAACTTTATGCTTTGGTTGTCCTTATCAGCAGCAAGTGCCACAACGATGTTAAAATGGTTATTTTACTATATTCTTGGTGAGAGAGAAATATTTTCCTGAAGTCATTTCTTCAACTAAGGCATCTTTTTATTTCCAATATAACATTTATTTATGTCAAACTAGCAAAGAACCCATCCGTAATTCCCACACTTATGATTTATGACTTGTAATACAAGCTTCCACTCGCGGCTCGCTTATACGATACACAATTAATCGAGAAAATTAGGCTGCTCCTCCCCACCCTGAACCCCCTTGGACTTTTCAATGTATTTTAACCCACTAAAACCTCCCCGTGCACATCCCGTGTGCAACACCAGATATCAACTCAATCCGTCCAGCAGTTCAGAAGTGCATAGAAGTCAAACAAGCAAACAAACACAAACATTATGATATTACAGTATCTAGGCATTTTCCCCCATTGTTGTGTTGAAAATTCTCCCACTTCTCAGATGTCAATGGTTTTTAAGCAGTGAATTAGAACCCCCCATGCACAACCCGAGTACGATCACCAGTTTTCAAATTATTCTGTCGAGTGAGTCAGTAATGCATATGTCAGAAATAAACCACAAACAACCGAACAAACCCACAATCAAGCATATCGACTATCAAACAGACCCGCGAGCAAACAGACCCGCTAGCAAACAGACCCGCAAACAAACAAAAGACCCACAAACAAACAAATCGACTAACAAACGGAGCCCGCATACAAACGGAGCCGCAGTCACTTTTCAAATTGTGTATCGTTGATGAAAAGAAGTATCAAATTGTAACACAAGATGACAGCAGTAAATAACTTGCACTTGAATTGTTTTCAGAATTTTTGCCTCTACAGATTTAATAAATGTGTTTCTCATTGTGAATGTTCGTTCCAGTTCTCCAATAATTATGGAAAACATTGTATTGTAAAGCCCAATAAATAGTTTGCGTTTGTGATTGGGCACAAAAAATTTTTGGATAATAAAATTGCAGCAATTTGTGGTGCACACTCAGAACCTCTCTTGTGAGCTTCTCATTGCTCACATCCTCTGTTTTCCCTCATTTCACTCTTTGCCTTGATGTACCTGTGTGGGAGGAATGTAGATCCCATATTTAGGCCTCTTTGTAAGATTAGTGCTGAGGGTCTCTGCTCTTTGCTTTCAGCCAGCATGGATCTCCCCCGGTTGCCGATGAACGCATGCCCGGGCCTCGCAACCTCCTGGCTCACGCCTTGGCCCCGAACCATTCTGGTTCCTCAGAGTTGGATCGCATTGTGACAGATGGTAAGAGGTTCACCTGCTACCTTTATGAATAAAGGTCATTTGCTTAGCCTGGGTTATTATTGGTCAGTATATGTTCTCCAGCAATAAACATTTTATTGGCTTTGTTCAGCTTCCTTACAAAGTATAGCGAGCTGTCGGTGAGCAATTAATGGTTCAGAGGTTTGAACCTTAGGGTAAGGATTTCTGTTCAATATATTTCAGAGCTTGCTCAAATAGAGCCCAAAGATGTTGCTGACTGTTCTCAGTACTAAATCCACCTGGTGGGTCCCACGCCAATCCAGCAGCCCCAGGTAGGAAACAAGACCTCAGTACTCACTCGTTCCTTGAAAAGTTATGGTCATCCTAAAAGTTCCGTTACCCTGGTTTTGATGAGTAAAGTAAATATAATTAGAAGTGATCGTAAAATTACACGTACTGTCGTGGCCAAAAATATTGGCACCCTTGCACTTATTTCAAATAATGCACCATTTCTTCCAGAAAATTGTTGGAATTAATAAAATCTTTTGGTATCCACATATGTATTTCTTGGTTTACAGTGGAACAAACAAAAAATAAACTGAGAAAATTACTAAATCTGAGCTTATTCCACACAAATCCTAAAATGCCCCGGACAATATTATTGGCACTTTTAGAAGTTGTTAGAAATAATTAGATTTCAAGCAGGTTTCTCTTTTACTTTGGAATTGAACTCACCTGTGGTGAGATTGCAGGTGCTTGCAATATATAAAATCACTCATCAACCAATTTGAATAGAGAAATGGAGTCATTCTGCTGTTTTGTGTCACTATGTGTACCACAATGAGCATGGAGAAAAGAAAGAAAACCAGAGAATTGTCTGATGGGGTCAGGCACTAGATGTAGCTAAGCATGGACAATCTCAAGGCTACAAGTCCATCTCCAGAGACCTTGATGTTCCTGTGTCCACCGTACGCAATGTTATCAAAAAGTTTAAGGCCCATGGCACTGTAGCCAACTCCCTCCCGAACGTGGCCGCAAGAGAAAACCTGATCGAATGTTGCAGCGAAGGAGTGTTCGAATGGTGAAGAAAGCACCTCGATCAACTGCCAAACAAATTCAATCTGACTTTCAGCAAAAGGTACAACAGTTTAAACTCGCACCATCCGTTGCCAACTCAATGTAAGTGGGATCTACGATAGGAGACCCAGCAGGACCCCAGTGCTGAAGAGAGATATAAGAAAGCCTGACTGGAGTTTGCCAAAACACACCTGAACAAGGCAAAATCCTTCTGGGAGAATGTCCTGTGGACAGATGAGACCAAATTAGAGCTTTTTGGTAAAGCACATCATGTCTATGTTACAGAAAACAAAATGAAGCCTTCAAAGAAAGAAGACCTTCTCTACAGTCAAACATGGAGGAGTTCAGTGAGGTTATGGGTTGCTTTGCTACCTCTGGCACTGGGTGCCTTGAACGTGTGCATGGCTTCATGAAATCAGGATATTACCAAGGCATTTTGGAGCAGGACAATGCCCCCAAACACACTTCAAAAGGCACCCAGAAATGGTTCGAGACAAAACGCTGGACTGTTCCGAAGTAGCCAGCAATGAGTCCAGATCTAAATCCATTGAACACCTGTGGGAAGATCTGAAAGCAGCAGTTGGGAGAACTGGAGCAGTTTGCACAAGAAGAGTGGGCCACACTGCCAGTAGAGAGGTGTAGGAAGCTCATTCATGGCTAGAGGAAGTGCTTGACTGCAGTTATTTTGTCCAAAGGCTGTGTGACCACATATTAAGTCGAGGGTGTCAATAATTTTCTCAATGCCATTCATTATATTTCTGATTTAAAAGGATATATTAAGTTCTGAACAAAACAAAGGTTCTGTAATATTAACAGTGAAATAAAGAATTGTGGAGACAAAATACGTTTGTCAATTTCAACTTATTTTCTAGAAAATTGTGAGTTATTTGAAAAAAGTGCAAGGGTGCCAATATTTTTGGCCACATCTGCACATCGTGTCGTTATTTATTAGTTTGTCTGGTAAATACCAAGTTTATCGCACAATTTTTTTGGGGAATTATTGTGATGGCATTAGTACCAAGCACACAATCGGGGCTGAAAATTTCAAAATAGACATCTAAACTCATGTTAAAATTTACATACACATAAATTTACACAGAAAAAAATACACATTGAATCAATCGAGAAACCTTTCCATGGGGACAAATATGAAAAAAAAATCAGATCAATCCACCCAAGTTCTGGTGAACATGATATTTGGTACCTGCTGAACAAGTGAACACAGCCATGTCCACTGCTTTACAGATATTTCAGTTGGAAGGTTTGTGCGCTATAAAACGTTATTTGATCGCTGGACAAAGTACATTGAAGAGTATGTGGATCATTCAACATGAAATGACATGAATAACGTTTGTCGATGGCATGACGTCTGTCATATTGTTTGGGATGACAGGACTTTGGATGACCTTGGAAGTGTAGCTTTTCCATCTCTTCCATTCCATGTGATGATGAGTTAGTTCATATATTTTGCAAGAATTAAAAGCTTGACTTGAAAGAGAATGACAATCAACACGTTGTGTGTGTATGTATATATGTATATATATGTATATATATATGCATGTATATATGTATATATATATAATATGTATGTATATATATGTATATATGTATATATGTATGTAGCATGTATATATATATGTATGTATATATATGTATATATATAATGTATCATATATATATGTATGATATATATGTATATATATATGTATGTACATATTATATTATAATGTATGTATATATAGTAGATATGTTATATGTAGTACATATATATAATATATGTATGTACATATATGTATATATGATGTATATAAATATATATATGTATATATATAGGTGTATATATGTGTATATATGTGTATATATGTATATATACAGTATATGTATATGTATATATATATATGTTATATATATATATATGTATCTATATATATGTATATATATATATATATATATATATATATATATATATATATATATATATGGATGTATATGTATTGTATATATGATAATATATTATATATATATATATGTGTATATGTACATATATAGTATATATATATTATACATATATAGTATATATATGTATATATATAATATATATATGGATATATATGGATATATATATATATATATATATATATATATGTGATATATATATATATATGGATATGCATATATGTACGTATGTATATATTATATATATATATATATATATATATATATATATATATATAATACAGCTCTGGAAAAAAATAAGAGACCACTCCAAAAAATTTTTTAATCAGCATCTCTGCATATATGGCAGCCATTCCATTCCAGTGTCGTGTGAATTCCAACACAGGTACACCTCATTCTACTTAGTGAGGTACTGATTAGGTGATCACCTAACCGAATCTTATTTAACAAGGAAAAGTAATAAAAAACCACTGCTTTGGTCATCACTATCCTCTTGCAATAGGACCAGCTGGATGGCAAAAAAAGTGCTGGTAGTACCTCATAAGTAATTGGAACCAAAAAAATAACTATTGACCATGCCAAAAGAGTTGAAAGAAAAAGTTTTTAGTGAGGAAAAGAAGGGTTAATTAATGGCTTACTGGCAGGGGATACAGTTAGCGTCACGTTGCTTCCATCCGTAAAATTTCAAAGACGGTGGTTCATAAGACAAGGTCAAGCAGCAGACATTGGGGACAACAAAGCTACAGACTGGCAGAGGCGAAAACGAC
>CM068955.1:84641766-84653931 GCA_035128595.1 Eptatretus atami | reverse complement strand
AGAGAGAGAATCAAATGGCTTAGTGTTGTCAAGATTTCCAATGTCCTCTTGTATCCATTCATTTAGGGAGGGCAAATTGTTCATGGCAACTGAACTGGCATTGGCTTTAGGTTGTTCAGGTGATGTAGCATTACCTGATTGATTACCAGCATGTTTACATCGGTTGAATAGGGAATTGTAAGAGATAAATAGTGATAATTCATTTAATATAACAGTCAATAATATTGTCGCAGTTCTGGCGGTTCGGTTAATCCACCAACCCAAATTGTGGTGACGGCGGTTAACACCGCCAGCCCGATAGCCGAGTGGTTTGTCTTAGGAGCGGACACGTTGATCCTCAGAGTATTATAACGCGGCGGGAGGGAAGGGCGCGGCACTGGGGAGCACTGAGGTACAGACGATGCACAGGGGGATTATACTCAAACCCACGACAAATACACGAACACATCAACTTAAAATTACGTGGGAATTTAATGACGATATAAATATTTACAAGGACAATAATTCAAAAGGTAATGATATAAACGTGAAGTAAATAAATCCAAAGTCGAAATTGAAGTGCCTCTACACACAGACTTGAATACAGACAAGGGGAAACAAAATCAAAGAAAATCTCTTGACATTATTCTGGCACTTAGCTTGGTCCAGAGATGGTCTTTATGGAACGTGGAACCGAGCACTTCTATTTTCCGTGTGGACGCGTGCAAAATGACGCCAAGCCGCCCTCTAGTAGCGGGGACGTTCGTCAGGCAATTCGTGAATGGTGTTCAACACCAAGGTTCACCGACCATCGTGCAGCTTTTTCGTCTGTCGTGCCTGCCGATATGCTCTTTGCAGAATGGTGTCGTTCCCTTCGGCGACATACACAAGGTTTGAGGTCTGTCCCACATGACCAGCCAAGAGTCGATGGCCAACGTCATGCTCAGTACACGAGCCAAATCACCTCAGCACGAATACGACAATCGTGCCATCTTCTTCATGAGTCGAAGGAAACAGCCGTGAAGCCCTGTTCTTACAGGCCATCTCCTAGCTACGTTCTTTCTTGACATGCGTCCCTCATTCCCCACGAGTGCGTTCCTCTCTATCTCTCTCTGACGTCACCGAACAACCGTTTCCTCTTGGGGCTTGGCTTGCTCGCCCAAACCCGGGAAGCTGGGGGGTTTTCCTGCTCGGCACATTTGGCTAGCTTTTGTTATAGTTGTGATAAAAGCGCAACTTCTTCATCGCTGACTTGTAAATGCAAAAACGTAGGAATAGGTGACGGGGCAATCACATACTTGGGGAACTTATTTAATCCCTATCTAATTAACACCGCACCACCCCGTGTGGTCACACGTAACACTAAGCTCACAGTTTCCTGACAATTACATCGAGATGTCTCTACACATCCACGGACCAAACAACTCCATTCAATCCTAACTTTCCTATTAAATTCCTCCATCTATCCCCATAACCATAACAATATTTTCAGTATTCAAGATCGATCTGAACCCCCATCACCCCTCTCACCCATTCTTCCCCGTGTGTTTTATAAGCATAGCCTCGTCCTATGTGTTATATAAGTGATGCCTCCATTGGTCCATTGGTGCTCAAAGTAAAATTTCTAATTAAAAGGTAATTTGTTATCGTCATGGCATTTTACGTGAATTTGGAAGAAGACTTGTGCACCAACCCTCTGTGACTCTATTACGTTTTCAATCCAACTTTATGCTTTGGTTTGTCCTTATCAGCAGCAAGTCCACAACGATGTTAAAATGGTTATTTTACATTTTCTTGGTGAGAGAGAAAATATTTTCCTGAAGTCATTTCTTCAACTAAGGCATCTTTTTATTTCCAATATTAACTTTATTTATGTCAAACTAGCAAAGAACCATCCGTAATTCCACACTTTTATGATTTATGACTTGTAATACAAGCTTCCACTCGCTGGTGCTCGCTATAACGATACAACAATTACATCGAGAAAATTAGGCTGCTCCTCCCCCACCCTGAACCCCCTTGGACTTTTCAATGTATTTTACCCACTAAAACCTCCCGTGCACATCCCGTGTGCAACACCAGATATCAACTCAATCCGTCCAGCAGTTCAGAAGTGCATAGAATCAAACAAGCAAACAAACACAAACATTATGATATTACAGTATTACTCGGCATTTTCCCCCATTGTTGTGTTGATAATTCTCCCACTTCTCAGATGTCAATGGTTTTTAAGCAGTGAATTAGAACCTCCCATGCACAACCGAGTACGATCACCAGTTTCAAATTATTCTGTCGAGTGAGTCAGTAATGCATATGTCAGAAATAAACCCACAAAACAACGAACAAACCCACAATCAAGCATATCGACTATCAAACAGACCCGCGAGCAAACAGACCCGCTAGCAAACAGCCCGCAAACAAACAAAGAGACCCACAAACAAACAAATCGACTAACAACGGAGCCCGCATACAAACGGAGCCCGCAGTCACTTTTCAAATTGTGTATCGTTTGATGAAAAGAAGTATCAAATTGTAACACAAGATGACAGCAGTAATATAACTTGCACTTGAATTGTTTTCAGAATTTTTGCCTCTACAGATTTAATAAATGTGTTCTCATTGTGAATGTTCGTTCCAGTTCTCCAATAATTATGGAAAACATTGTATTGTAAAGCCCAATAAATAGTTTGCGTTTTGTGAATTGGGACAAAAAATTTTTGGATAATAAAATTGCAGCAATTTGTGGTGCACACTCAGAACCTCTCTTGTGAGCTTTCTCATTGCTCACATCCTCTGTTTTCCCTCATTTCACTCTTTGCCTTGATGTACCTGTGTGGGAGGAATGTAGATCCCATATTTAGGCCTCTTTGTAAGATAGTGCTGAGGGGTCTCTGCCCTTTGCTTTCAGCCAGCATGGATCTCCCCGGTTGCCCGATGAACGCATGGGGGCCTCGCAACCTCCTGGCTCACGCCTTGGCCCCGAACCACTTCTGGTTCCTCAGAGTTGGATCGCATTGTGACAGATGGTAAGAGGTTCACCTGCTACCTTTATGAATAAAGGTCATTTGCTTAGCCTGGGTTATTATTTGGTCAGTATTATGTTCTCCAGCAATAAACATTTTATTGGCTTTGTTCAGCTTCCCTTACAAAGTATAGCGAGCTGTCGGTGAGCAATTAATGGTTCAGAGGTTTGAACCTTAGGGTAAGGATTTCTGTTTCATATTATTTCAGAGCTTGCTCAAATAGAGCCCAAAGATGTTGCTGACCTGTTCTCAGTACTAAATCCACCTGGTGGGTCCCACGCCAATCCAGCAGCCCCAGGTAGGAAACAAGACCTCAGTACTCCACTCGTTCCTTGAAAAGTTATGGTCATCCTAAAAGTTCCGTTACCCTGGTTTTGATGAGTAAAGTAAATATAATTAGAAGTGATCGTAAAATTACACGTACTGTCGTGGCCAAAAATATTGGCACCCTTGCACTTATTTCAAATAATGCACCATTTCTTCCAGAAAATTGTTGGAATTAATAAAATCTTTTGGTATCCACATATGTATTTCTTTGGTTTACAGTGGAACAAACAAAAAATAAACTGAGAAAATTACTAAATCTGAGCTTATTCCACACAAATCCTAAAATGGCCCCGGACAATATTATTGGCACCTTTTAGAAGTTGTTAGAAATAATTAGATTTCAAGCAGGTGATTCTCTTTACTTTGGAATTGACTCACCTGTGGTGAGTTGCAGGTGCTTGCAATATAAAATCACTCATTCAACCAATTTGAATAGAGAAATGGAGTCATTCTGCTGTTTTGTGTCACTATGTGTACCACAATGAGCATGGAGAAAAGAAAGAAAACCAGAGAATTGTCTGATGGGGTCAGGCACTAGATTGTAGCTAAGCATGGACAATCTCAAGGCTACAAGTCCATCTCCAGAGACCTTGATGTTCCTGTGTCCACCGTACGCAATGTTATCAAGAAGTTTAAGGCCCATGGCACTGTAGCCAACCTCCCTGAACGTGGCCGCAAGAGAAAACCTGATCGAATGTTGCAGCGAAGGAGTGTTCGAATGGTGAAAGAAAGCACCTCGATCAACTGCCAAACAGATTCAATCTGACTTTCAGCACAAGGTACAACAGTTTAAACTCGCACCATCCGTTGCCAACTCAATGTAAGTGGGATCTACGATAGGAGACCAGCAGGACCCCAGTGCTGAGAGAGAGATATAAGAAAGCCTGACTGGAGTTTGCCAAAAACACACCTGAACAAGGCAAAATCCTTCTGGGAGAATGTCCTGTGGACAGATGAGACCAAATTAGAGCTTTTTGGTAAAGCACATCATGTCTATGTTTACAGAAAACAAAATGAAGCCTTCAAAGAAAAGAAGACCTTCTCTACAGTCAAACATGGAGGAGGTTCAGTGAGGTATGGGTTGCTTTGCTACCTCTGGCACTGGGTGCCTTGAACGTGTGCATGGCTTCATGAAATCAGAATATTACCAAGGCATTTTGGAGCAGGACAATGCCCCCAAACACACTTCAAAGGCACCCAGGAATGGTTCGAGACAAACGCTGGACTGTTCCGAAGTAGCCAGCAATGAGTCCAGATCTAAATCCCATTGAACACCTGTGGGGAGATCTGAAAGCAGCAGTTGGGAGAACTGGAGCAGTTTGCACAAGAAGAGTGGGCCACACTGCCAGTAGAGAGGTTTAGGAAGCTCATTCATGGCTAGAGGAAGTGCTTGACTGCAGTTATTTTGTCCAAAGGCTGTGTGACCACATATTAAGTCGAGGGTGTCAATAATTTTCTCAATGCCATTTCATTATATTTTCTGATTTAAAAGGATATATTAAGTTCTGAACCAAAACAAAGTTCTGTAATATTAACATGGAAATAAAGAATTGTGGAGACAAAATACGTTTGTCAATTTCAACTTATTTTTCTAGAAAATTGTGAGTTATTTGAAAAAAGTGCAAGGGTGCCAATATTTTTTGGCCACATCTGCACATCGTGTCGTTATTTATTAGTTTGTCTGGTAAATACCAAGTTTATCGCACAATTTTTTTGGGGAATTATTGTGATGGCATTTAGTACCAAGCACACAATCGTGGCTGAAAATTTCAAAATAGACATCTAAACTCATGTTAAATTTACATACACATAAATTTACACAGAAAAAAATACACATTGAATCAATCGAGAAACCTTTCCATGGGGACAAATATGAAAAAAAAAATCAGATCAATCCACCCAAGTTCTGGTGAAAACATGATATTTGGTACCTGCTGAACAAGTGAACACAGCCATGTCCACTGCTTTACAGATATTTCAGTTGGAAGGTTTGTGCGCTATAAAACGTTATTTGATCGCTGGACAAAGTACATTGAAGAGTATGTGGATCATTCAACATGAAATGACATGAATAACGTTTGTCGATGGCATGACGTCTGTCATATTGTTGGGATGACAGGACTCTTGGGATGACCCTTGGAAGTGTAGCTTTTTCCATCTCTTCCATTCCATGTGATGATGAGTTAGTTCATATATTTTGCAAGAATTAAAAGCTTGACTTGAAAAGAGAATGACAATCAACACGTGTGTGTGTGTATGTATATATGTATATATATGTATATATATATGCATGTATATATGTATATATATATATATGTATGTATATATATGTATATATGTATATATGTATGTATGCATGTATATATATATGTATGTATATATATGTAATATATATATGTACATATATATATGTATGTATATATATTATATTATATGTATAATAATATATGTATGTATATATATGTATATATGTATATATATGTATGTACATATATATATATATGTATGTACATATATGTATATATGTATGTATATATAATATATATATGTATATATATAGGTGTATATATGTGATATATGTGTATATATGTATATATACAGTATATATGTATATGTATATATATATATATGTATATATATATATATGTATCTAATATATATTATATATATATATATAATATATATATATATATATATGGATGTGTATGTGTATATATGTATATATATATGTTATATATATATATGTGTATATGTACATATATATGTATTATATAGTATACATATATAGTATATATATGTATATTATATATATATATATATGGATATATATGGATATATATATATATATATATATATATATGTGTATATATATATATATATGGATATGCATATATGTACGTATGTATATATTATATATATATATATATATATATATATATATATATATATATATATATATACAGCTCTGGAAAAAAATAAGAGACCACTCCAAAAAATTTTTTAATCAGCATCTCTGCATATATGGCAGCCATTCCATTCCAGTGTCTGTTGAATTCCAACACAGGTACACCTCATTCTACTTAGTGAGGTACGATTAGGTGATCACCTGAACCGAATCTATTTAACAAGGAAAAGTATAAAAACCACTGCTTTGGTCATCACTATCCTCTTGCAATAGGACCAGCTGGATGGCAAAAACAGTGCTGGTAGTACCTCATAAGTAATTGGAACCAAAAAAATAACTATTGACCATGCCAAAAGAGTTGAAAAGAAAAGTTTTTAGTGAGGAAAAGAAGGGTTAAATTATGGCTTTACTGGCAGAGGGATACAGTTAGCGTCACGTTGCTTCCATCCGTAAAATTTCAAAGACGGTGGTTCATAGACAAGGTCAAGCAGCAGACATTGGGGACAACAAAGCTACAGACTGGCAGAGGCGAAAACGACTTTCCACTGACCGGGATGACCGCCAACTCATTCGAATGTCACTCAACAACCATAGGATGACATCAAGTGGCCTACAAAAAGAATGGCAAACAGCAGCTGGGGTGAAGTGCACGGCGAGGACGTTTCGAAACAGGCTCCTATGGGCAGGGCTGAAGTCGTGCAAAGCTAGAAAAAAGCCCCTCATCAATGAGAAGCAAAGAAGAGCCAGGCTGAGGTTTGCAAAAGACCATAAGGATTGGACCGTAGAGGACTGGAGTAAGGTCACTTCTCTGATGAGTCCAATTTTCAGCTTTGCCAACACCTGGTCACTAATGGTTAGACGGAGACCTGGAGAGCATACAAACCACAGTGTCTCGCACCCACTGTGAAAGTTGGTGGAGGATCGGTGATGATCTGGGGTGCTTCAGCAAGGCTGGAATCGGGCAGATTTGTCTTGTGAAGGACTCATGAATCAAGCCACGTACAAGGTTGTCCTGGAAGAACACTTGCTTCCTTCTGCTCTGACAATGTTCCCCAACTCTGAGGATTGGTTTTCCCAGCAGGACAATGCTCCATGCCACAACGCCAGGTCAATCAAGGTATGGATGGAGGACCATCAGATCAAGACCCTGTCATTGCCATCCCAATCTCCAGACCTGAACCCAATTGAAAACCTCTGGATGTGATCAAGAGGAAGATGGATGGTCACAAGCCATCAACAAGGCGAGCTGCTTGAATTTTTGCGCCAGGAGTGGCATAATATAAAGTCACCCAACAGCATGTGAAAGACTGGTGGAGAGCATGCCAAGACGCATGAAAGCTGTGATTGAAAATCAGGGTTATTCCACAAAATATGATATCTGAACTCTTCCAAAGTTAATACATTAGTATTGTGTTGTTTAAAAATGAATATGAACTTGTTTTGTTTGTATTATTTGAGGTCTGAAAACACTGAATCTTTGTTGTTATTTTGACCAGTTGTCATTTTATGCAAATAATGCTCTAAATGACAATATTTTATTCGGAATTTGGGAGAAATGTTGTCAGTAGTTTATAGAATAAAACAAAAATGTTCATTTTACTCAACACATACCTATAAATAGTAAAACCAGAAAAACTGATAATTTTGCAGTGGTCTCTAATTTTTTCCAGAGCTCTATATATATATGTATAGGGTGTCCAAAAAAATATACAACTTTTAAAATGCTTCGTTTGATCATAAAAAAGCAGTAATTTTGTCACTAATGCTTCATTTCTTGTTGCAGAGACCCTGAAGTTTATTTTGATACAAGCAAGCGCCAGAAAAATGCCAAGACTGACCGTACAACAACGGACGAAAATTGTTGAACATTGACACCAGACGAAAAGTGTCATACAGGTGCAACGTCTTTACTCGAGACATTTCGGTATCCACTTGCGCCATGCACCAAACTTTCGGACAATAAAGTGCACCATCGCAAAGTTACCAATGTGGGAACCATCTGTGACCTTCACAAGGGTCACAGTGGTCGGAAGAGGACAGGTCGTAGTGAAGAAAATGTGGAAATGGTGAGACAGGCGGTCGTTCAGAGTCCAAAAAAATCGATTCGACGACTTTCTGCCGTAACAAACATTCATAAGAGCACCGTTCAGAGGATCCTCAACCAAGACATTCATGCCTTTCCATACAAAATTCAAACGGAAACGGTGCTTACCAATCAACAGAAACGCAAATGACTAGACTTTGCAAATTGGTTCTCAGGAAAGTTGAGGAGGATGCAGACTTACTCAAAAAACTTCACATGATGGACGAATGCCATGCTCACTTGTCCGGGAGGTAAACAAGCAAAACTTTCGGTACTGGGGAACTGAAAATCCTGGTAATGCATCAACTGAACTGGTGCCTCGATCTGTTCTCAAAGTCACCATGGTGGGTGGCGGTTGGTTGGTATGGGATAATTGGTCCATACTTCTTTGAAGATGACCAGGGACGCACTTGCACGGTAAACCAGAGAGACTATCGCGAAATGATTCAGGAATTCTATCTGCCTGAGCTATGTACTCAGGCCCGTAGGAGAAACAACCTGATCCAGATGAGAACCCAGTGGTTCCAGCAGGATGGGCACCCCCCATACAGCCAGGGAAACAAGGCATTTTCTCAACCAACATTTTGAGGGCCGCTTTATCTCCCTCTATGAAGACGTTGAGTGGCCACCATATTCCCCTGACCTTACTCCTCCAGATTTCTTCTTGTGGGGTATCTCAAGGACAGGATCTCTGGAAACCCTAGGCCTCAAACTCTTGATCAGCTAAAGGAAACATCCACCGAGAAATCCAGAACATTCTCAGGAAACGTTTCCAAAGTGATGGAGAACATGACAACGCGTTTGCAGGCAGTGATCGGACAACGTGGAGCCTACGTCGAACATGTGGTCTAAATGAAAACGACGATTCTATACCAAAATTTAAATTTTGTTGGCAATTTTGACATTGGTACAATAAACTTCAACCTTTCAGCTTTCTATCCAGCCATATATCTTTTAAAAAATATATGTTATGACCATCCTCTTTGCAGATGAAAAGTTGTATATTTTTTGGGACACCCTGTATATATATATATATATATATATATAGTATATATATATATATATATATATATATATATATATAATATATATATATATATATATATATATATATATATATATATATCTTTGTTTTCACAAGTTGATTCTGCTAATATGCTGAATCGGTATAATCGTTTGGCAGGGTGTTGTCACAGAGGATAAGAATGCAGTTGATTTATTTCGTGTAAATTTATTTAAATCACCTTCACTTTAAGGCTTATCGGAGAGGACGAGAGGAATGCCACCGATGCCACTTCCGCCGCAGTTTTCAGCCATTCCTCGGCCAGACATGCTACCCATGATGCCCCAGGGTCCCTTTCCAGAGTTTCTGAGGTGAGGAGTGATTACACAAACACGAGGCAATTTATGATTTTTTTTTTTATAGGTGCTTGTGTGGAGAAATCTTTCTTTGATAACTTTTTCAGATAAGTTATGCCTTCAAGGTGTTTGTTCTTTTATTTTTAGATCCTCGTGGAGGATCTCTAAGTCTTACTCACGTTGTTGTTCTTCATCTTCTTCTGTGGACTTTTTTGTTTCACAGCCTACAGTTTTCATCGAAACTTCTGAAACTTGGCATATATATATGTAAAAATACCCTGCGCAGACAGTAACCATCTCCCGATTTTGAAAATTCCTCCTAGAAAAAAGTTATGACGTCAAAATATCTCCGCTAATGGAAATCGCATAAAACATTATCTCCGAAACCTGGCAAGCTTTTTGAATTCTGTTTGCGGGAATCGAGCAGGGCATTAGCAGAGATTAATTACCGCACATATGATACATCACTATGACGTCATATCAATTTTTATGACGTCATTCCTATTTTTTGACATTTTTTGTTTCACAACCCAGAGTTTTCATCGGATCTTCATGAAACTTGCCATGTATATGCAGAAAGCCCACGCGCAGACAGTAACCATCTCCGATTATGGAAATTCTTCCTAGAAAAAAAGTTGACGTCATATCGCCGCTAATGGAAATCGCCTATACCATTATCTCCGAAACTAGGCAAGCTGTTTGAATTTTGTTTGCGGGAATCAAGCCAGGCATTAGCACAGATAATTTATCGCAAACCTGATTCATCACAATGACGTCATATTCGTTTTTATGACGTCATCATTAAGAGGACGAGGATCTTAGCTCATTTGAGCTTGTTAACATAAAAAAGTTACTTTGTTTTTGCAAGTCTGTGACACGTTTATTGCACATTGTTCTGTTTTACTTTTCAAACTCCATAATATCAGCCTCATTTTATTCATTTCTCACAATTGGTTTTTATCACTACGATGCTCCTTGCAAACTCAATTTTAATGACTACATTCGCCAGAGGAGAAGGTATTGCATTTGGGTCCGTTTGTTTGTTTGTTTGTTTGTTTGTTTGTCTCTCTCTCTCTCTGTCTGTTTGTGTGTTTGTTCACACAGAACTTGAGTGGATGTATTAATTACAATTGACCGTGAAGAACCCGAATACCCTTTTAGAACTATCGACCTCATTACACCCTTTAGAACCCTTATACCTCCAACACCCTTTATATCCTCTTTGACCCTTTAGAATCCCAAAGATCCTTTGACTCCTTTCTACCCTTTAGACATTGACACCTTTCAGACCTTTTAATACCCTGTTGACCCCTTTGACCTTTTGACCCTTTTAGACATTTTAAGACCCTTTAGAACCCTTCAGATAATTCCGACCCATTCGACCTTAAATTACACCCTTTAAACTCTTTTGACACTTCAGATTATTTCGACCCTTTATACCCATTTTGACCCTTTATACCCATTTCAGCCTTTGTGGACCTTTTGACCTTTAGACCTTCAGACCATTTGACATTTACAACTTTTCAGACCTTTCACATTTACACATTTACAACTCGACCATTTAGACCTTTCATTTGCAATCAACGACCTTTCATGAAGTACATCCTTCCATTTATTTGCCACACAAAATACACCACACAAAACAAGTCATGGTGAGGGTCTGCAATCTCATTGCTCTTTCTTGTTCCCCTCGCTGATGGATTCGGAGAGGGTATTGCATTTGGGTCCATTGGTTTGTTTGTCTGTCTTGTCTGTCGGTTTGTCCGCACAGAACTTTCGTGTTTTTCTCCACAACCGCTTGTCGGATTGAGACAAAATTTTCACCATTGGTTCGACTACTCATGTGGAATGTTACAATGATAATTATGATGTCATAGGTCATGTGGTGCAGCAGCCATATTGGAAAAACGGAACAATTTTGGACCTCTGTATCTCTGAAACTGCACGAAGGAAAAATTTGAAACTTGGCACATAGCGAGTACTCCTCATGGGGAATAAGTGTGATTTTTATTTATGACGTCATAGATGCCCTCGTTATGACATCATAATTGCATATGTAGAACGCCACATCCGATCAGTATAAAAAATTTTGATGGTCATCCAGGGATAAAATGGTCCACAGAAAGAAAATTGATGACGTCATCGGTCACGTGATTCGTCAGCCATATTGTTTTTTTTTTGTTTTTTTTAAACCTTCAAAAATCTTCTTCTCTGAAACGGCTGTAAAGATCGAGACGAAACTTTACACAAATGACCGCCTATCCATGAGGAGCAAAAGAGTCACACATAGGACATCATAGATCAGATCACATGGTTTGGCAGCCATATTGGATTTACCTGAAAGCCAACAAAAATACACCACTCAAAAGAAGTCCTGGTGAGGGTTTGCAATTTCTGATTGCTCTTTTTCTTGTTAGGTCAGCTCGCTGACCTAATATAACCGTTCGATGTCCTCAGATCCGTCCGTCTGCCTGTCTGCCTGTCTGCCT
>CM068955.1:84608805-84635182 GCA_035128595.1 Eptatretus atami | reverse complement strand
TTCTCTCCCTCTCTCTCTCTCTTCATGATTATATATATACTATTTCTCTCTCTCATCTCTCTCTCTCTCTCTCTCTCTTTCTTCTTCTCTCTCTCTCTCTTCTCTTTCTCTCTTGTATATATCTCTCTCTCTCTCGTGTCTCTCTTTTACATCTTCTCTTCTCTCTCTCTCTCTTCTCTTAATGTTGGGCCTGATATTGTGATTTATTACCATGCGTAATGACTGTTTGAAATAATATGCAGCTTTCTTTTATCTTTGATTTTTTTATAATTTAATTTTTTATCAGATTAAATCACTTACAAACTCTTCACATGACTCGATTCTTCACAATAAACGTTTAGTTATACCGATCCCACTCCCAGAAAGTACCTATTGCTATGTATAGTGCATAGACCCTGGATGAGAGCTCTTTTTAAGTCTCTCAATTTTTTCTTGATTTTTTAATTTTCAAATATTTTTTTTAGTTTTCCTAATATGCAAGACATAGCCTTTCGACCTTTCTCTCTGGTTATGATATGTAGGAGGCCGTACATAAGTTTGCGTTTCACTCGGTCCTGCAGGGTTTTTGTTTTTTCTTGTTCAGATGTGCATAACGATAACGAAACAAACAAACAAATTTTCTTCTTGTTTGTTATATTAGTTTTTATTTTTGTTACTGGCAGGGTATTATTATTTTTCCTTAGCAGGGGATCTTTTATTGTATTTTGTATTCATTATGTTACTTTGGTCTTCATCGCAGTGATCTCTCTCTCTGGTATACTGTCTTGTGAAAATTCTCTTTTTATCTATTTTTCTTTTGATGATCTCCCACCTCATGCTTGTGAATTCCGCTCATCCTTCAGACGCAGGTGCTAGTGGAGTTTCCCTCTCTGTGTCAGACTCCTTGAAAAATATTCACAATCAGTTCATAATTTATTTTGGATACGTTCTTCTTAATTCTCTCTGATATTATATATTCTTCTAACATTCTTCATCTATCTCTCTTGGTATATATGTACTATATTGGCATATAATCTCTTTTTTCCTATCTTATCTCTTTTTCTTTATCTCCTCTCTCAATTCCTCTTCTTTCTTTGAGGTGAGGTTATCAAGATCATTTTATTACTCCTGGGCCTCTATAGTTCATATGCTTCTTGTGTTGTGCGAAACTCATCATTTCTCAAAGTATTGAAGTCCAAATGGCTGCCATCGTGGCATCTCTCCGTTCTGTGACATGTAGTCTTTTTCTTCCATTGTCACATCTTTGAACTCCTAATCCACCTCTATAAGGCTTTTTCTGTCTCCGCTTAGCTTTTGATTGTAGTAATGTCCTTTCCCTCTGTGGCTGCTCCCTGCTCCTCACATATTAGCTCAGCTTGATGCTCAGAAACTCGCGTAATTAGCCTTTAAGTTTATGGAATCTTCTCCGTATGAAGCTGGAGTTTCGCATGTGTCCTATCCACTTCACCATTGCAGACAGTCTGGTTGGTCTCTGTTTTGTACCATCGTTCTTCGCTGGTCTTTGAACCCTACTGCTTTTCTTGTCTGTTGGTTTTCTGGTTTCTTGGTTTCTGATTGGTGTTGAACCCTCTTGGTTTTCTGCAGGATTCACATATGTTTCCACATTAAACCCTTCGTTTTGGCCTTAATAACAATTCTATATGCCGAGGATTACTGTTCATCCTTCCATTCATTTTGTTCCCTCTTTTCCCACCTGTGATATACTACTTTTTTTGCCAACATTCGCTCGTTCGCTCTAATGGTGCATTTTTCTTCCGCTATGGTCTTAAGGATCAGCTGTTTTCTCATCTCAACTCAGTAATCCCTCAATCTCATAAAACTTATGATCTTTTTTCTATTCCCTCGTTTAACCTCTTTCGCTCCCAATTCCCTTCCTCCTTCCTCAATTTCTCACTCTTGTGTTTTCCTTCTGCATTCTATGTTGTCCCACCAATGCATGCTTTATGTTTTGCGTTTCCTAGTTGTTGTGTGTTACGTCTCTGGACCATCATACTGTCCATTATCTGTTCCTTACTGTGCGTCTAGTTCTATTTCATAATGTGGGTTTTGCTGGAGTTGCCTCTGGTGCTGTTCTAATCCTTGTTGGAATTGTGGATAAAATATAATGTAAATTTTTGTTGTTTTTGCTATTTTTTTTTTTGTGGTGGCCTCTCAAATTTATACACTTTCCGCTACTACCACTAAGGTGTTTTCTTTTGACTGGGTCGGGAATCACTTAGTATATTAGCTTTTTTTCACAGATCCTAGTAAAGGTCTTTTTGTATGTGCTTGCTACATTGATTAGTAGCTGATTTTAATACAACATGTTGTGAGTAATTTCTTTAATAATACTTATCAAACACCTCTATCTTTCCATCATTCCATCCATCTCCTATGCCTGACCATTTCTGTTGCTTTAGCTGTTTGTGTGCTCCCTTGCAGAGTTTCTCCTTATTTTTGGCTTAATTTGGCATATATTTCCTGGATTGGTTGTGCGCCACTTCCGGACACGTGATACCTCGCAGCAAGCTGGCACTTTCATTGTCTGATCCTCGGTTAAGTATGACAGGTCAGTAGTTCAACTTCGACATCTGTGGTATAATTCAACATTTTCGGTTGGGTATTTGGTACTTCAGTGGATTCTTACCTTCTGGTATGTGTGGTATAATCTCGTCTTTGAGGTGCTGGATGTGTGTGTGGTAAAGTAGACTGTTTTTTTGTGTTCCATGACTTCATCCCTGGGTTTACTACCAACATATTTGCAATATAATTTTTGTGGGAGAGTCGGCTAAATGTCCCCTGTTTTTTTTTTTCCTCTCGTATGATTGTTGCAGTACAAGAGTATATATACATCACACGACGCCTCTTAAAATACTATTAGCAGGTTGCTTATGCAGCATATACTGCGCTTTGTTTTTTTGTGTGAGTTGTGATGATGGTGGTAGTGGGATTGTGTCGATACTTAGCATTTGGCCCGTAGGAGTGGGGGTGATACCCTCGGCATCTGCCGCCGGTCTGGAGTGAGCTTTTTTCTTCCGCAGTTTGGGTTTTGGTTATCTCAGAGTTGTTTGTGATTTTAACTTTTCTCCGAAAATCTTGTTATCTGGATGTTTATTTGGCTCTCTCTTTGGTGGTTTACCTGCGGGCCGACTAGCAGTCACTGATCCGACCCTCACATCCCCAATATTACACCTTATACGCACTCTGCTTGGCTCAATAACGGACGTCTTATAGACCTCGACGTGGTGTTCGCATAAAACCTTTGCCCATGGAGTCCTGAGTTTTGTACATGATACTTTACCATAAAATTCTCGGACTTTCTTAGGTGTTTACTGGTTTCGAACTTTGTGTGATAAGAATAAACATCCAAACACACAACCTTGGAAATTATTTCTAATAGATAGTATGAATTTTATATATGGGATGATGATATGTATGATTATGATATGATGATGATGATGTATTGTATGATTGTACGATCGTGCCTATGTTTTCGTTTTGCCTGGTTTCTCTTTCCAGGCACCCTAATTAGTTTTGTCGTAGTGAATTGTTTAATTGCTCTCAGTTAGTCATTTGATTAACTCGCTTCTTCTTAGTCCTGAAGATCTCTACTTGTCTCACCAAACGTATCCTCAGTTTTGTGATCTAATCTCTGGAGTACGGGGGTCTTCTTTCGTTGTGTATACGAACCTTTTTAGGCGACACTTATCGATTTTGCCTCTACCTGGCATGTCTATACACTCCATGTATTTATTGTTGTATGGCTTCTGTCTAGATCATACCCTCAGTGACAGCACAGAGTTTTGCGATTATTGCCGTTTTTTCTTATATCTCATGATATCCATCTCTAAGCCTTTTGGTCTCGAGTCATTATAGTATGATATAGATGCGCAGTCATTTACAATAAGCAAACTGTGTTATCTGGCTTTTTGCTATATATGGTGATTTCCCAGCTTTTTTTTTTACGTGGCCACAATTGTCGGATACACGAAATGTGTCTCAATTATATTTATTTGAATACCAAATCATAAACCTTTTTAAATTCTAAGTGCAATAGCTAACATTCTGATTCTATACACACATATTGTTTGATCCATTCTTCTTATTTCTAGGTTTTGTCTTATTTTGTCTGCCTCATTTGGCGCTCTCAATATTGGATACTTGGTCTTTAGTAAGCAGGGTTTTCACATCATGAAGCTTCCAGTGGCTGCTCTGTTCTCCATCCACATGCTATGTGAAGGTACTCTCTGAGCGTAATTGTTTTTCTTCTCTGTGGATCTGTGCTTTTGCCGATACTCTTTTGTCTTATTCGTACTTGAGCACTCTCATGCTCTTTCTTATCTTCCCTCATTTTCCTGTTTACACTCAACTTATTTTTTGTGGTTTCTGTTGCGTTGCTCTTTTTGTGGTGTGCCTCCTTTAGGGTGCACTGTTTTATTGTACATTTATGATGCTCGACTGTCTGCAGGATATTGTCATCTCAAGTGCTCTCTTATGTTATATTTTCTTGTGGATGCTATCGTGATATTCTTTTTTAACTCCCAACCCTTTGATCTGCTTGGTTTGATACGGTTCCATTTCTATTGTTCATTAGCATTGAACAGCTCTCTGGTATTGTTTGTTTGCGGTATTATGGGATGATGTTTTATTTATCTGGGATTATCTTTTGTTTTAATATTATATGTGCTCGTATTCTGTGGATAGTATCTTTCCACCATCCTTTGTGGATTTTGGTGTGCTTGCTGTGATTTTTTTCTATATATATTTGTATCTCAAATACCCTAAGTTTACGTTTTGTGCAATATCTACTAAGGCTTTCAGTGCTCAACTTGTCTAAGAGCCATCACATATGAGTCTTGTCTTCTCAATGGTTGCTCTCATGGTGCTTCTGTTAGAAAAATGTCTTGAGTTATGCTGTGTTTTAATCTGGTGAGTTGTGGTAGTCTGAGGTGTTGTTGGTTCCTCTTACGAATATCGGGGTTGGGTTCATTGGTATGCATTGGATGGTTTGTGTGGCTGGATGTTGGGTAGTGATTAATTATTTCCCACTGCACTCTCATCTGTAGGACTGGGTACTTGTTACTTGTGGAGGCGAAAGTGGTTTTGAGTTAATAACATGTTTCATGGGTAATACAAATAGATGCTAAATAATAATAAATATGTTATTATAATTAAACTTAAACCAACTTTTTAATAGTACATTATTGAAGAAATTTAAAAAAAAATGGAAATGATAATAATTGATTGGTGCTTGTATAGTTTAGAATGTAGCAAGGAGGAATAAATAGGGGTAATATAAAAGTATGGAAATGCTGGATATTTTGGTCTTTTTTGGGAAGAGTTAAAATTATACAGATAGAAATTATAATAGGTAGGTTTAATATCGATTGCATTCATTTTTACCTGTCCACAGGACACTCACTCTTTCACTAATGTTAGACTGTTCTTTCATGTTAAAACTGTATGTTGTATTATTTTTAAGGTTGGTGGGACTTAGGGAAGCATTGGTGTGATGTTACGTGTGTGTGGTCTAAAAAGTCTTTGAGGCATACAACTCTTAAATTTCTATTAAATAGTGTGATTATCATAAAGATAAATCGTTATTTAATGGGAAACCTAAAAAAGTGCCTTTTTGGGTATTTCATTGTAAATTTCTTAAGGATTAGTAATATTAGGCATCTCACTTGATATAAGTGGTGTAAAAGTGCAAATATCTGTTTTTTACATATAATACAGCATTTCAATAATATTAATTTAATCAGTATGGAGTTGTTATTATTGTTGACTCCTCCCCTTTGGCTCGCAGAACGACTCAAACTCAATTCTAAAATAAACACAGGTTCTCGTGGTGGTCTATCTTGTCTTTTTCCACATCTCTAGTCTGGTCTTGCCTCCCTCTGTCCTTCTCTTTCGGTTACTTTGTCTCCCACCCTCCAATGGTTTCTACCAGTGTGCACACGGTTTTTTTCCTACCATCACCCTCTTCACTTTCATTTCATTTCGTTCCTCTTTTTTTCTTGCCTGTTGGATAAAGGCTTTCCACGTCATTCTGTCAATTCTAGTGTCTTCCATCCAGGTCTTTCTTATGGACAGCTGTTTTCATACTCATCTTCAGATTTTAGATCATCCCCATTCCAAAACCATGATTCTTTCTACTTCCTCGTAATCCTTCTCCAAGTGAGTAGTTTGCTTCTGGTATCCATTTCTTGTTCCATCTCCTCCTTCCTCTCTCCTTACTCCTCTGTCCTCTCTTTCCCATCTTCTGATTTATTTTGTTCGTTTCTCCCTCTACTTTTTTATCCTTTAAACCCTGCTGTTTAGTCTTTTTCCATCTCTTCTTCGTCTTTGTTGTGTTGTATCCTGTATCTCGTTTTATAGTTGTTCTTATCTTTTCCTAGGAGCTCTTGACTTTTTCTGTTATACATGAATATAGGTTTTGTAGTCTAATTCCTTTGTTGTCCCAACAGTTTTTCTTTATTTAGCTTGGCATATTTATGCATATACAATTGTGTGCATTTGTTAGTGAATAGCGCATACTCAAATTTTGGGCATACACTTAGTAGTCCTAAACATTATTTATGAACTAGATTTGGATATTGGGTCCATTTGTCTCAAATTCTCTAGCCGTCTGATTTGCTGTGGCAGCCTTTTTGGCTTGTTTTCTGCCATCAAAAATTTGAGTATTGGCGCAATTTAATGCGCCAAATCGTTGTTTATATATGATATAGGCTACTTTTAGTTTGTGTTGATTCCAAATTTGGTGCTTTTCTTGTACAGAAATTGTGGCTCATCGTTTGTGCTAATTTAGCTTGTAAGTTTTTCTCTATCTATGCATCTCCAGGTTTGGCATAATGAAATGGTCATACATATAATTTTTGAGCTCTCAATGATATTTGTATCGTATTCATTTTTTATTTGGTTTAAAATCAAAGTTTCATTCAATTAATTTACACTAACAAATTGTCAAGTGTGTGTGCGTATCTCAGTTCCATCGTCCTAGTCGTTCTCAGTCCATCTGTTCTTCCTCCATTTATCGTCCATAAATGCTTTGTTAATAACCTAGCTTGCCCCCACGTACTTTGTTATGTCACGTTTAGGTGATGCTTCCTTAGTGAAGTGTTGTGCATGTGATGTGTTGATAATTTGTGCTATTGGGGTTAATTAAACTCCCGTTTTGATTAATATTTACGCGACTTTTTATTTTAATTCTATCCTCACAATAGTTTTCCTTGGTTTTATCCTCACTCTTCCTTCGCGCTGTAGGTCTTATGCGTCTCAATTTTTTGGGTCTCTCTCTGTCTCAATATACGCATTATGCCTTGATGAGAACGGCTCCGCAACTTGTTTGTCTTAACGTGCATATTAAGGGCTTGCGTAATTATGTTTTTTTTTTATTTTTATTATTCTTTTGTTTTTTTTTTTTGTGATTTTTGTGTTTTTTTTTTTAATATTTTGTTTTTTGTTTTTTTGTTTTTATTTTTTTTTTTTTTTTTTTTTTTTTTGTATTTTTATTTTTTTTTTTTTTTTTATTGGTTTTTGTTTTTTATTTTTTTGTTTTTTTTTGTTTTTTTGTTTTTTTTTTTTTGTTTTTTGTTTTAGTTTTTTTTTTTTTTTTGTCTTTTTCTTTTGTAGTGTTTTTTTTTTTTTTTTTTTTTATAAAATCATTGTTTTTTTTTTTTTTTTTTTTATTTTTTTTTTTTTGTTTTTTAGATATGGATTTCTTTTATTTGTGGTTTTTTTTTTTCTTTTTTTGCTTTTTTTTTTTTGTTTCTTTTTTTTTTTTTTTTTGTTTGTTTTATTGTGTGTTTTATATTTTTTTTTTTTTTTTAATAGATGTTTGTGTTTTGTTTTTTTTTTTTTTTATTTTTGTTTGTATTTTTTTTTTTTGTTTTCTTTTTTTGTTTTTAGAATTTGTATTTTGGCTGGTTTTTTTTCTTGTTTTTTATTTTTTTTTTTCTGTTGTTATTAATATTTTGAAAATAAATTTATGGGATATGGTGATGGGGAAAAAGATTAATAAATTTTTTTTTTTCTATTTTTTTTTTTTTGTTTGTTTTCGTTTTTTTTTTGTTTTATTTTTTTTTTTTATAATTTTTCACTTTTCCTTTCCTTCACGGATCATTGTGAACGCTCCGATTGTTTCATACCGTTATATTTTTAATCGTCTTGCATAATCGCTTTTGTTAAGTGCTTATCAATTTTCGAAATTAGGAGCTTGTGATAGCGGATTCATGCTTTGTATTACTATGGATGTCCGATTTTTCTTATCGTATTTCTATCTCTCTGACGGTAATTTTTTTACTATAATTATATAGTTATTTCCATCGTAAGTGTAATTTGTGAGTTTGTGGAGGATCAGATCATGTGGACTAATTTATTAACTTATGTGGAATGTTGAAGTGTAATCTGAAATTTGTTAAGAAATCGGTGTATGTTTTTGTTTTTTTGTTGGAACGTAGTATTCCATTTCATTCATCTTACTTTATTGCGTCTTGCCAGCTTCAGCTCTGCTTGTTCTTATCTCAATTTGATTTTCATTCGGTAGTTTGTGCTTGCTTTATTGTTGTTTAAAGCACTTGTGTGATTGACCTCGGCAGGTTGATATTTTGGTATTTTCACACGCAGTTCCGTGTTTCTTCCTTGATTCGTATTGAGTGTTGCTCAGTTTGGCCATTTTGCTGCACATTCATTATGTTAGATACATATCACGGTGTACGTGCTGAAACAATTTTTTTATGGTTGGTGATGTTGGATTTTGTTTTTTTAATTCTCTCCTTTTTTTTGTGGGTCGGTGTTGTGATCTTGTGCATGCTTGTTATTATGTGTTTTGCATGTGTGTTGGGAGTGTTGGGATTTACCGAACTCCCCCAGGCCCTATGCTGCTCGTGTCCTGCCATTGTGTGCGTGGGCGCCTATGGTGTGCGTGGAGCCATGTTTGGTGCGTTTGTTTTTTTTTGTGCCATTGTCGTTTTTGGTTTGCCATTGTTGCGTTTTGGTCCTTGGTGTGTGTTCGTGTCAGCCATTGGTGTTGTTTGGAAGCCTATGTGTGCGGTTTTTGGGTTGCCATGTGGTTTTTTGGCGCCATTGGTGCTGCGCCATATTGTCGCGTTTTTGCGTCTATGGTTTGTGGTATGCCTTATGTGCGTGGGCTGTTGTGTTGGAGCCTATTGGTTGTTTTTGAGTGCCATTCGCATTTTTGTTTGTCGGTTGGTGTTTATTGTGTGTGTTTCTTTTTTGTTGGTGTGCCATCTGGTTTTTTTTTTGCTGGAGCCATGGTGTGCTGTGGTTGATTCCATGTTGGCTGTTTGGAGCCATGGTGTGTGGTGTCTCTCATTTGTCGTTTTTGTTTGTCCTGCTCATGGTGCGTTATTTTTTTGTTTTTGGTTTTTATTTATTTTTGGTCCTATGGTGCGTGTTGCCGCCATGTGTTGCGTGGACCATTGTGGCGTTTTTCTGTTGTCTTTTGGTTTCTCATGGTGTCGTTTCTTGGTGCATTGTTGTTTTGTGCTGTTCTTTTTTGGTGCCTTTGGTGGTGTGGAGGCCGATGGTGCGTTCTTTTGTAATTATTTTTGGTGGCCTTGTGTTTGCGGTTGGTCGTCTATGGTGCGTTTTTTGTTGCCTGGTTGTTCGTTTTTGTGCGCCGTTCATGTTTGTGTGCTGTTGATCCTCTATGTTGTGCGTTTTTTTTTTTTGGTTTGTCCATGGTGTGTCGTTTTGGTGCTAGGGTGTCTTGTCCGCCATTGGTCTTGTTGAACCGCATATATGTGTTGCTTTGGTGTTGTCTGCCATTTGTGGTTTGTTTTTGTGTTTTTTTGTGTGTGTCGCCAATGGTCTGTTGTGTGCTCATGCTTTGTTGCGTGTTGCGCTAATGGTGTGTTTTTTTTTTTTTCTGTCGTTTTGGGTTTTTCCCCCTTAATTTTTTTTTTGTGGTGTTTTTGGTGGGTGTTTGGTTGGGGTCTCCCGGGGTGTGCGTGGGGGCCTATTTCAATTTGCCTGTGTTTTGTTTTTTCTGGTGCTATGGTGTGTTGTTGCGCCATTGGTGTTGTTTTGTGCCATGGGTTTTTGGTTGGGCTCTCTATGTGTTTTGGTTTTTGTTTTTTTAGGTTTGCCTATTGCCGTGTTGTTGTTGGCGTCCATGGTGTGTGCTGGTTGACCATTGGTGCGTGTTGCATTGGTGTTGGTTTTCTTTGTGTTGGCGCCTATGTGTTGTAAGTTTTTGTCTGCTCTGTTTGTGTTCTCGCTCTCGCTCGCTCTCTGTTGGTGCCATGGTGTGTTTTGTGCGCACTGGTGTTTGTTGGTGCTGATTGGTTCTATTTATTGTTGCGTTGGTCTGCGACATGGTGATGTGTTGTCAGGTGCTGTTTGGATGCCATGTGTGTTGTTTGTTCTTTTTTAGGGCATGTTGTTACTTAGTTTTTGTTCTATTTAGTTTTAATTTGCATTTTGTGAGCGCTTCAGTGTTTGTGCGTGTTATGTATTTGCTGCCATTGTCGTGTGTTTTTAGTGCGCCATGTGATTGTTTTTTGTGGCGCAGATGGATTGCCGTGGGCCATTGGTGCCCCTGTGGCGCCAATGTTGTTCGCCGTGCGCCATATCGGTGTCGTTTTCTTCTTTTTCTTTTGTTTTTTTCTGTCTTGGCTGCCATCGTTTGTGACGTCGTGCTGCAATGGCGTGCTGGTGGGCCATGTTGTTGTTTATACTGCTTTTCTGTAATCTTATCTTTTTTTTTGATTGCCATGTTTTGGTGCGTTTTGTGTCTGCTGATGGTGCTGTTCGTGTTGGCGTGTCTTTGTGTGTTTGTCGCTCTTATTTGTTGTTGTGTTTGTTGTTTGTGCTTTTCTAATTGATTTTCATTTGTATTTTTGTGTGACACGGCGTTTTTGTGTGTAAAACATTGTTTGTTTGTGTGTCTCCGCTGCTTTATTGTCGGGGAGCAGACATTGCTCGTGACTTCAAAGTTTCCATCGTGGGTATGATTTCTCATTGCAGTGTTGTTTGTGTTTGGTAAAGTGTTGAGGTGTGCTTGGTTTGATGAGAATCCTTATCTTTCTCTCCCACTACTCGTCCTCACTTTCCCACCTCACTCTTCTTTCCGGGTTTGTAATGTTTATCTGATTGTTTTTTGTGTGAGTGGTTATATTGCTCTCCAAATTCCTCTTCTCCCCTGTCTCCCAACTTTTTCTGCTCCTTCCCCCTCCCCCTCTTTCCTAGCTCTCATTTCCTCACCCCTCTTCCTACTGCCCCCACTCTTCCTTCTCTAGTTCTTCCCCCCTCTTTTGTCTCTTCCTTTCCTCCTTATGCTCTCTTCTTTTTTCTCTCCTCTGACTCGTTCTTTGTTCTTAGCTCTCTCGTCTCTCTTTTTGTTGTTTTTCGTTACAATAATGATTTAGGAATTATTGTTAATTCTTCCATACATTGGATATGATAGTGTGTTGTTTAAATTTGTGTTGCGTTTTTTTTTTATTTGAGGAAAGTGTCATGGTCATTTGATTTTTAATTTGGACTCAGACTTTGTAGTACCTCCTGTTTGTGTTTATGTAATAAGTGCATTTACTATTCTTTTAATACAGATTCTTTGTGGTTTTTCTTTTTCCGTTTAGCATATTTTATTTTGTCAAACTTTAATATGTTTTGTTGTTTCTCTCTTGTGATTGGCTCTTTTTTATGATTATGTTGATCGTTCATTCCTTACTTATATTATTCCCTCGATTGTCTAGGTTTTTTTATTGAGCAAATCGTCACATGCTTTATCAATATGAAACTTATTGTCCGTATGTTGTTTGGACAATTTGGCATCACGCACGTTATGTGGACCTTCTACTGTCTGTGATTACCATGAGTATTTTCTGAAAGTGCCTAGAGTTGCTCAGGATATTGGTGTAACATATCGTTGTATTTCGAGAAAATTTGGAATATTTCATCATTCGTGATTATATCTTATCACTTTTTTTTACAACTCCATATCGTTTGTGCACATAATGTTGCCCTCAGCTTGTTTTTTATTACATTGTTTATTGATATTAGTATTTTGTTTTACCTTTCACAGACTTGCAAGCTTTCCAAGTGACCTTTTTTTTTTTTTGTTTTTTTTTTTGTGTATTTTTTTTTTTTTTTTTGGTTGTGCTGCAAATATTTCCGATTTGGGATCAGTTCCTTGGTATTTGGATAGGTGCTACGATTCACCTGTTGTTTCTCCTAGCTGTTTTTTATTGTCCTGTTATCTCTGATAACAGTAAAACCTGTTATTCTCGCTTACGTCTGGAGGCATGTGGTATAAGCTCTTTATTGGTGTTGTGTTAACAGTGTTCTTGTTCATTCCAAATTTTTAGGGTAACCCTTTTTTTTCGATACTGTCTATGTTATCCATACAAAATGCACTCTAAGTGCTTGAAGAACAGCCTACATTTGTTCTATTTGAACCTGCATCGATTTTGTTTTAACAACAATCAACAAAGCATGTTCTTCAGTGGCAGTGGGTTTGTTGTTGATTTCTCTCAGTTTGTTCATTTAAAGGAACTTTCGATATAGAGTTACATCACAAATTTTTTGTTACCGGTTTTGTCATAGGCAATCATATGGTAGTGTATGTCAGTCATGTTTCCTTGGCATTTGAAATCTCTTTAATAACATGCAAATATTATGTCTTCAAGGGTAAGGCGTTTAGACTGCTATCTGTTGACATCCGTGTCATGAAGTTCTCTCGCAAGTAGTTGTCTTTGTGAACACTCGATGTCACCATAAGGTCTGGGTCTGTTTTGTGTGCTTTTGCTGAGTGTGGTGTCTTTTAAGTTTGTCATTATCTCTGCAAGCTATTTGTTGGTTGTTATTGAAATAAGTGTTGAAATTAACAGTCTGTACTTTTGCCGTATTTTACAGACTAATGGTTCTATTTGCATCATGTTATATTTTGTGTTATGCATTTTATGCTCCTTATTGGGATCTACTCTACGTATTGAGGGCTTTTCATCAGAATCAACTTTCTCTTCCTTTTGTGTCAAGACTTTTTTTGTGAGTCAGCATTTTGTGTTCTGAACATGTTCTTAGATTAAAACTTTGTGTTGATGTGTTCAGATGTTTCGCCAACGAGTGCTTTGGTACTGACACAAGTTAATCTCCATCCTTGGTGGTGACAGTCCTTCACCTGTTGAATATGTTCATGCTTATTAATTCTGTTTGGTGATATCATTTGTGTTAAATCACATACATGTATATGTTGGATGTGACATATTCTTTTTCCTTAATAGCCCAGTCTACACGCTTTTGACGTTTTAGCCAGCTCGGATTTTGGTCAACGTCATTTTTAAATGTAAATGTTTAATAATCGTCTGGTCTTACGTGTGGAGACTTTTGATGTTTTTTTTAAAAATATTTGGACGTATTCATAATCTCGTATATCTGGTCTTTATGGTGTATTATACGTATTATGTATAAACTGGTACATCAAACTGTTTTTCGTTGTTGTTTTATAGTTCTTAATCTTTTAATGTTTGTTTATACCAATCGAATGCTGAACCTTGTTGTCGGCCTACTACAGACCTATGCCCTAACGATTAGTCTAATCTTTGTTCATTGAGCTCGCGCTGTCTACGTATCGCCTCGACGATGATATAGCGTGTGTGTCGTAGCACTATAGACAAGTGGTCTTGTACGTCACATACTAGTTCAATCATATATCCTGTCCGTCAGAAATGTCGATGTTTTGTTCAGACATCTCTGTCTACACTTTTGTCGATCTTGGCCAGCGTATTATTGCGACTCTGAAGAAATTTTTTGTTTTGTGTCTAAAATCGCGTTGTGGCGCATACGTTTTCGTAATACGGTTCTGCTTGTTTAATGTTTTTTGTATTACGTGAATATAACATCTTGTATATAGTTATCTGTTATTCTATATCGTTCTTTCGGTAGTATAAGTGGAGTACGTCAAGTAAAATTTTTAAAATGTTCAAATTTTACTATTCGTTATTGTTGCGTTTTTTTTATGTGACACACATTTCCGCGTGTTGCTCTCTATTGGTTTTTGGGTTATTATAAGTTGTGTTTTACGCTCGTATTTTTATGTTTTTTGCGGTTTACGCGTTTACACAGTCGATCAAGTTTTGTCTACTTAGTGAAGTGCTACTCATAATTTCGAACTCATCGTCGCTGTGGTATATGTCTTTTACTTTTGTCTTTGAAAACTTTTATTTCTTATCTTTTATGTGTTTGTACTTTGTCTTTTGAACCTAATTTCTTTTACTGTTTTTTTTTTTCAGTCTCTCTATACTGTCTTTACATTCGTTTTGTTATGGATCTGTATCCTTTTTTATTGTACGTCTTTTTTTCCTGTTTTTGTCGTACATAGGAAATACTAATTTTTATATTTGTTTTTTGTGAATCGGTTTTTTTCTATACACAAGTCTGCCTATTTTATTTAAATGACGTTTTATGCTTTCCCAGCTTGTGTTTTTCTCTCTCCTCGGTGTGATTTCTATTTGGTATATATTTGATAAGTTTTATGTGTCTTCACAAGGTTGATAACTCCCATCAGTTGTTTTTCGATCTCCTTTTTGATTTTGTTTCGATGTCCATATGTCTTTATCTATTTTTTTTGGGATAGTAACGAGTATTATCAGTATTTCTAGATTATAGTTTTAGTAGTTTTTTGTTTCATGTTTTTATGTTCTTAGTATGTGTTGTTTGTGTATGTGTTGTTATGTTTTTGGTGTTTTTTGTTTTATATTTTTTTTTTTGTTTTCTGATCTGGTGTTTTGTTTGTGTTTGTGGTGGGATGATGTGTGAAAATTCCTCCTTTGTGTCTGTTTTTTGGGTGTGTTTTTTACCGCTTTGTTAGTAATGTGTCTAGCTACTGTGGTTTAGTTAGTGAGATTTCATTTATCACCATTTTGTTCGTAAGTTATTCTTTCTGGTAGTGTTTTTTTTGCTATTTTGTGTTGTGTTTTATGTGTTTTTGTTTCAACAATTTAAGCTTGTGTTGGCTTTTGTGTGTTTACTCTGTTTAGTGTGTTTATTCATTAACTGTGTTGGTGTCATGTATGCTCTATAGGTCGTAATAGTTTGGTATTCATTATGATGCTCGCGTCTTCGATACCTTAATCGCTATACTATGTTTTTTTTTTATGTGTTTTTTTTTTTTTTTGTTTTATTTTACCATAATACTGTTAATTAATTTAAATTTTTTTTTTTATCGTTTTTGTAGCCTGCTTTGTTCACAACCTTTGTTTTGATTGTCTCCAACTCGATTTGTAGCCTTACTTATCCAATTTTTATTTTTTCGTTGCGGCATGTTTTTTATCTTTGCCTTTTTTTGGGTGACTTGTTTTGTTGTGTAAGTTTTGCTATTCATATAATGCTGCCACTTCAACTAGTTTTTCATTAATTTGTGCTTGTAGCTCATACTTTTCACTTATATATTGATAAGTAGTATGCTTTTGCGTTGTTTTTCTTTATCAATTGTGGTTAATTTTTTTTTACACTCATACGTATCTTTATATTACTTTTGGTTTTGTTTCGACTCATATACTTATTTTAAATTGGTTGACTCAATATGAACGATTTTAATGATTGTCTTGTCACTCGCTTTTGTTTTTTTTGACTCTTGTTTTTTTGTGTGCGCTTCTGGTATTAATTTGAATGTTCTTGTATTTCTTATTTATTTATCGTTTGTTCTATTTAAATCTCGTCTTCATACGTCCGTTCTATTTGAAATAGACTCGTTTTGCGTCCAATCTCGAATTCGTGTCAATTGTTGTATCACTTTAAGCGTGTTCTTGATCGTGTTGTTTTTCATATATCAACGTGTTGTTTTTTTTCTTTTATCGGTGTCAAATTCTTATCTCTCTGGTGCTAATATTCATTTATATTCCGATCCATTGGTTGTGGGTGCTTACCCTCTTTTTTTTTTTAGTTTACTCTCTTCTTCCTTCGTTTCACTTGTTTTCTTCTTTTGCTTCTTCGTTCTTTCTATTGGCTACCGCAAATCTGTGTTTTTGTGTTCTTTTTTAGTTGTTCTTAAAAATCCCTGTATTTTTTGTGAGGTTATGCTGATGTTGTTTTGTTTTGTTTTGTAGTTGACCATGGAAGATTTGTATTTTGTGGTTTTTATTATTTTTTTTTTGTGGTTTTTTCTTTTTTTTTGTTTTATTTTTTTTTGTTTTGTTTAAACCTTATCTATTGTTCACTGCGCACATCGGATGTGCCCTCGGTTCCGCAATAAGAAACTCATCCAAATCTCCTTCCGTGTTCTCGCTTCCCCCCTCACCCTGACAATCTGGAAGCAAGCACCATGGAGCAATTTAATTAGTAACTCGATTCTTCATTTCTGTTGATGTTTCTCCGCTGATTTTTAACCTTTGATAAGTCTCCAAATCTGCACTTAATTTCCAATCTTGAGAGGTTCCTCCTGTTGAAACCCCCTTTTATTTACCCAATTTCCCTATTAACCACGCCCTACATCTGGGTGAGATCACACATAATATCTCCAATTGTTATCTACTGTAAATCTATTAAAGTTTTTGCTTGGTATGCCCTGGAGCTCCGCTCCAAGCTAAGGCTATGCGTTCTCTTGGTGCACAAAGCCCTTCGTTTCGTCTTTAGTTGTTATCTTTAAGCAATTCCATCAGCTGTACACTTGAACTAAAGAGTTCCCTCGTGTCTCGAGGCCCGCCAAAACGTGCCTCGACAGTACGCCACCTGATACACCCCTTAAGATTAAACCCATGAGGATCAAAAGTACCGTGCTATAGCACCGTCAATTCCCGGCTGCGAGGAATAAAGTTGCGCGTGCCCTTCCTCCCACCCGCAACCCTCTGGAACGTGCCGCACTCTCACAACTCATATTCCCACCCAGTGTGCATTCATAACCACCCCTCCCTTCTCGACTACCACTGCAACCGTTAAGTTATGAATAGTGACAGGTAAACACATTCAATTGAGTTATGTTATAATAAAAATACACACGAGGACACTCCATTGTGATTTGCCTCATGTAATTCTTCTATGTAATTTCTAACACCATAACTCCCGGCATTGTGATTTTCTCCTGCGAATGTGTATTTTAATTCAATCCCTCCGTTAAATGTCTTACGTTATTATCATGAAAAGCTGAATTCCTGTAAGAGTCCTCAGTATTTCTTAATCCGTCTCTCTTTTTGTCTCTTTGTCCATCTTTTTGATATACACATACCATCATCGTGCTTCCCTCGCCTGAAAAGGGGTAAGTGAAGGGTGCTCAACCCCGATGAGGGCCCAAGGACGAGGGCAAGTAAGAGCCGGCAAGGAGAGGCAGGATAGAGGCAAGGCAGGTCGGCGTTAGGCAAACAAATGGACACCTGAGAGGGGCAAGATTAAGGCAGTGGCGCAAGAGAGTGCAAAGTAAGAAAGTAGTTTTCCGAAGAGAGTAGAAGAGAAACCCCGCCCAAAAGACGAAGAGAGCTAAGAGAAAAAGACAATAGAGAGAGAGCAGATAAGATTACCCGGAGTACCGCTGTTTCAGTGCCTCTCTGTCAGTAATTGTAAACAACACAACCACACACACCAATCACACCCAGCTGTGACACATCAAGCATCATTTTTGCCGAAAGCGAGCGCATGTAAATCAAGACAATGACTAAAATTATCCAAGATTGCAAAAATGGAAGTAAAATATCCTCCAAGTTGAAGGATCCAAAATTGTTTGTTCAATTGTTGCCAGTTTCTTTTTCTGTCACGACCCCACTCTTTCCACGAGACAAGTTCATCTATGTAAAGCATGTTCTGAAATAACGTAAACGCTGATCAACAAAAGTGTCTCCCCAATATTAAAACACCCAATTAGATTATTGACAATCGCGTTCAAATTTTCGGATAACAAGATAAACAAGGTACATTATTGTTGCTATTTTATATTCCTCCAAATGTATGAAAGGTACATATCTGGCTATCGTTTGGATCCTTCTCAGTCTTGAGAGAAAAAAAAAAGGACATGGGTGGGGTCTTTTTCTTCTCTTCCCTTTTTAAGGGGTGAGATCTGATGGCACCACGCTTCTGCCCTGCCCTGATCGCGATACTCCTCCAGCCCCCCTCTGTCCTCAGACAACTCTCTCCACTCTCCAACCACTCCTACCTTACGGATATCCCTCCTCACACACATTCCTCCCATCTCAACCGCGGTCTCCCTCTTTTCCTCCTACCTTTTTCACTCAATCTATCCGCTCTCTTTGCCATTCTCTCTTTCCCCATCCACACCAAGTGTCCAACCATTCTCAGCCGGCATTTCACCAATCTCCCTGTCAAACTCATCTGCATACCAATCTCCTCCCTCAGTTCATCCATCCTCCTTCTATTTACTCCCATGATACTCCTGACCCAGTTGTTCTCACAAACCTGCAGCCTTTGTTGTTGCCTCTGTCAGTGCCACCGTCTCCAGACCGTAAAGGTTACACATGACATCAGACCCTTCCCTTTCAATTTTCTTGATATCTTCGTCTGCCATTACTCCCTCCATCCTCCTACATGCATTCACACCCACCTGAATGCTCCTCCGCACCTCTGCCTCAGACTTGCCATCCCCGGTCTCTGTTCCTCCCAGATACTCAAACCTATTTCCCTGCCTGATCTCCTTCCCCTCTAACCTGATCTTCATCTATTTTCTCTTCTGCCCGACCCACATCACCTCAGTCTTCTCCACACTAATCTTCAACCAATGCTTCCCAAATGCCTCCTTCCACTCCCCCAGTACTTCTTGCATGTCCCACCCACTCTCCACCACAACAGCCAGATCGTCCACATATAGCATCCTCCCCATACTACCCCCAACTCACCTTCCTGGTCACCAGCACCATCACCATGATAAACGTGAGTGGGCTGAGAGCGCTTCCCTGCCACAAACTAATGTTCATGCTGAACTCCTCAGACATCCCAGGACCAACCAAAATTATTCATTCTTCCCTTTGTTCCCTTGTACATCCCTTCCACCAACCTAACTTCTGCTTCCAGTACTCCCATCCATCTGAGTGTCGCCATCACCATCTCTCTCCGGACAGTGTTGTAGGCCTTCTCCAGGTCCACAAATCCCAATGCTATCTCACCTTGCACCTCCAACCTCTTCTCCACCAGCAGTCTCAGCGTGAACGTTCCATCTGTCATACCCCTATCCTTTCGAAACCCCTGCTGCTCTTTTCCGAACTCCATCTCCACCCTCTTTCTTATCCTCCCATCCAGAATCCTCTCCAGCACCTTCATTACATGACTTGGGAGCATAATGCCCCTGTACTTCCCTGAATCTTGAGCATCACCATTCCCCTTCCATATCAGTACAATTAATCCTGTTCTTCACTCCTCTCGAATTTAACCCTCTCTCATACACATGTTCAACAGCCTTTTTGTCCAACTGATTTTGACTCCTTCTGCTGCAATTATCATCTCTGTACACACCTCATCAATGTTTGGTGCTCTTCCCTTCTGCCTACTCTTCATTGCCATCCGCACTTCCTCTTCTGTGATCTCCACTTTCCCCTCTACACAGTACGGTAGCTCCAGCTCGCCATTGCTTCCTTTCCAGTTCAACAGCTCTTTGAAATACCCTTCCCACACCTTCAATACTGCCGACCTCTCTGCCACTAGCCTCCTACCACCATCCTTAATCACCGCCTCCCCCTTCATGTCCTTACCATCCTCATCCCTGTCACGAGCCAATTTATGTATCATCTTCCTCCCACCATCCTCTTCTAACTTGTTGTACACCTCCTCTTCCATATCATCCCTTGCCTTATCCACAGCTCTCCTCCCTGCTTTCTGCTTCTGCCCATACAGGTGTAGCAACCCCACATCCAGCTGCCTCCCCTTATCCTTGATCTTCTACATCCTTTTCCAAACCTCCTTCTTTTCACCAACCGCCTTCACTACCTCCTCCGTCCACCATACCTGGTTTCTATCCCTTGACAATGCACCCTTTCCTGATGTCCTTTCACACAAAACTTCCCTGAGTGCCTCTCTGGACTTCTTCCACTCCTCCAAACCTTCTGCATCTTCGCTAAGTTGCTCTACCTAGCCCTCAACCTCGCCTTGTACTCAATGACGACGTTTCACCTACACTTCCCCCACCTAATAATCTTCCGACCCCTGCTCTTAACCTTCCTCCTTTTCTCAATCTGTACCACAAACACCACAGGCTGATGCTGGGTGGTAACATGCTCTCCCACCACTGCCTTACAATGCTTAATCCTCCACAACTGCAGCTTCCTTACCACCACAAAATCCAGTTCTCTTTTATGATGTCCACTCATATTGGTAATGTTTTGGCTTTTCTGCTTTTGAAAGAACGAATCATCTGTGGCCATTCCATTCCTCACCACCAGCTCTACCAGCTATTGTCCCTCTCTATTCCTCGTTCCCCCAACCAAATTTACCAATGCATTCCTCTTCACCTGGCTCCACTATTCCTACATGCACGCTAAAGTCTCCTCGAATGAACAGCATCACGTCCAGCTCAACCATTTCCATCATCCTCTCCAATGCGTCCCTGAATTCCTGCTTCTCTGCCCCAGTCTTTCCCGTTTGTGGCCCTTATACTGACATAACACAAACCATTTACCCTTGTATGACCACCCATTCTATAACACAAACCATTTACCCTTGTATGATCACCCATTCTATAACTATCTGTCCCTCCCATCTTTCCACACCGACCATCTGCTTGCTGATCTCTTTCAATACTATTATTCCCATGCCATTACTCCTTCCATCCCCACCTGCGTGCAACAGCTTGTATCCTCCTAACAACCTGCTCACCTGTCTCATTTTCTATTTGGTCTCCTGCACACAACAACACTTCCATCCTCATTCTCTGCATCATCTCCACCACCTCAACTCCTCTCCCCCCCCCCATTGATACCACATTCAAACTACCTCTCCAATCTCGCTCCTGAGCCACTGCCACCTGGTACACTCGTACCATGTCGATCAGTTTGGACACTCTGGTCATCAATCAGCAGTGCTGCCCGGGCTGATCTGCCAAATTTGATCTGCTAGCGGCAAACTTGATTGGTTGAGATGATGTAAAATGCCGTATTATTTTGGCCACATCCTGCTAAACGAAAGGTTTTTGAAAATACCAAAAGGGCGATTTGTGTCCTCTATATAATTCAATTGAAATAAAATAAAGATTTTAAAGGTTGTAGAAATAATTTTTTGCATAAGTTTACTGCCATTGATGTGGCGTCTTTTACACCACCTTATTTAACAAGTTACAAGTGCCTGTTGTTTGTGTCCTTTATGACGTCGCTAAAACAGTAAGTTTGCTGTTTGGAATGGTTTTCAATGTTGTTTCACTGCCAGATATGTAGACAGAGTAAAAAAAATTATCTCACTCCTCTCGCCAAGGTAATTACATGCAAGTCAAGAGTGTTAATGTAAGTGACAGCCATCAGCACAAGATGTGCTTCCAAACACTATTTTTTCGGAGGTTTCTTGGAACAACTGCAGTTCTGTTTCTTATCTACAGTTTTTTTTTTCAAACTTTCCTGTGCTACAAGAACTCGAGTGTGCTCATTCCGTTTGCTTGTTTTTCTGTTATTGTGCATTGTTGACGAATGCACAAGAAAGCCATCCACTTTATATCATGTCATCGATATATGATCAGTGATTACTTCATAAGGATGTACTAAGTTTAGGAGTGGCAGTTCCAAAGCTGAAACAAACTGCCTTGCACTTCATCTTGCTATCGTTTTAGACTGGCCAACACGGGCCAAGCAAATTGCCAAGCTGTGGCGGAAAGCAAGCTCAACAGAGAAGGCTCCTTTCTTGGTAAGTTGTTGAGTAAAACCATTACCCGATAACAATCGCTGTATTTGTAATTGTGGCAACTCTTTGGTGTAGATGTGTGGGCAGGGTTACTTGTCACGACGTGTCCTTCATTCCAGCAAAAGGCCAGAGACAACCGGGCAGTGCTGCGGATCAGCAAAGCGCAAAAAGTTGGTGAAGTGGTGCCACGGCGTCCGGCTGAGTGGCCAGAGACCGGCATGCAGATTACACCAGATCAGCATGTCAAGGAGGGCCAGAGGCTGAGAGAGGTAGAGCAGGAGCACGATTGGAGGCAGAGGCAGGTTGGTGACCATAGCAGTGAGAGAACCCCATTTTCGAAGCTCCCACTTGGAGCCGCTTTCAACAGCTAACACACAGGGATGCAGGCACGTCTCTTGCAGGCACTGCACCCTGTCTGTTCCACCATATTAGGAGGCAAATTGACCAGGGGGTTGAGCAACGCCACAAATGGTTACGAACCATTAAATTTTTTTTCTTACATAAATCCCAAAGAAGATCCACTATTTGGTGGCAGTTTCATGGTGTGCGCAGTCATTCGGAATTCCTTAAGAGCCTAGCAAGTTGTGCAAAAAGTTTGGTTTTCCCCTCCGAATCTTCTCTAACTTGAGGGGGTAACATAACGACGTGGTAAAGATGCATTTTTTAATTATTTTTTTTTTCTGCAGACACAGACAAGATGTAAAGGAACAAAAAGTAGACACCATGTTTGGAGGAAAGATTTGGTCGTTAATTATTATCAAAGCTCCTTGAATTGAGAGTAATTGTGTTTTTTTGTTTGTTTTGTTTTGTTTTGGCTCTTATACCCAATTTTTCCTTAACGATGGAGTTTTCCTGCTGTCCTGCATCCCTGGATACAATTTGGCCTGATTCGATCATGGAATTTTATCCCCATTATCTTTCACTTTGCTATAGTTGCTCTCATCTCCCTCCATTTCAATGGTGGACTTTTTATATGTATGTTGTTTTGTGTTCATTTCAAACATTTGTTTACCTGTTTTTTGTTGTGCTGTTACTTTCTGTCTTTGAACTCGCTTCACTTTTGAGAGACTGACTTTTTTTTTTCATATTTTTCATTTTTGTTTTTTTAAACATCGTTGAATGTGATTTTTTTTTTTAATAAAAAGGAGAAAAAATTCTTTGGATATGTACTTGTTAGTGTGTGTGTGTGTGTGTGTGTGTACACATATTTTGAGCATGTATTGAGAGTAAATGATTGGTAAAAGGGAGCAGGGTCTGCGCTAACAATATTGATAGTTAACGTGCAGTGTGCGCTCCTGAATGATTATGTAAGTGATGCCTCTCCGCACATCCTTTACCGGCATCCTCGTGACAACCTCAAACATTTGAAGCACTCAATAAGCTTTCCTTGATGCACTTTGACCTGAGTTGATCTGTATTTAATGAGCATTGGCTTTAGAAATCCCCAAAAGAATAACGAAGTTTGTCTGGATTGGGCTTTATTTGCACTGTATTGTACGAAGGTCGGTATACATCAATACATCTCGTTTGAATTAGCTGCATGACATAAAAGTATTCTCGAGTTTTAAAAGGTACCACAAACCATAGCAAATGGACAAGGAAGGCTAAGGTTCACCGTTTTGACCCCAGAGTAGTGTTCATCCTGGACTGTGCAGATGTCAGGCACTGAGGTGTTAAATGCCCTCGAAGAGGAGTGAGGAGTTGGGGAAGGAGGGAAGAAGTGGATTGGTTATATGGTGTGCTTAACTCCTTCCAGTAGATAGCGAGACCACTTCGTTTTTATCTTGGTTTCCTTTGGGTATCTTTCTCCCCCTCCCACCCCAAACTGCTTCCCTCTCTCCTCACACCCCTTCCTTTCCAATGGTGTTTAACATTTGATTGATGTTACCTGTATAGTCCAAGACCATGGAGCACTCTGACCACTCTGAGGTTGAATCTTCGTACCTGCATGAGCTTGTCTCACTAGTTAGTAGTATAGTAGTAGTAGTAGTAGTAGTAGTAGTAGTATGCGACACGGAGACAGACGATAGATCGCCCAGAACAACCCAGAGATCCCCCACATCCAGGATTGTGTGCCCCCGCCTTCACAAAGTCGAGAGAGAGAGTCGGACTCGGACTCGGACTCGGACACGGACTCGGACTTGGACACGGACATGGACAGGACCAGTCCGTGGGGAATGATCGGCACTCTGACCATGATCGCACTGTCCTGACAAATCCGGGCAGCAGGGAAGAATGGGGAATATCTGGCCCCCGACTTGCACTGGGGGGTAAAACCACCGAAAAGAGGCACCCCTGATAGTTGCCCACCAGTCAGTTGCTCGAGTTTGTGGTTCTCCAAACTACTATACAAGTTAATTTTTGTGGATTTTTAAACTGCTTTTCACAATAAGCTTTTAAAAATGTCATCCCACCAACTTTTTTGAAATCCCACTTCGAGATGCGATAAAACATTCTCTGGACAAAAGACACTCCTGAAATGTAGTCATACAATAAACTCGGAAATGCGCTTATGGGATTTTTTTTAAGACAAAGTCCATAATCTATTTACGTATTAACTTCACAAAAAAGCAGAATTTTTGATCCCACCCCCACCCCCCACTCACTCCACTGCCTCCCCCACTTCTCTTTACATTCCACTTCCCTCCCCTCTCTTCACAACCTCTTAGCTACCTCTTTGTCTTACTCCTCAACTGCCTTTTTCTCCTCCAATGACCACCCCATCCCCCTTTCATGTTAACTTCCCTTCCCCCTCCTCTCACACTTGTAGAGATGAAGAATTACTCTTGCACATTGAAGTTAAATAGAGGCCGATGCATTCCAATCACATTATTTTCCAAATCAGAATTGATGGTTTTGCTTTCATGTCACCAAATAAGATCATCATCTGTGATAAAGCACGTGCTGGTACCTCTAAATAAGGTCTAAAGCGGCAGAAAAAAAAAATCATTAAGCACAATTTCTTGAGACTTGTATAAGTTCCAATAAAAAAAATTAACTTGAAAAGCTTATCAAGATTTTTTTTAGAATTTTGTAAAGATGTTGTACATATCCAAAGGGTTTAACTCTTCACTTGTTTCAGAATTATTTTTTTTTGTTTGTGTCAGCAAAGTGATCTCTTTCTCTCACCTTGTCTGAAGCAAATGCGGCTTCAGAGCAAACAGCAGGCGAAGTTGGAAGCAACTCATCGGCTGGAGATGGCGAAACAAGAGCAACTACAAAGGCAAACGAGTGGACAGGACCCCACAAGTACACCACTGTGCGAGGAAGTCACCAGAACTCAGCAAGCAGAGTGCTCAAGTATACAAGACCCGCCAGCACAGAAAACGTTTTCTACCTCCCAGGCTCTGTCTTCTGCTCAGCAAACACCCATTGTCCAATCTACAGATGGGCCTCCTCAGGTACAGCAGCAGCTACTGGGTCTTCGCTGCCAACCAGTCCTTCACTCACCAGAGGGTAGTCACCAACCCAACAAAGATGGGCATATAATGTTAAGTCCAGCACGGGTCACTGTTGATCCAGACAGTGATGGAAGAGTGCCAAGAAGCCCATCAACTCAAGGTTCTCCAACATCTTCGACATTAGGTCGAGCCAAGACTCCTGGGACGCCAGGAGGCATCGAAGATGTGTTTGCAAAACCGCACGCACCAGCACCATCACGAACAAATCCTCCTTCTCCTGCTCAGTCACCTGGTTGCTCCCGGCCAACCTCACCTCTTGACATATATGCCAGGATGCCAGGCACCCCCCGGCCTTTGAATCACGGAGACTGTCATGGGGAGATGTATCCTAGCCAGGGGCCAATTGGAGGTTCCTTTGTTAAGCCTAGGTCACTGGGAACATTCTCTGGGGATCCTGGGAGTTCAGGACTGAAACAGAAAGTTCAAGCTGCAGCACCCTATGACCCATATACCTCTCAACCACTGACTCCTTGTCCTCAGGGCACAGCAGATATGTACATGAGGGTTCAAGTTCCACCAAAGTCCCAGGCTGTAAACGATGATCCATACAGCCGAATGCCTGGCACACCAAGGCCTGTGCATGGCTGTGATGGTTCACAAAGAAGAACGCCAGTTATGAGACATTCGGGTATCGATATGTTTGGAAAATCTTGCACTCCAGAAGGCAGAGCTGCTGATGACCCTTACAAGCGGCAGCCCACAACGTCTGGTATTGGGGTCACTGCAGCAGGGCTTTGCAAGATCCCGCCTGACCCATTGGCTGCATGGCAAGGACATGCTGGAAATAAGGCAGAAGTGCATGAAGTTTTCAAGACACCTCTGCCTCCCAGAATCACCCCTCCGACACCAGGTTCACCTCGGACTGCCCAGGCATCTGGAGAGCGGACCTTTCAAATAATGAGACAAGGTGATGCTAGCAACCAGCCTTCTCTTGTTCATAGCCCTCTTTCCAATGATCCATATGCCCAGCAACCTCGCACACCTCGACCACTTTCCACAGACCCGTACAGTGAACAGCCGTTGACTCCCCGGCCAACCACAGGAGAGCACATGCAACAGCTTCTGCCCAGGCCTCCATCGGCTGAGTTGCTGGTCCATTCTCAGCACTTGTCTCGACCTGGTTCAACTGATATTTTTTCTATGCAAGGTACTAGAGGCAC
>CM068955.1:84567350-84577607 GCA_035128595.1 Eptatretus atami | reverse complement strand
ACCTTATTTTAGCTCGTTTTGGCCCAAAAGCCATTTTTAGCTTCCTATAGAGTGAGAAATATGCATCCCATAAGCTATCTGACACCATAATTGAAAAATGTGGATGCCAATTAGTAAATATTTGCAATATTAACTTTCTAGAGAGTCATTATTAAAATTATAAGCCCCTGAATTTGAAAAAAAATGCGTTTTTCACATTTGGGATTTTTAGGGCCAAATTTCAAAGGTCTCTAGAGATAGATATTTTTTAAACTATGAGGAATTGAAAGCTAATCTTTTGCAGTGGGTAGAGCCATATAGATCTACATTTAAGAATTTTTCCAGCAAAATCTGAGGAGGTGACCTGGGGAGGGTTTTGAAATTTAGGTGAGTTGGCACGGAATGACCCTCAGGAAGGAAAAACTGGAAATTTTGAAAGAGTTTGGCTTGGGGGTTGTGGGTGGTTGTTTGAAGTCGGGGGAGGGGGTGGTGCTTAACGAGGGTAGGGAAGATCATGGTTTTGGATTGGGGATGATCTGAGATGGTGGTGAACAGTTGTCTTGAAGACATGGAGGGAAAATTTGATTGAAGAGGTATGGTGATGGGTTTTTGGTGACCAGGCAAGACTGGTATTCCAGGGGTGTTGTGGATTTGCATCTGGTGAAGTACAGCTGTATGAAGGATTTTGAATTCTAAATTTCCCCTGGCCAGACTCCTCTCCGAGAATTCAAATGCCACTGTCGGTTGTCAATATGCAAGGAAGGAGGTAATCTGCCTGTCTTGCCATTCCACACATTGTTTTGTTTTTTTTTTTTTTTTTTTTTTATGGCTGACTGAGAAACTTGTGATGGCAGTGCAATATGCTACATATGAAAAAGCAGCATCTTTCAAAATTCCCTTAACCAGTAAAAAAAAAAAAAGGCTCTCAAAATATACTGTTTTAAGAAAATGTTTCGTTTGGCCTATTTAGCATTCTATTCTGAGCACATGTCATCTGTAATTCAAATGCCATATACTGTGGTAACTTGTCCATTGTCTCTTAATGCCTTAGTCCTATAAATGCCATATATACAATTTCTTCCTCAAGCCCGAGATCACTCTAGTTACACTGAAAAGTGAATGAATACACATTGCATGTTAAGAATTTGATTGCGAGCCATCAATCAACTGATATTTCATTACAAAACAAAACTTGCACAACTTTGCCAATTTTATGGCAATGAAGCTGTATTTAAAAAGTAATATCTTGCTTGAATGTGGTGATTTAAAAAAACAAAAAATCATGTATATATTTGTATGTATATATTTACAGGTACGGAAACAGCAGAAGGAACATGCAGAACTTATTGAGGAGTTTCGAATAAAACAGCAGCAAGTACATCAGAGCACTGGCCTTCCTGCTACAGCAGGATCACCTGACATTCCTGCATCATTGTCCATGGTCCCCTTGGGTCATGGTATGGTACCTGGTCAGCAACTAAGGCTTGGCCCTGTGTTTCCTACGCAACATCCTGGAGTAGGTGTAAGACACCTGTCAGGGCTTGGGACAATGGGGCCTGCTGTTCAGTTGATGAAAGGAACTGAGCGCCCACTGGAAGGACCTCTTCGGCCAGGTCCACCTATTCCACCGAGTGCATCACCCATGGAGCATGGATTTCGGGCAAGCATGGGTGCCATGACACCTACCCATGCTGTTGGGCCTCGGGCTCTTGGGCCCCTTCAGCAGCAGCCTGCTATGGGTCTGATAGGGCCTGTACAAGGGCAGCAGCATCCTAATCTTAGTCCTGTAAGGCTCGGGCAAGGTCAGCAGCCTGGTATGGGACCTCTGGGTCCTGGACAACCAATTATTAGATCAGTCGGACAACATCTGCAGAGCAGTGGAGCAATTGGACATGGGCAGCCATTTGGCACTCCAATGGGAAATATGACACCAGGACACCCCTCAGCTCTGCAAGCTGAAGGTCTCATAGAGGGTGGACAGCAGCTTTCCAATATTTCAAAGGCAGGCAGTGCACCTGCTGAATACCAAGGGGTCATTGGCTTTGGACAGCAGCAGCAGCAGCGGCATATCACAATGAGAGGATCTGTGTATCAAGTTCCAGAGCAGCAGTCAGTTGGAAAACACCAGGTGTCTGTGGTTCATGGACCTCAGCAAGGAATGGAAACTATCACCCTTGAACATCAAGCCAGTATTGAGCAATGCCATCAACGAAGTTTGCTTAATCACAATGTAATGAAAATGGGGCAGCAACCAAATATGGGGGGTATTGTGCAAGGACATCAACAAGAAATGGGCCTTGTAGAAGCAATGCCATCTGGTCAACAGCCACACATAAAGGCTGTTAGAAATGTGAGGCCCTTGAGTGGAACAGGGCCTGATCAACAGATAATTGTCGGACCAATGAGGCATATGTCACCAATGACCCCTGGCCAGCAACCTCGAATATGTCCAACAAGCCACATGATGTCTGTTGCCCCAGGTCAACAGCTTGGGATGAGACAGTTGGGACCCATTCGCCCACAGCATCAACCTTTATCTAATATGGGGTCAACAGGATCATTGAGGAATGTTAGTCCAGCAGGGCTTGGCCAACATATGGGAGTAGGACCAAAACCTAGTCCTGGAACTATACCTCAAAGTCACCAAGGCAATGTGCTTTTTGCGACCGCCTCAGTATCTGGTCCTGTAGTGCCACGACAGCAGGCTTGCATCAGCCGCGCAGAATCTACAGAACATCCAGGACTCGGGCAGCAACCAACACCGGAGGCCACTATATTTGCAGATAGCACTTTAAAGCAGGTTCCTCGCACTTCTTGTAATGTGGTTCAACCTTCCCCACAGACAAACATCTCAATAGAACAATCTGTACGCTCTCAAGGAAACCAAGTGGAACATGCATTTTGTGCTGATTCAAAGGCTACCCCTCTAATTCTTGAAAATCAGAGAGTTACGATATCATCAAAGCAATCAATAGATAAAGAGGTCCAAGAAACTCCGAGCAATGGCGATAAAATGGCAGACAAGATGATTGTGAAACCAGAACATCTTCGAGATACATCCTGTATCTTTTCACAAGAAAACAATAACCATTCATCTGAAATATCAACCCTTCATAGTCCTGCTCGTGTAACTGATATGCAGAAAGTAGAAAGACCAAGTTCTTGTGGTCTCTCAGAGCCAACATTTCCTATGCTTTCTGCCGTGTGTCCAGCTGGTGGCCAGAATGAGAACAGCCAAAATTCGGCGGTCACTCTCACGTCCAAAGATTCTCAACACTGCAGTGATTCTACAATGTTGAAGAGTCCAGGAGATGCAACTCTTGTGAAAGATGGTCAGCAAAGCCCTGCGTTGAACAAAGACTCTCAAGGAATGCCAAGGAGCATTGGAGCAGGAATGTTGGCCTCTTATGAAAGTAGGGTATCTCCCAACAAGCTGATGGACTCTGAGCACACTGCAGCAAATTGGTTACAGTCAAATGTGCTTGGCCGACCAAATCAAAAAGCTGTGTTAAATGTCATCAGGCAGGTGAATACTAGTGGGCAAGTTGCAGCACACAATCAACAGGTCTTACCTGGATCTGTGGGACACTTCGGCAGTCAATCTGCAGGCGGACAAATGGGTGAGAGGCTCCAAAGCCCCACAGAGCAAGGAATGCACCCTGGAAGCATTGAAAATGTGAGGAACTTGCCACGTTTTCCACAGCCTGTTGCTGTCTCAGGATTTCAGATGCCAACTTCTCAGCACGGCACATTTAACACCTCACACCTGCAATCTATGGCAAACTATGCACTAAATCCTGCTCCTAATCATATTCCACAAGGTACTCAATCATTTTATCGACCTGGCTTGCCAAGAGATGGGTCTGCACTTGGTACCCCCGGCCTTCCTGTTCACCATGGCGCCTTGCACAGGCCTCCCTTTCCTATAGGCACATCCTTTCTAGGACAGCTGACCAGACCTCCTCTTGCAGGCCAGCCTCAGTGTCCACCTGAAAGAGGCCCATTGCCTTTGCCTCCCAACTATCCAGGTTCTGGATCGTCTCTGATACAACTGTATTCTAACATTATCCCTGAAGAAAAGGGAAAGAAGAAGAGGACGAGAAGAAAAAAGAAGGATGAAGAACCAGCCACAGTTCCATTATCTCCTCTTGCTTCCAGCATACCTAGTACGCCGGGTAGCAACACCAGCATTCCTGGTACTCCTACAACTCCAGGAACACCGGTAAACCTTGACTATGGAGGCTTCCCTTTGCCTGGCCAAAACTGTAGTCGTGGTATTCTTCAGTCACCTGGAGAACGGAATGGGCAGCAAGCTGTGGCAATGATGCCACATAATTCTCCTGGACGACTCTTGGGCACACCATGTGAAAGAGTGATCATTCCCAATGTGCAAATGCAGGCCTCTGGTGCATTTCCTATGCCTGGGGACAGGCCATGCAACAACCGGGGACTAGTGGAAGGCTTTTCGAACCAAGTACGACTAAAAATAGAGCATGGGGAGAGTTGGAATTGTGAAGATGGGCAGAGGCTTCATCAGCATCCCGCTGATGTAGAACACAGCGGTGTCACCATGCAACACAATGAAGTGTCCAGTCCATTTGGAATAATACAATCATTGAAGGGCGTCCCAGCCAGTCCATTTGATCACTCGAGTCTCCCAGGAGGAGCTATCCCAGCCCAGAAGAGCCCCATCCAAACCGTGTATCTGGGAGATAGTTCAGAACTTAAGCCAGAGTCCGGGAATGAGTTGCTGAAGAAGTTGCTTCAGGCACGTCACGTGAGGATGCAGCATGTACATGGACAACCCAGCCAGATAGCCCCAGAAACTATTCGTACAGCCCAGCCTCACCTGCCAGCCAGTGGCAAGCATCCGGCTATAATATCTGCGCAGCCACCCCAGCAACAGCTGCATCATGCTGTCATCTCTCAGATGGAAGGTCCTGATCGCAAGCCGGATTTCATGGAGGTAATTGTGCAATTATGGCAGACAGTTTAAATTGAGCATTGTTTAAACGTTTATCGATAGGCCGCAGTAATCTGTCCATGGAAATGTCTTTTTGTGTGCATTATGCATCTTTGTTCACATTCTTTCAGCCTACTAGAGGGCCCGTTGGTCCATTGGACAAAATTTTCATTGGTCTTCATGGCATTGTGGAGCTAATTTACAATTGCTATTATAAGGGGGGTGGATACTTATCCAACCAAGATATTCTAGTTTTGTGGGCTAATTAACTTTCTGAGATTTGTTGAATTTGTTTTTCACTTGGAAGCTGTGGGTTACGATGTGTAAATAAAGGTGGGAAAAGTCTGATTTAATGTAATTAAATTCCAGGCTATCAAGGAACAAAAGGTGAAAATTTTGAAGAGGTGTAGACTCTCTATAGGCACTGTATATTGTGAACCGTGGTGTCTGTGCGTTTGTCTGTCTCCCGTGTCCTGGAGGCGCTTCCCGTGTTGCATTTCAAAAGCTCCAACGTAGGCAAAGCTCAACATTCAAAAAGAAGAAGAGCACGATACCAAACGAGATACATTTTAAATGTATAAATATAACATGGTTCAATCGGTTTGTTTAACAGTGTGTTGAGATATAACCTGAGGATTATCAAAAAGTTTAACAAACCATGTCAGCGTTAATAATTGTTACCTGTGCTTCATCTTTGAACAAAGGTTGCAGCGCAAGGCGATCATTTAATGAAAGAAAAACCTCCATTTCACTGGCAAGAAAGTTATGGGCAAAAAATAAATTATTTAACACCCCCCACCATGCGAGGGAGTAGGAGAGATGACTTACAATTTTCGCCTGTTCTCGTGCCACATTGCAAGTGGTTTACTGACTCCTGCTGCAGATGAGAGATTATTAGCTATGGCACAAAATATACTTCCCCCACCTCTCCCACTATCCCCCACACCCATCTCCACCTCCCTCCCCCAGGCTGCTCCTGAAGGGAGCAGGTGTTTCTAGTTCATGAAATACGAGTTTAGCTGATGGATGTGCCATGCAAATACAAAACCAAAGAGTAGTTTTGTGAAGCTTTCGGTTGTGTCTTTATTGTCTTTTCCCATCAAGTGCCAAAGAGGAGGAAGCAACTCGTGGGATGGAAAGTTCGAAGGAGAGAAAATACCCGAGCCTGAGGCTGAATCAGAACATAGACAGCGCAAGGGACAGAAAGGAACGGGCAAGGGGATGCCCCGGAAGAAGAGAAAGAAGGATGAAGACGATAAATGGAAATCTTATGGAAGCACAGATGCCTTGATGTCCCAATTAAAACAGGTGAGAATATACTTTTGGGTTATATCAACTCCATATTGTTGTAAGCATTGCTAGTCAAGTTTTAAGCAACACCTTTATTTTACAATCACCTATTCAGGCAGACATACTGAAAACAGTCTTATTGCTAATAATTGAATCTCCCTTACCCCCTTACGTCATCCCCATCCCCTGTACCTTCACTCCCAAAGCAATTGGCACTCTTGCCTCTGGTAGAGCCCAGCATTGAGGTGAATCTCGGGTTATTTCCTCCATACGGCTCTCACCAACTTAACGGAGAAAGTCGTCTGAAGGGAACCTTTGGGAAGGCGGTGCTTGAAGGTGTACAGGATTATTATTCTGAACTAATTTTCAAGGTGAGCCAACATATTGGGTTTCTGGATGGGGTTGCTCCCAATCAGTTGTTGCTAGCACGACTGTTGAGCTTTTTTTTTCCTTTTGCTTTCACTCCACACGGTTGGTCACCATTTCATTCTTGCCACCTTGTAGCAGACAAACTTGAGCAACCCGCCGACACCTCCAGCATCTCTTCCACCCACACCTCCACCACCTGGGACTCGCCAGAAGATGCTCAATGGCTTTGCCACAGCTGAAGAGCTGGCAGGTACACCACCCTACCATCCCCCTCTCCCCCCATCTCGCCCCCTCGCCCTCTTGTCCAAATTCATCTTTTTACTTCCACCACCAAAGGTGATGGAGGCACACAATCGCATCAAACGAAAGTGGGTTGTTGGGGGGTAGAAAATATCATGAGTTCGGATGGGATATGATCTGAGGAGGTGGTGAACAGCCATCTTGAGGTCCTGGAAGGAAGAATAGGATTGGACAGACTGAGGAAGTTGGTTCCACAGGTGGGGAAAAAAGGGAAACAAATGAGTGGAGGTGAGCAGTGAGTCTGGATTTTGGGAGTTTCACCACAACTGGGATGCTGACAGAACACAGCACAGCAGGAACAGAGGGTAAAAGACCAGAAAGGAGACAGTCGGTGACTGAGACCACCAACCTGTCCGTGATGTTGGAGCAGCAGGCTCAGAGATCCACCTTCATTGTGAGAGATACCAATCATATCGAGGGCCTTTGGTCTCCAAAGCATCAACACATGAAAGGTGCAAGGCATGGATGTCAGCTGAAATGTGGGAGAGCAGTATTCCATTGAGCTGTGGATGAAATCCTTGTAGGTTGTTAGAAGTTCAGATTTACCAAAAAAAAAAGACGGCATGATGAGGGATGCCAAATTGATGCCTGGCTTTGGAGGTCAACTCTGACACTTGATTTGCTGAAGAGAGATCGTGGCCAATTGTGAGGTTCAAAACATTAAACAAATGAACTTCAAAAGGTTTGTGAGGGAAGTAAATGGGAGGGTTCATCAAACTGTCCTTTTGGAGAGACAGGGTGAGTGTGTGTAATTTGTCATGATTGAAAGACATTCCAAGTGTTGGACTAGCTCCTGATTCGATCAAGGTCTGCAGAGAGGGAAGAGGCTGCTGCTTATCTGAAGGATGTGGGATGCTACCACAGAGGGTGGAGTCCTCACCGAAAAGATAGAGCGTTTGCCAGAAAACCAGAAAGATCACTGATGAAGATAAGGAACAGAACTGTACCCGACACTACCTTGGGACCTTCAGCTTCAACAGAGATAGTAGATGAGAGACTGGCAGGGGAGGAGATCTGCAATATTACAGGGTTGCATCTCCACCTTGGCAGATGAAATGTCAAGCTGATTATTTAGTGAAGTTGAGGTAACCTTGGTGGGATATGAGCAACGTTGATACTTATTCCAAAGCTCCTCAGTCTTTTTCTTTTTTTTTGTATTGTCCCATCCAGATGATGTCTATATCTATAATATCCCTTGCAGGCAAAGGGTTGGAAGGCAGGCATGCTCCATTGCCCTTTCCAGCAGGAGACGTCTTCCCTGGGTTGGCTCCCCAAGGTCCGCGAGCAGTGGATGTCCCCGAATCGCTACCCACTCCACCGCACAATGGCCAGGAAGAGGGCAGGTGTGGTTTTTGTGATCACTACATTATATTATTCATCTTCCCAATTGGATGCTGATTGTTATGGTTTTTTTTGGTGGTATTTATTTATTTATTTATTTTGCTTGTATTGTTGTTTCAAAAGTGCTTCGCCAGCTGGGAGAGGAGAGGTTTTTCACTTGGGAATACATTAATTAATGAAAACATTGCTCTCTATTCACAGCCTTTTGATTTACTATTTCTGAAACCTAGTTTGAGAGCTGTTATGTAGTATGAGTTCACTCATAATGGGAATTCATCGATCACTCCCTGTAATGATTTATTTACTTTATTATAAAACGATCAGACTTCTTTGTTCTTTTACACAAGAGGACACTCTTACTCCACTCATATTTTTTGCTCACCAATAATGTAGTTCCGGGGAGCTCATGAGATGGCGCATCCATCCGTCCGTCCACAAACACTTGTCAACTTCTCTGAAACTATACATACAATTTCGATGAAACTTCATCACAACCTTCATCACCCAGTATGCACCAAAGTTTCTTCAAGGCATTAACTATATCAGGCTCTCAGGGGATTTATGGCGGGGGGGGCGGTTCCCTAAAATATGTATTTACTTCCTTCTCAAACTACACATCCAATTCTGATGAAACTTGACCACAACCTTCATCACCCGTGGTGTGTCAAAGTTTGTTCAAGGCATTAAAAAAAATTGTGGTTTGATAGTGTCTACGGAGGGAGTTTACGGGGCGGGGGAGCGGGTTGCCCGGGTTGCCCCCCCCCCCCCCCCCCCCCAAAAAAAATAGGTGTTTGCTTTCGTCTCGGAAGCTACACACACAATTCTGATGAAACTTTGCCATAGCCTTCATCACCCGTGATGTACTAAAGTTTGTGTACGACATTAAAAAAGCAGGGTCTAGGGGGTTTTATGGGGGGGTTGTCCCCCAAAATAAGTATTTTCTTTCTTCTCAGAAACTACATGCATGGTTTTGATGAAACTTGACTGCCATCTTCATCACTCATGATGTACCAAAGTTTGTTCACTGCATTGAAAAAGAAATCCATCGTTATTTACTTTCTTCTCCATTAAATATTTTGTGGGTTGTCCACGCCTACCAGTGGTTTCCTGGTTTTCTTATCCAATCGCTACCAGGTGAGCGCCCAGGGGTATTGCCCCTATTTTGTATATCCCACCCTGTTTACCTGACTTGTAATTGCATATATAGAATGCTACATCCGATCAGTATGAAAATTTTTGTGCGTCATATCGGGATATGCCTGGTGTTGGCTAAATGGTTAGGTTGGTGGGCTTGGTATCCGAAGGTCCTGAGTTCATATCCCTTTTGGCCATTGAACTAATACCAGGTGGTGGGGTTGGCTCAGCCTGCATCCTTCTGTGGTCAGCAAAATGAGTACCAGCTTGCTGGGATGATTGAGCCATTCGAATATCCTGCGTTGGAGTGGCGACCCATCCAGGATTGTGCCCAATAGCCCTGGAGACTGCTTCGGCAGCACGGATGCTCTGTACATAGTACGGTCCCAGTGGATGGATGGATGGATGGATCAAGGGATAAATTCGCCCACAGAAAAAAAAAATTGATGATGACATCGGTCACATGATTCGGCAGATATGTATATATATATAAGGCACCGCGAGGAGGAGTGATGTAAGGGACACATCGGCCATTTTGGAGTTAATGCCATATCGCACTATTTTTAACCCTTCCCCTATCATCCGAGCCTTCATCATCATATCATTAAAAAATGTCGCTTACATCACTCCTCCTCGCGGGCCTCATATAATATATATATACCTTCAAAAATCATCTTCTCTGAAACGGCTGAACAGGTCGAGGTGAAACTTTCCACGTATGATTGCCTATGATATCCATGAGGAACAAAACGTTCACACCTATGACATCATCGGTCACGTGGTTTGGCAGCCATGTTGGATTTACCCTAAAACATATAAAAAATCTTCTGCGGAATGGCTATACAGATTGACAGGAAACTTCATACACATTGGGGATACCT
>CM068955.1:84545318-84567340 GCA_035128595.1 Eptatretus atami | reverse complement strand
ACATGGTCTGGCAGCCATGTTGGATGGGGCAAAAATTAATAAAAATTATTTTCTTGAACCACTTTCATCAATTGACGTGAAACTTCACAATTATGATCTAGTAGTGATAGGAGATATTTGTTTGAAATTTCAACCTGATTGGACGCATAATCTTGCAGGCAGAATTATTTAATTTTTTATCTAGGTTGTTTTTTTTTTGTTTGTTTTTTTTGAATAAGGCTCACTTGGCTGTGCCTGTAGGTTTGAGTGTAGAGCAGCAGCTGAAACCGGAATCCTATCGAAGTTCCTCCTGATGACTTAACCTTTGCATTTTACTTGTTTGGGTTCCTTCTGATGACTCCAATGCAGTAGTACTGTACTTATTTGGTCTTCCATTTGTTTTGAATTGAATTCATATTAATCCTATTCAGAATTCAATTGAAAATAATAAAAGTCATGGGCCAGGGTCAGGTGTCCGATCAAAGTGGGGTGCATCAAGCGGGACGTCTTGGTACCCGGTCATCACTGCCAGCAGTTATAAAGTGGCAGTTCTAATTATGTCTCGTATTAATTATGTAACACACCAGTACACAAACACGACACAAAATACACGATACAAAACTACACAAACACCACCAAAAAAACAAATCTTGGCAAGGGTCTGCAATCTCTGATTGCTCTTTTTCTTGTTTTCTATTGATTTTCTTTGATTGTTGTTCTTTTATGAAAAGCAATAGTTAATTTGATACGACTGTTGTATTTCAGCTCTCAAACACAACCAGAGCATTGCAGGGATATTTTGTGGAATGTATTTGCAGGCCCCATGAGTCGCCGGATGATAGAGACTCTCCTGACAGTTTCATCTTCTCATCTTCCCCGGAGAGCGTTCTGGGCAGCGAGACACCGCGGTATCCCAGGCTTGAGGATGTTCATCCAGAGCCTGCTCTGTCCCCCATCATCCCACTGCTTCCCTTAACTAGCTCAGGTTTGTCTTTGCCTCATGGCTTCTTTGTTGCCATTACTCAACTAACTCGTTGCAAAAGTCGTTTTTTTGTATATATCAACTGATTACTTCTTCGTCATTGTCATTGCTTCTGAGAATTTTCTTTTTTTCAGCACCAAGTGGATCCCAGCAGGCAGGTAGCCCCTGCCCAATGAACCAGCCAATCGAACCAGTGAAAAGTGGTGCCTCTGAGCAGGTGTCCGTAACCCTCACGCTCTCCAACAGTGCCTCAGAGGTCAGCAATGTTAAAATGATTTTTGGAATCCGAGTCCATTTCTGGATCTGGATCTTAAACCACAAAACCATGAGTCTCTTTTTGGTATTTGTGAGATTGGGTTGAACATAAGCTGTTGACCTCATGTTGTCACCTGTCATTCTTCTGTTTTGCTCGCAGTGAATACATATGATTTTGTTATCCTCAATGCCCATCTTGCAGGACATTGGTCGTGTGGTGTCAGCCATTGCTAATCTGCTTCATACCAAGGTGCCCAACAGCTATGAGGTTCGGGAGGGACCTGAAGCAGTGCTGATGCACCCTTTACTCGGCCAGCTGCATCCTGACAAGGAGCAGGCCCAGCATGGTGAGTGCTTCCTGCATTGCTACAAGGTCCCCTATGTAATCACTACCCAGAATAATAATTGTTCTTTCGAGCTTGAGATTGCAGAAGACCAAGACATCCTTTGTATAAAGTGAACATTTGTTCATTGGAAACATGTGTAATTGGTGGCTTATCCTTCCCCCGGTGTGCCAGGGACACTAGCGCCCAGAGCTGCAGGAGCATCACAGGCCAGGCGTCAATGGTGCCGCAAGTGTAATGTGGTGGTGCTTGGACCCGTGGTGTCCATCAGTGTACAGGAGCTGCTTGGTCACCCACAGGTTAGTCTGTGACCTGGAGGAGCCCAATGGGTGAACCTTGGTCAAGAAACGGTGTGGTCAAACTCACTTCCTATATTTTGCATAAAGGTGACACAATTACACTGCTAAGTGACAAGATTTGCTTCAAGATGACCTCTCAATCTGGAACTATCATGAAGCTTCTGAGTTTCTGTTTACCCCATGATGCACCTCCCGAACTTCCCGCCGAGATTGATTCATGGACACAACAGCAGCTGTTATGAACAGAAAATGTATTTGGCTTTTTCATTAAAATGCACTTTTGGTGTGTGCAGGGCTTAAGTGATGTTTCACAAGTCAGTGGACAGGACTTGGTGTTCTGCAGCGTAAATTGCCGAGAACAGTACAAGGTTGCTTTGCAGACCTCACTTGCTCGATCAAAGGTAAAGCTTTCGGAGTAATGAGCAGCTTTCTGAGCTCTATCAAGATGACATAAAATATGGCCCTGGTGTGTCATAATTCCTGTAGAAATTAGCCAAACGTTGATGAATATACATGTGAACTTGTGTGTTTAATCAATTGGTGAATATTCCACTTGTCAACTGGCGATTTCATTCTCATCCCTTCCCATGATTGAAAACTTTAATGTGAAGGACGATTCAATACAGAAAGAAGAAGCACCTGAGAACAGAGGACCAGGCCCACCATCTCAATCCTTTGATGGGCCAAACACTTCCCTCAGGTTTCAGCAGAATTTTGTTCGGTCTTCCCAGCCAGGGCTGCCTCTGCCATCCTCCCACCCACAGCCTTCTACACCAGCCTCATCTTCTTTGCAGGGAGGAAACCAGCTGTACAAGTGTGGCGAGATGTGCTTAGATGTTCGGACGTTGCCTGTTTATCCAGAACCCAAAATCTCCCTCCGAACATTCTCCCAAGGTGGAATGAGAAATTCTCTCTCTTTGCCATTGGCTGCCGTTGATGGGGACAAACGAAGTAGGAAGGCCGAATCAGTGCTGGATGAGATGGGAGCTGATCACCAGAACATTACCACAAAGTTTCATGAAACGCTGCAGCAGCCAGGCAGTTTGAACAAAATGACGGACAGCGGAAAACAGGTGATGGCGAGATCCAAATTGCACTATGACTCGCCTCCCATCCATCCGCCATCTTCTGTGCTGATAACACAGGCTCCAGCCTGCAAGCGTTGGAAAGGCGTCCGCTGGAAGAAGTGGCGCTTGGAGTTGACATTGCTCGGGTGTGGCAAGGGTTACCTCCCTCCAACAGAGGATGAAATGGAGGAGCTCATGAGGAAGCTGGGCACATCTCTCCGCCCTGAGCCAATTCCAACAGATACTCGGTGCTGCTCATTCTGTCACTCGATTGGTGATGGGCAAACTGATGGACCTGCTCGTCTCCTCAACATTGACTTGGATATGTGGGTACACCTGAACTGTGCCCTTTGGTCATCTGAAGTTTATGAGACGCAAGCCGGTGCACTCATTAATGTTGAAGGGGCACGGCGCCGTGGGTTAGCCACCAAGTGTGTGGGCTGCACTCGACCTGGAGCGACGACTGGTTGCAACCGTCCTCGCTGCCTCAACATTTACCACTTCTCTTGTGCCCTGCGTGTACGGTGTATGTTTTTCAAGGACAAGACCGTGTTGTGCCCCATGCACAAGCCACGCATGGCTTGCGAGCAGGAGCATTGCTGCTTTGCCGTATTTCGGCGAGTGTATGTTCAACGCGATGAGGTACGGCAGCTCGCGGGTCTCATCCAGCGAGGTCCGCTCAGCGGGGGCACGTTTCGTGTGGGTAGCCTGCTTTTTCGTTCTGTGGGTCAGCTACTACCCCAGCAGGTTGCTTCCTCGGTATTCCACAGCCACACCGCACTCTACCCTGTGTCATACCAATCGACCCGTCTCTACTGGAGCATCCGTTACACGAACAAGCGCTGTCGCTACCTCTGTAGCATCTCAGAGAATGATGGGCGACCATTTTTCAGCATTCGAGTCATCGAACAGGGTCATGAGGACATTGTGCTCTCAGATTCATCAGTGCAAGGTGAGCCTCAACGCTTATAGCAACATGTCTCCAGTGAAGGCTCAAATCCGACACTAATTCACATTTTAAAATTTGCACACCTGGGTTACGACCCTTTTATCTGTCACCTCCCTCTCAGTTGCCTTTCATTTACTTGCTGCTGTTTGCAGGTGTCTGGGATAAGGTTTTGGAGCCAATTGTGAGGTTGCGTAAAGAGGCAGACATGCTACAGCTGTTCCCAGAATATCTGCGTGGGGAGGAAATGTTTGGCCTCACTGTGCAGGCTGTGTTACGCATCACAGAGTCGGTACGATACTCATCCCATTTGATGCTCACCCATTTTGTTGTCTTGCTTTATTATCCCCACGCTTTCAAAAAAAAAAAAATAGCGTTGATGATATAATCGGCTCCGTCTGTCTGCCTTTGTCCGTCCGTCCGTCCATCACGCGATGTCGTACTAAACGGTTGTGCAGAAATTTACCAAACTTGTTTCATATGATCACCACACGGCACGAAGATTAAAGAGCAGTGCCACTTTTTCTCCCGCCCCAGTCAAAAGGTCAAACACCAAAAATTGCAATTACGAGCATATTTTTCATCATTTTAAAATGAAACTTTGTATATGCAATCGACATTGGAGATGCACTAAATATGTCACCATTTTTTGGATTTGATGCCCAGTTTCATTCCCGGGGGTCGGGACTTAGGGTCACAGAGGTTAAAACGAGGGGGGGTGCGGGGGGGGTGGGAACCTTCACTCAACATTTGATATTGGGTCATTCCTGGTGGAACTTTTTGCCATCTTTCAACCTTGCTTGAGGTGGGAAGAGTGGAGATTTGCAATGGTGTGCCATCGACTTCGCTCTTGTTCGTATTGCCTTTATAATATAACCCTCCTCTTTACCAGATTTGTGCAAAACATTATGATCATTAAGAGAAACAGCTTTAAAATTGTGCAAAGGGGATGTGAGGATGAATATGCCTCATTGGAAAAGTAAGATGAGTCTTAAATTTAGACTTATCTAAGAAAAATATTTATGTGATGTTGTGATAAATATTTGGTCATGACATGAAGGAAGAGTTTTCTTGATGAAGCTTTGACAAGGCTAAAACCATAAACATAACCAAGCTTGTATTTTGATCAAGGTTAACTTTCACTCTCTAAATATTTTTCACTACCAGGTGTTAATATATCTTTCCCATAAATGACGACGAGCTGTTTTCTTTTGCAGCTACCTGGTGTAGAATGCTGTCAGAACTATACTCTGCGTTACGGGCGACACCCCCTCATGGAACTCCCTCTCGCCTTCAACCCCACGGGCTGCGCCCGTGCCGAGCCGCGACTTCGCTCGCATTTCAAAAGGTGGTTGTGCACACTTTATGCACCCAAGGATAGCCTCCTTTTTCATAACCTATTTGGCTTGCAAAATAGCTTCTGATGTAAGTAGATCGTGTAAGATTTTGCTAAAAATAGACGATGTACTACGTTTCCAGAAATCCTCAATCTTGCCCAGTATAACGAATGATTGTTATTCGACCATGAAAGGCTTTTTCTTCATGTACAGGCCACACACACTGAACAGCAGCAGCTATTCCAAGTCATTCCAGAGCACAGTGTCTGGAGAGCTCGTGGCCCCCTACAGCAAACAGTTTGTGTACTCCAAGTCCTCGCAGTACCGCCGCATGAAGATCGAGTGGAAAAGCAATGTGTACCTAGCCCGTTCGCGTATCCAGGTGCGCTCAGCATTGAGCAAGCGCTTGCAGGTTTATTACACATGTGCACCACTTGACTTATTTAACCTTCATCCTCCATGTGCTGGCTGCACTAAATGCAGGCCTAGTGTCACAGTGTCCCATCTCGACAGGGCCTGGGACTGTACGCAGCACGGGATATCGAAAAGCACACCATGGTGATCGAATACATCGGAACAATCATCCGCAATGAGGTGGCAAACCGCCGGGAGAAGTTCTATGAATCACAGGTACCCTTTCAAAAAGAATTAGCCAAAAAAAAATGATAATGGGGAGGAGAGAGGGAGGGTGAATGGGGTGGGTGGAAAACTACATCAGAGGCTTAGCAAGATCCCAGAGATGGTGCAAACCAGACAGCTGCCAGGTGCTGAACACACAAAGAGTGGGAATTACTGTTGCCCGTTGTGCTTTCACTACTAGGGCATTCTTTTGGGAGGGTGGGGGGGGGGGGGAGAGAATGGGGAAGGAAAGCCAGAATGAGATCTCTTTTCTAATTTTGAGATATTTCATACCTCTCTCAGAATCGTGGAGTCTACATGTTTCGTCTTGACAACGACTTCGTCATTGATGCAACATTAACAGGAGGTCCTGCCAGGTAAGATCCTTCCCCATTACCCGAGCCCAAAATCTCACCTTTGCAGATAATCCCTTCATCCAAACTTACTGGTACAATGTGCAAGGTGAGCTGTTATAGAGAGACACTAAACACATTCTCTTGAACTACTACTTCCTTTCCCTGTCCTTGTCCCTCCTGCCCATTACCCCCCCCCCCTATCCTTTGATTGACCCCGTCACTGAGCTAGTTTTGTCGCTGGGTTCCACCTTATAGCTCTTTTCATGTGCAACAGGTACGTAACCACTCATGTGCGCCGATTGCGTCGCTGAGCTGGTGACTTTCGACAAGGAGAGCAAGATTATCATTTCGTCATGCCGTCGCATCCTGAAGGAGAAGGAGGTGAGCGTCCTGAGCTTAAAAAAAAAAAAATGAAGTGAAGATTGCAAAACAGAAGTGCATCACGCATTTGGCTCCGCTTGCTTTGCCATGATTGGAGGGATGAATCTGAGCAAACAAGAGTGTAGTGTACAGCAAAACGGATGCTTCAAATCAAAAGGAAACTTGAGACTTTTAAAGAGGTACCTGTGCATGTGATGAGGTTGTGGCATTGTCAGGCTACGGCCCGCAATTGCTCTTTGCTGATGGGCGTGCCAGTTATCAGCAGACGAACTCCTCCTGGGGTATCGGGGATATTCTTCAAGATTGGGGTTGTGAATGATGGAGGCGTGCCATGTTTGGTGAGCTTTGTCGTCCCAAGGTCGATGCATGAAGTAATCATAAACCTAGCGTTGATCCATACGTCGGTCTTCTGCCGAGGCCGGACACACTTTGCTAGCTGCTAATAAACCAAACGGAGGGATGGTCCGGGCATTTGTAAATTCCTGAGCTATTGAATAATACAATGTGTGGTTCAAAACACCGTCGAAAGAAGTGAATGTGGAGTTGGTATTTACATGTAAATGCTAACCGAATATAATAATAAATGCCAGGATGTCTTGATTTGTCTGCTTAACACTCATAACCGTGGCTATGTTTTTGCAATTCGGCCTGCTGTCTTCTCGTAGAACCTTTCCGTGTATTGCTTATTGTTGGTGGAGTACAAGAGAGGAATGAACTTAACCGGATTAACGTTTGTTTAAAGACTAGTACATCATCGACACTGACCTGCACACTCTGCGCGTTCCTCTGGGCAGCTCTCCTATGACTACCTGTTTGATTTTGAAGATGACCAGAACAAGATTCCCTGCCACTGTGGGGCAATCAACTGCCGCAAGTGGATGAACTGAGGCGGTCTGACCGGCGACGCTCTCATCCGTCCCTGGAACCAAATTGTCACTCAGACTGGAGTTCCTTCGTGTGCTGCTTTGTGAAGGCGGCCGTTTTTAATTCACCCGAATTTGATGCACGCGTGGCGAACCCATGAGGTTTGAGCGAACGCGTCATTTTTAGCTTTAAATCATTTTTGAAATCTGGAAGAAAAAAAATATTCTTTTTCTTTTGAGTTATTTACAGCGTAACACTGTAGTCCCTTTAATTTTAGCCTTTTGAAGTTGTAAAAACTATTACAAAGAGCTGATAGTGGAGAGATTATATATTGGACAAGGCTGCTTTTGTTTCTATGCTGATGAGAATGTGTGGAGGGATTTTTACAATCTAAGAATGTACCAAGGGGCTACTTGCACTAAATAGACACATTGTAAGAAATACATTTGCTAGGTTTTACGTTTTGCTTTGTAACGCACAGCGTTGGCAAACAAAGTTATTTATAACAGTAGGGACAGAGTTTTAGATTGAATTGGATTTTTGACTATGTAGTCGAGCAAAGGCTACAACTGATATAACATAATGAAGCATAGGAGATGTTGTATTTACTGTAAAGTGTAAATATGGGATTGCTGTGGTCTGGTGCGAGTTTATTGGGGGGGGGGGGAGGTGGGGAGTTGTGGCTCAAGTGGTTTTGACTACCTTTTATGGGTCGGGTTCCGAAATGGGCAAAGGTATCGCGGCATGTCGACTGTGAATTTACATGGGTTCAGTTCTCCATCTTAGTTTTAATTATATTTCCATTTCTTTCTGTCCTTCGTAGTTGATTATTATTTTATTTCATTTTTTTCTCCCCCGAATGTTTTTACATTTAGTTCTGTTTTGGTGCTTTAAACCCATCCTCCCCATCCCTCCCGTCCTTTCCTCCCTCATAACCCGCCGAGTGCTTCGACTTCACCTCCTCTATTTTATTTCTCCTCGACACCCGGACACGGCCTGAAAAGCGTGCTTTTATGAATTGGTATTTTAATGATGTATTTTGCATTAAATAGTAAGTTGCTTATCTGATTTCACCTCTTCCTTTCTGTGTGTTCGTTTGTTTTCACTAAAGTCTTCTGCGTTGAGACTCCAAAAGTTAGACATTTTATCCGTGTAACTGTACAAGTACCCGTGGGGATCTTTAAAACGTGGCGTCGGTGCCACTTTTTTTCCAATTCTCGTTGTACATGGCATGTTGTTTTTTTTACTGCACAAAAATCTGTACATAATTGTCTGTATTAAAACGTCTACCTAAACGGATTATCCTGTACAGGTTCATACGTCGAGTCAGTGATACATGCCGTTTGTATGGAATTGTGTCTAAAAAAACAATCTACTGAAAGGTTCTTGCTGTGTGAAGATGATAGAAGAATAGGAATAAATATTTTACTGCTGGTTATCTCGTCGTCTATCTCTCAGTTTGCATCTCCGATCGTAGAAATGGTCATTAGCGGGTCCCTGTTCTCGTTTTGGAAATCCGTGCGCTCGTCACACCTTTCGGATTGTGGTTGTGCCCTCCAGGAATCTCACTTGTGGTTAACCGTACCTGTTGGATTTTTTTGGGGAGGGAGGGGGGTTACAGGGTCTAAGCCTCTAAGGAGTCTAAGGCTTGTGGAGAAGGTGCAATGTACTTCCATGTGGACAAGTACATGAAACAACAAATATATGAAACAAATACAAATCAGACAAATGTAGCTGCCAATCTTGGAGGAAAGTCACACAGGTTATGACACCATCTTATCACGTCACTTCATGCGACAAGAGCAGGGTACAACTGACAGTGGAACAATTTTCAAGGAAATGAACGAACAGGAAAAGAGCAAAAAGAGGAGGGGAGGAAACACTGAAATGAGCACGTAAGAACCGTTGGGTTAAGAAAGGTTAATGGGGGTAATAAAGATCATGGGTCAGAATTGGGGATGATGAAAGATGCCCGTGCACTGCTTGATTTAAGTCCTGGAGAAAAGAGTGAGATGGAACTGCCTATGTAAGGTGGTTCCATAAAGGGAGAAGCCAGGAATGGATGAGTCGAGGTGTGCAGTCAAACTGGATTTTGAAAGTTTAACTCGGAGGGGGGTTCTGCAAGAACGCATGCATCCTGGAGTTGCTGGGGAGGAAGCGAGGACAGAGAGTAGACAGAGCAATGTTTGAGAATATACAGTAGACAACAGAAAGATCACCAACCTGCCTGTGATGTGAGAGCAACAGACTGTGCTTCGGCTTCATCGTTGTACATTCCAATAATTCTGAGAGCTTTATATTCTGCAGAATCCAGGAGAGACAGAGGTGATGCTGGAGCGGCAGCCTATAGTAGAGAGCAACACCACATTAAGTTCTGGACAAATGCCTCGTAGACTGAGAGTGACTCTGAAGGTACTTGGATCGACGAAAGACTCCTAGTCTGCGGCTGACTTTGGAGGCCAGCTTTGCAATGTGGTCGGTCCAGGAAAAGTGATGGCTGATGGTGAGGCCTATAAATTCAAGAGAACAAACCTCTTCCAGTGGATTACCAAAGAAATAGATGGGTGGGTTCGTTTGACAATCTTTCCGGAGTGATAGGGCGAGACTGACATTTTACAGGAAATCTCTCTCCATAGAATTTTAAGGAAAAATCTTTTCCCCACCGCCCTCCAAATGGGACTCCAAAACGTGGTTGTTTGTACGTGCACTATCCTGCACATTCTGAGCATCAAGCGAGGAAGCAACACGTACCATTTTTACTCTTTATTATGACTCTGCCTGTGTTGGAATCTAACTGCCGACCTCCCAGACTGAGGGGTTGCCCTATAGTGGAACTGCAATGCCATTGACTGGTGGTTTAGAGCTCGAGAGCCTTTTGTTAACCAAATCTTTCACTGTGAGGCTATCCACCTGTCCTGTGAACGTGTCGGAGTGTTAAGTACGCATAATGCTCTCATTTGTACAACTAATTTTTATATTAAGGTTTCAAATACAGTACAGTATAATATATTTTCCCTTTAATGTATAGGGTGTCTCAGAAGTCTGGACTTGAAGGGAAGAAGTCATATAACCACCCCGCAAAAGTCAAGAATATTTTCAGTATGTTGCATCTGTAAAGGAGCAAGGACGACCTGTACGAGTTCCATCGGCAACACTTCCAATGTCTTTTAATCGTTGCAACACTTTTCCAACGAATCGTGAGGTTGACTTTGGCTTCACTGTGTGTTTTTTGTGAAATAACTCATGCTTTCATCTGGCTTCTTCTGGAAACATGTAACAACACCAGTTTTACCTTCTTTTGATCGATATACATTGCCCGTAGAGAGTTGACACCCCCTTTCAAATTTTTCACCTTTTGTTGCCGTATAGCCTGGAATGAAATTACATTAAATCAGACTTTTTCCACCTTTATTTACACATCGTAATCCACAACTTCCCAAGTGAAAAACAAATTTCAGAAATTTATTAAAAATACAAAACTAGAATATCTTGATTGGATAAGTGGTTGGATGTCCACCCCCCCTGAGTTAATACTTGGTGGAAGCACCTTTGACAGCAATTATAGCTGTGAGTGTTGGGATAGGTCTCTACCACATTTGCACACCTTGATTGGGCAATATTTGCCCATTCCTTTGTACAAAACTGTTCAAGCTCAGTCAAGTTGCGTGGGGAGCGTTGATGGATAGCAACCTTCAAGTCATGCCACAAGATTTTCGATTGGATTTACATCGGGGCTCTGACTGGGGCACTCAAGGACATTTATCTTTTTGTTCCTTAGCCACTCAAGAGTAGCTTTGGCTGTGTGCTTCGGGTCGTCATGCTGAAAGGTTAACCCCCGTCCCAATTTCAGCTTTCTTGCAGAGGGCAGCAGGTTTACCTCTTGGATTTTTCTGTATTTTGCTCCATCCATTTTCCCTTCTATCCTGACAAATGCCCCTGTCCCTACTGATGAGCAACATCCCCATAACATGATTCTGCCATCACAATGTTTCACAGTGGGGATGGTGTTCTTTGGGTGATGTGCTGTAATTGGTTTGTGCCAAAGGTAAAGTTTTGCATTTAGGTCAAAAAGTTCCATCTTGGTTTTGTCAGACCACAGAACCTTTTCCAACATGGCTTCAGAATCTCTGGAGTGGTTTTTTGCATACCTCAAACGGGACTCATGGTGGGCTTTTTTGAGGAATGACTTTCTTCTTGCCACCCTACTGTACATGCCAGACTTATGGAGTGCTTGGGATATTTTTGTCACATGCACACAGTGACCAGTCTTTACCATAAAGGCATGTGGCTCTTTAAAAGTTACCATTGTTCCTCTTGGTGGCTTCTCTGATCAGTCTCCTCCTTTGCTTGGTGATCCAGTTTGGAAGGATGGCCTGATCTAGGCAAGGTCTTGGTGGTACTATACTCCCTCCACTTCTTAATGATTGTCTTGACTGTGCTCCAAGGGATATTCCAGGCCTTTGAAATATTTTTATACCCATCCCCTGATCTGTGCCTTTCCACAACTTTGTCCCGGAGGTCTTTTGAAAGCTCCTTGGGTCCCATGGTTTAAGTCTTTGCTGTGAAATGCACTACCCAGCAGTGGAAACCTATAGGAACAGCTTATTTTATTCTGAAATAATCAGAATCTCCACAATTTAACTCAGGTGGAGGTCAATTAACTTGGTGTGTGATTTTGAAGGTGATTGGTGACACCTGAGTTCATTTACAATTGCCTTGATAACACTTATCCAACCAAGACATTCTAGTTTTGTATTTTTAATTATTTTCTGAAATTTGTAGAATTTGTTTTTCCCTTGGGAAGTTTTGGGTTACGATGTGTAAATAAAGGAGGAAAAAGTCTGATTTAATGCAATTTAATTCCAGGCGACAGGGCAACAAAAGGTGAAGATTTTGAAAAGGGGGTGTACACTTTATATAGACACTGTAGTAAGCCATGAAGGTAGGTTAATTCCTGAAATCAGTAAAACCGACATGAGACATGTGTTTTTAACTTTAATAATATAAAGCCTATATTTCTCTTTGAGTCCAGACTTTTGAGACACACTATGTATTATTTTTTTGTGATGAATGTTTTAAAGAACCCCAATGATTTTTCCAATGTGATGTCATCTTCTCGAGTGGCACTGTTGATCCGAGTCATTTTGGTGATGTCGGAGAAACTGCGATTTCAAAGGGAAGGTTGATACGAACTAAAACTCTTCATGTTGGGAGCCCTGTAGTTATTCTAATGCATACAAACACTGATGATGATGATGATGATGATGATGATGATGATGAAATCGATTTACTTGAAGAGATAATGCATTATCACACACATATCGAGGTTATTAGAAAATCATGGGGAAGCCAACATCGTGTGGGTTTTAAAATAGGATCATAGCATCAGGAACTGTGTTCTTGGGTATAAAACAGGCAGACCCTCTCACATTACAACTGCTGCTGCTACTACTACTACTACTACTACTACTACTACTACTACTACTACTACTACTACTATTAATGCTACTAATACCACGAGTACAATTTTGACCACTTTAATGGCCCTAATCATTCCCACCTTATGGGGTCAGCTGGGGAACTTCTAACTCGCCCACTGTTTGTGAAGGATACAGTGGGATCTTTAACATCCACCAATTAATGCTGGCAGTCTTTTACATTTTGGTTGTCCATTTTGACCGAGCAAAGGGAAAACACCTGTTCCTTGAATGACAACGAACCACCTTTGAGTTGAAAGGAGATTCCCCAAGGTCCTTTTGGAAAACTTTCTCCACATGAGTCGTGATATAAATGCAGCCTCTACTGCAGTTACATCGCCCAGTACGTGAGATTTTAATAGCTCCGTAAGCCCCAACTGGGACACCGAATCATCTACCCGATCGGTACATTGACTCCACCGCATGAGTCATGATCTGCTCCCTCTGTGACGTCATACAAGGTCCTAATAAGGTGCGCACCTAGCAAAACATGCGCATCTTAGTTGATGTATCTCATCTGTAGTGGAGGAGGGTGGTTTGGGAGGGGGGAGGAGGGAGTTGGGATGTGCCGTGTAACACGACCTGGTGATCGCTTTGCACTATTGTCCCTAAATGGATTTCTGCAAGGAGCGGACAGAGGGTCCAGCAAGGGCATGGAATGCGGGAGCGTGTAAAGTGTGGGCCATACGAATTAAAGACGCTTTGTTTCGGTGTTCGTCTTGTCCTGGATCAAACTGTTATTGAGTAGGATAAAGCTTTGCTGTTGTGGGGGAGGGGGGAGGTGGTTGTGGCCGAGAGGGAGGTTCTTCTCTTGAAGTTAACCCCTGCGCTGTTGTGTGCGGTGCATGGACCGTTTCATGAACACCGACTCGATTTAGCGCCCAGCCTTCCCTGGGGGTCTGTCGATCTGCGTGAGGACGGTGTCCTGGCCAGGCAGCTGCGGCCGCAGTCCGTGGTCTGAAAAAGGGGAGCGCGAAGCTCGAGCAAGTGGAATCCACGGTAGGTCGTGATCGTCGCTTCAATAATGACTCCGAAAAGTTTTGGAAGTTCAAGGAAAAGTTTTTTGAAATATGTGAATGAGTCATGTGTTAAGACTAGTTCAAACGTTATTAAACTATAACTTGTTCTATTCATCGTTTCCTCACCCAAAATGAACTTGTAATAATGTTATCTATCTATAATTCCAGAAATCTCTGTGTGTGTGTCTGTGTGTCTGGACCGCTGTTTCTCGACAACCACTGGTCCGATCTAATTGAAACTTGCCAGGTATATTGCTGGGGACCTGAGGATGTGCCTTTTCAAAGTTTGATATTAATCGGACAAGTGGTTCCCAAGTTATGGCCATTTATTTACCAAACCAATGACAAGACACGGTGCTATGACGTCACAATTGACGTCACAATTCTTCTGTTTTGTTTTTTTTGCACGTACGGCCACGCACTAGTAAATTACAATGCGACATTGTAACGATTTTCAAGCAGGGCGTCTCTATCATGCCGTATGTAGTCCATCTGACACTCATAGCCTGTGGCCCTCCTTGGCCGGGTGTCCGTTGCCTGGTTACCGAGGAACATCGTTCGGATATGTTTGCTTTGCTAGTTTTAAAATAGGCCGCCGTTGTTTCTGTCCCCGCGGTGATGGCACTTTTGGGTGAAGGCCACGTCAACATTTCCCTTTGCGCTCAACTTGTACTGGATTAATAAAATCGCGCGTGTTAATTAATAAAAATATCACAAACCGGGTCTATCACCACGAGTAAACTCTAGCTGTGGGTACTGTTGCCATGGAGACTGCGTGAGTGGTCCTGGAGCTGATTTCCAAATCCGAGGCTCGTTTGGAAAGGGGCTGTTCGGATGGCCTAGAGGCATCCCGGTGTTTCATCAGTGTGTGCTGTCCCTCAGATTGACGTTAAAGATCCCAAGGTGCCCATCACGAAGAGTCGGCGCGCTATCTCTGACACCATGGAACAAACAACAAATCCCTGTCCGAACTCTACATTCGCCGAGCGTCAGGCCTAACCAGCCGGTTGGTGAATGATTTGGGCCAAAAACTTACTGCGTCCAACCCCACGAGAACGTGGGAATAATTGTGATCGTTAAAGAGAAAGAAGACTGGACATGGTGTTAGCAAAGGATGGCTAGTTTACTGCACGTGTCATGGTTTGCAACAACCTCGAAACACAAGTCGGTTTGTTGATCTTCAAAAGGAAGATCAGGTCCACTCGGACATTCATTTTTGGATTCTTCTCACTTTCGGGTAGGTGGGAGTGTGACGGGGGTGGTTGGAGTGGTTGTTGGAGTATGAGCCGGCTACAAGTGGGTGGTGAGACACGAGTAAGGTTGGGGTGTGGTGGCTAGGGTGAGAGTGCGGTGGGTTAGGGTGATATCAGGATTGAAGGGTAGCATGGAGTGAGATGTGGGGGGGTCGTTACTCAATTGCCAATATTTTTTTTTCAGGGTCAACATACCTCGCTGATTCCTTCATGTTGTTAAATACCAGCGAAGAATCCATCCTTATAGACAGGATAATTGACCCCAAATTGGTGGATTTTATCATTGACTTGCAATTCCCCCAGGACCTGCGCCCTGCCACACATGATACGTATTATGACGGCCCGGAGTTCGAGGTTTGCGCCACGAGGGGAAGCACTCGAGTTTCTCCCGAACACCCGATCTTGAGGCCACCGACCACAGATAACTTTGTGGTCCAACGGGCTGTAGTACTTGCACAACTGTAGCCATTTGACTTTGTCTACCAGCCTAACAGCGGTTACATTCCGGATGGTGTTTGTGTGAATCCGGTTGTGTTTGTGGATCCGGTGGTTGTTTGTGGAATCCCGGTTTGGTGTTTCTGGAATGGTGGTTGTTTGGTGTTTGTGGAATCCCTGTTGGTGTTTTTGTGGAATGGTGGTTGGTGTTTTGTGGAACCCGTTGGGTGTTTGTGGAATCCCGGTTGGTGTTTGTGGAATGGTGGTGGTGTTTGTGAATCCCTGTTGTGTTTTTGTGGAATGGTGGTTGGTGTTTTGTGGAATCCGGTTGGTGTTTGTGGAAGGTGGTTGGTGTTTGTGGAATCCCTGTTGGTGTTGTGGATTGGTGGTGTTTTTGGATGCTGTTGGTGTTTGTGGATGGTGGTTGGTGTTTTGTGGAATCGGTTGGTGTTTGTGGAATGGTGGTTGGTGTTTGTGGAATCCCTGTTTGGTTTTGGGAATTGTTGGGTGTGTTGGATGGTGGTTGGGTTGGGATTCTTGTTTAGGTTTTTGTGGAATGGTGGTTGGTTTTGTGGAATCCGGGTTGTGTGGTTGGAATTGGTGTGTTTGGTGGTTGGGTCTGTATCCCGTTGGTGTTGTTGGAAGTGGTGTGTTTGGTGTGGTGTTTGTGAGATGGTGGTGTAGTGTGTGTGGAATCTGTTGGTTGTTTTGGAGGTGTTGGTGTTTGTTGGAATCCCTTGGTTGTTTTCGTGGAATGGTGTGTTGAATGGTTGTGGTGATGTGGTGTTTTGTGAATCCTCTGTGGTGTTTTGTGTGAATGGTGGTTGGTGTTTTGTGGAATCCGGTGCGTGTTTTGAATGGTGGTTGGTGGTTGTGGAATCCCGGTTTGTGTTTTTTGGAGTGGTGGTTGGTGGTTTTGTAATCCTTTAAGGTATTGTGTTGAATCCGTGGTTTTTGGTGGAGTGGTGGTTTGGTGATCGGATGTGGAATCCCCGGGTTGGTTTTTGTAGTTGTTGGAACCCTGTTGGTATTGTGTTAAATTCCCGGTTGGTGTAGTGTTGAATCCTGGTTGGTGTTTTGTGGGGTGGTGGTTTGGTGTAGTGAATCCCGGTTCAGGATTGATAAAGCTTGGTAATCACACCAACCGGCCTTGGATGCCTAGTGTGGAACTCACCCGGTTGGACTTGTTAGCTGTGGGCATCGGTTGGTGTAGTGTGGCAATCCCGGCTTGTCGTTTGTGGTCCTTCTGTTGGTGTTATTCGTTGGACATTCCGTAGTTAAGGTGTTCTGCCACCTCTGATCGGAATTGTAAACATCACACTCTAGCGTTGGTGTTTGTGGAACTCCCTCTCTCGCATTCTCTGTATGAATGACGGGTGAGTTGCGGTGGTCTTTTGGAATCCGAGTTGTGTTTTGTGGAATGGGGTTGGCGTCTGAAATCGCCCCAACAGTGATTGTGCCTATTTTTGGAGTGGTGTTTGCGTTTGTCTAATCTGAGCTCGGTTTGGTTGATTCCTTGGTTCGCATGTTTTGATGGACACGTGGTAGTTTGGTTGTAGTGTTAAAATCTCCCGTTCGTCGATTAGTGATTGAATCCGGTTAGCGCTGTTAGATGCTGGTTCGTTGTATGCAGTTTTAATCCTGACGTTGGCTTGTGTGGCAATCCTCTAGCGTACCTTATGCTTGATTGGATTCCGGTTGGTGTCTGTGTTTTCAAGCTCCTTGCCGTTCTCGCATCTGTCGTGTGGTACTTGTGTGTGACCAATCACCTCATTTGGCTGTTATTGATGACCATACTACCCAGGCGCTTTTGTGTTTTTTTGGATGGTGGTTGTGTGTTAACGTATCCTGCGTCGGAGGATGTGTTGTTGATCCCGCGGTTGTGGTGTGTGGTCCCGGGTTCGTTTGTGATGAAAGAATCCTGTCAAGTTGGTGGTGTATGATGGACTCCCGGGTGGTGTTTATGTGAATCCCGGTGTCTTAGTGTTCAATCCCGGTGGTTGTGTAGGAATCCCCGGTGGCTTGTAGTGTTGGTATGTGTAGGAATCCCCGGTTGGTGTGATGAGAACCCGCTTCGGTATTGTGTTGATCCCGTGTTGGATTGTAGGTGGATCCGGTTAGGTGTTGCTGTTGAATCCCGGTTGGTGTTGGTGTTGAATCCAGGTTGGTGTAGTGTTTGTATTGTGTTGAATACCCGGTTGCGGTGTTTTTGTGAAATCCCGGTTGTGTGTTATTTTTGGAGTGGTGGTTGGTGATTTATGTAATTCCATGAGTTGGTAATTGTAAGTAATAGAATCCCCGGTTGTGGGGAATCCCGGTCTCCAGGTATCTTTTGACGCCGGTTTGGTGTGTGGGGAAATCCCCGGTTCGATTTGTTTGAATCCGGTTAGGTTTAATGTAAAATCACCTTGGTTGTTGTGTTGCAATCCGGTTGGGTTTTGGTACAATCGGTTTGGTATTAGTGTTGAATCCCGGTTTTGTTGATCCGTTTGGTAGTGAAATCCCGGTTGGTTTTGGTGAATCGCCGGTGGTGCTCTGTGTGATCTCCGGTTGGTGTTGGTTGGGATCCCGGGATTGGATGTTGTGGGTTGGAATCGTGTCTAGTGTTTGGTTGGTTGGAACTCCCCGAGTTTGGGTTGTTGTCGGTTGAATCCCGGTTGGTGTTGTGTTGAATCCCGGTTGGTGTTGTGTTGAATCCCGGTTGGTTTTATGTGAAATCCCGGTTGGTGTTTTCTTGAATCTCAATTGGTTTTATGTGGAATCGTAGTTTTGTGTTTTGAAACATGGATAATGAAAAGTAAAGAAAACAATCCTTTGATTTTCGTAGGAGAGGTCAATTAACACAAAGTGAACTAGAAGGGCACTCGGTAGAGCATATACCTCCTCCCTGTAATGCTTGATCCACAAGAACATATCGGGCCCAATACATTTTTGAAATATCATGCTGTACATTACGATATCGTCTTTGGCCCTATAGCTCAATGGTGAAGAATCTCTTTAAAAATTAAATAATTATCGTATCTGGATCCCGATTCGGATCTTCACCAAAATCGAATCAATTTGTCGTGGTCACACCCCCAACATGTCCACCATAACTTTTTGGGATATCGTGCAATATATCGGTTTAGTCCTATCTCTCAATGGTGAAGAATCACTTCAAAAATTATCAGACATATCCGGATTCGGATCTTCACCAAAATCGAATCAATTTGTCACGGTCACACACCCAACATGTCCACCAAGTTTCATAAGAATCCGTACACAACTTTTTGAGATGCCGTGCGATACATCGTTTTTGGCCCCAACTCTCAATGGTGAAGAATTGCTTCAAAAATTCTAGTCGTCGGATCCGGATCTTCATCAAAATTGAATCAATTCGTCCTTATCACACACCCAACCTGTCCACAAAATTTCGTCCGGATCCGTCCACAACTTTTTGAGATATCTTGCACAAAATCAAATGAAAAATCACTCATAGAATGCAGTGACAACTTGTCAAAACAACACAAAGTAGAATGGTACTCGGTAGAGCGCATACCTCTGCCAGATGGAACAGTTCACGTTTTGTGTCCCACTGATGGGCTGGATCCAAACTAAAATCCAATCCGCTTGTTCTTGTCACCTGTTCAACTCATCCACCTTGTTTTGTCAGAAGTCGTCCACAACTTTTTGAGATATCACGATATTTTTAGTTTTTGGCCAGATCTATCAATTTTACAAATTAGGCCTGTTGACCTTTAGACCTTAAAATTAATTGGTAGTTGAATTCAACAACCTGACATTGAAAATGCTCTTCAAATTTTCAAGTCAATCAGATGAAAATTGAGGATTTTAGAAAATTTGGCCCAAATTGGCCTATTTGGCCTGTGTCGACCTTTTTGCCTATGTTTACCTCAAAATTAAATAGGTGTTGAATTCTGTGACCTGATTTGCAAATGCTCTTCAAATTTTTCAAGTTAATTGGATTAGAATTGAGGATTTTAGAAATTTGGCCTATGTTGACCTTTTGGTCTATGGTAACCACAAAAATAATAGGTGGTTGAGTTCAGTGACCTGATGTGGAATTATTTTCAAATTTCAACTCAATCTGATGAAAATTTAGGATTTAGAAAATTTGGCCCAAATTGGCCTTTTGGCCTATTTTGACCTTTTCACCTATGTTTACCTCAACATTAATAGGTGGTTGAATTCAGTGACCCGATATGCAAATGCTCTTCAAATTTCAAGTAAATTGGATTAAAATTGAGGATTTTAGTAATTATGCTTCTGTTGACCTTTTGGTATATTTTGACCTTTTGGTCTATGTTGTCCTTTTCGTCTATGGTAACCACAAAAATAATTGGTTGAGTTCAGTGACCTGACATGAAAATGCTCTTCAAATTTCAAGTCAATCGGATGAAAATTGAGGCTTTTAGAAAATGTGGCCTATGTCAATCTTTTGGCCTATGTTTACCTCAAAATTAATAGGTGTTTGAATTCAGCGATCTGAAATGAAAATGCTCTTCAAATTTCAAGTCAATCGGATGAAAATCGAGGATTTTAGAAAATTTGGCCTATTGACCTATGTCGACCTTTTGGCCTTTGTTTACCTCAAAATTTATAGGTGGTTGAATTTGGTGACCTGATATGTAAATCCTTTTCAAATTTAAGTTAATCGGATGAAAATTGAGGATTTTATAAATCTGGCCTATGTTGACCTTTTGGTCTATGTTGACCTCAAAATTAATAGGTGGCTGAGTTTGCGACATCATATGCAAATGGTCTTCAAATTTCAAGTCAATCGAATGAAAATTGAGGATTTTAGAAAATTTGGCCCAAATTGACCTTTTGGCCTATGTTGATCTCAAAATCAAAAGGTGGTTGAATGCAGCGACCTGATATGAAAATGGCCCTCAAATTTCAAGTCAATCGGATGAAAATTGACAGTTTTAGAAACAATTAATTAATTTGGCCGACTTGGGGTTGATCTTTTGACCTTTGATAACCCCAAAAGTAACAGGTGGTTGAATTCACTGACCTGATATGCAAAACCTGTTCAAATTTCAAGTCAATTGGGTGAAATTTGAGGATCTTAGAAAATTTGGCTCAAATTGGCCTATCAGCCTGTGTAGACTTTCTCGGTCGACCGAATTTTACGAAACTTCAATGCGTGACCGTCGCAGGGTTGGTGACATTAATATCTGAAAATTTCAGTACGATCGGTTTGGCCTGGAGTGGAGGCGAGTGCACACACACGCACACACACACACACACACACACACACACACACACACACACACACACACACACACACACACACACACACACACACACACACACACACACACACACACACACACACACACACACACACACACACACAAACGGAGGCGATCGACATACTTGTCAAGAAAAGTTTTTTTTGTAAAGTAACAAACAAATACAGTAAGGCAGAAATGAGTGAAAGCATCACCTTCATCACCTTTGGTGGCAGAGGTTATTATGAGATCCAGCTCCGGATCTTCACGGGAATTGAACCACTTCTTCCTTGCCACACACCAAACATGTCCACAAAGTTTCGGCCGAATCCGTCCACAACTTTTTGAGATATTGTGCTGTATATTGGTTTAGCCCGATGTCTCTATGGTAATGAATCACTGAAAAAATCATCGGATCCGGATCTGGATCTGGGTTTTCACTGAAATCTAATCAATTCGTCCTTTGTCACACATCCAACCTTCCCACCAAATTTCATCCAAATCACTATCATCCATAACGTTTTGAAATATCCTGCACACAGACAGACAGACAAACAAACAAGATGCATGTCTCGCTAAGCATGATACTTGCAAAATTCATCCCACCCCACCCCAAAAGTTGACATGGATACATCAAATTGTCCATTCATTAAGATTAAAACTGAAGATGTTTATCAAAGCTCAAGTCAATAAGATGAAAATTGATGATTTTTCAGTCGAAAATTGATTCTTTGAGAAGTTTGACCTTGAGTTGACCTTTGACCTTTTGACCTCAAAAACAGTTGCTTTCCAAATTCAGTGACCCAATATGCAATTCCTGTTCAACTTTCAAGTCAATCGGATGAAAAATGACGATTTTAGAAATGTGACCTCAAGATGACCTTTGACCTCAAAATCAATAGACCTCTCAGTTGTGACAACCCCTACAACTCGGTAAAGTTTCATGCCAATCGATTTATAATTGTGACCTGTAGGTGATTAACAGACAGACAGACAGTAACAAAGTCCACCGACCAATATACGTACTGGCAAATCTTCGATTTTGTACAAACAGACGGATGAAAACAGAACGTCCTTCAAGCTTCGGTGGCGGAGATAAAATCATCAAGATAATGTAATACCATCAAAACACCAGATAGTAATACCATCACAACACCAGATAGTAATACCATC
>CM068955.1:84495012-84513732 GCA_035128595.1 Eptatretus atami | reverse complement strand
TTTCTAATGTTTTTATCTACCACACTATTTTTTATATGCCCGACATATATATCGGGGCGTATAATGTGATACCGGTCGTCCGTCCATCCGTCTGTCTGTCCGTCCGTCCGTCCATCCGTTCCTGTCCGCACTCTAACTCCCAAAGTTTTCAACTTTCACGTTGTCATATTTGGTACATAGTTACAGACTGTGGAGACGGTGTGTCACGACATACGTTCGTCATCTAAAGTGGTTGCCATGGCAACCAGGATGCTGTTTTCCATGTAGTAGCACAATTCTGTATATACCTTCTTGTTCGGGCGTATATTGTCTCACTTGCGCTCTTGTTACTGATTACAATATACAAATACATATATTGCTTTAAAATTATTTGGATCAGACTTCACTGCAATGCTTGATAAAAAAGATTAATTATTAGACTGGTCTTTTATAAACAGGCGAGCATTGGGTGGCTTTGACACCAACTCTGGTTATACGCCCGATATATTATATGTAATATACGGGGCGTATTATGTGAACCGGTCGTCCGTCCGTCCGTCAGTTCTGTCCGCATCTAACTCCCAAAGTTTCAACTTTCACGTTTCATATTTGGTACATAGGTACAGACTGTGGAGACGGTGTGTTCGACATACGTTCGTCATCTAAAGTGGTTGCCATGGCAACCAGGATGCTGTTTTCCATGTCGTAGCACAATTCTGTATATACCTTCTTGTTATGCGCCCGATATATATCGGGGCGTATTATGTGATAACGGTCGTCCGTCCTCCGTCCGTCCGTCTGTCTGTCTCCGTCCGTCCGTCCATCCGTTCTGTCCGCACTGTAACTCCCAAAGTTTTCAACTTTCACGTTTCATATCTGGTGCATAGGTACAGACTGTGGAGACGGTGTGTCGCGACATACGTTCTTCATCTAAAGTGGTTGCCATGGCAACCAGGATGCTGTTTTCCATGTAGTAGCACAATTCTGTATATACCTTCTTGTTTGGAGCGTATATTGTGCTCACTTGAGCTCTTGTTATTTATTTATTACGAATCTAAGGTACCCAGCATTGCTGAGAAATGCCTGATCCCTCCTCCTGCCTCCTCCCACCCCACCCCCTCCAAACTCCCACACTTTCCCCATGACAGGTGGTGGTTCATGTGTTTATAAGTTATGAATTGTGAGAAAATGACTGTTTAAAACCCCTAGTAAGGTGTATTATGATTAAAAAAGTGAAACAATAAAGTTTTGGTGCGATTAACCTTGGGAGCTCAGAGAAGTAGCGTCCCAAACAAACAAACAACATCTCATTCACTTATATACAAGATAATGTCGCTCCAAGCTTCTAATGGAATGAAATAACACCCTAAATGAAGGCAGATCGCACAAAAAAGGGAAACAATGTAATCTCATGTAAAAGAGAAAAAAAACAATCACATAGGATGAGAACAAGGCACCACACGACACCGCAGTGCCCGCATTTTGTACTTTAATCCATCAAGCAGTTATTACAAAGGAGAATCGGATGTAATTTTACCCTCACCGAAGGAGAGGGTATTGCATTTGGGTCCGTTTGTTCATTTGTCTGTTTGTTTGTTTGTCTGCACAGAACTTTAGTGTTTCCTCAGCAACCGCTTGTCGGATTGAGACAATTTTCACCATAAGAGTGACTACTCATGTGGAATGTTTTAATGATAATTATGATGGCAAAGGTCATGTGGTGTGGCAGCCCATATTGGAAAAATGGAAAAACTATGGACATCTGTATCTCTGAAACTGCTCCAAGGAAAAAATTGAAACTTGGTACAAAGTAAGTACTCCTCATGTGAAATGCGTGATTTTTTTATGACGTCATAGGTGCCCTCATTAGGACGTCATAATTGCATATGTAGAACGCCACATCCGATCAGTATGAGAAATTTTGAGGGTCATCTAGGGATAAAATGGTCCACAGAAAAAAACTTAATGACGTCATTGGTCACGTGATTCGGCAGCCATATTGTTAAAAAAAAAAAAACCTTCAAAAATCTTCTTCTCTGAAGTGGCTGAACAAATTGAGGAAAAACTTTACACGTATGACCGCCTGCCCATGAGGAACAAAAGGTCCGCAAATATGATATCATAGATCACATGGTTTGGCAGCCATATTGGATTTACCCCAAAACCTGTAAAAAAAAATACACCACTCAAAAGAAGTCCTGGCGAGGGTCTTCAATCTCTAATTACTCTTTTTCTTGTATTGTTCTTGCAGAGGCAACGTCGCCCTGGCAAATTTTGGTGCACCCCGACAGAACATAAGTACAGCCTTTTTACCAAGTGATTTGTGCAGCTACTTCTTCTGATCAGTAGCCCTGACATTCCTGGACATTGCACTCCTTAGTGTCCAGCCTCACAACATGAGTGGGTCGCAGGCTGCCACGACACTGCACGAGTGCCTGTGTTTTTTTTTAACACAGTACAAAATTATTTATCTTCACTTACCTTTTACCACATTTCAAACTTAGCAACATTTCCAATTATGTGGTATGTATTATTGATCCTTATCAATATTGATTTCCTGCTCTCTTTTAAAAATCTCAGAGTCAGGAATGCTTCTGGTTCAAATGGCCAAAAATGTTCGGCAGCTCCGACATGCCAATCCCCACCTCTTTATCCCCCGCCGCGTGGCGGAAGGGGGATATTGTTGTCACCCAGGTCATCCGGCTGTCCGTCCGGCTGTCCGTCCGTCCGTCCGTCCGTCCGGGCGTCAACATTTATAGCTGTGAGTGCGATAACTCATAAACTGTTCGCCATATCGATTTGAAATTTGGTTCACACATGTACCTCCTGAAAAGGAAGAACCCTATTGATTTTGGGCGTGGCCGGATCCAAGATGGCCGACTGGGGCGGCCATCTTGAAATAAATGTTTTTTTCGCCATATCGATTTGAAATTTGAGTCACACATGTACCACCTGAAAAGGAAGAACCCTATTGATTTTGGGCGTGGCCGGATCCAAGATGGCCGACTGGGGCAGCCATCTTGAAAAAAATGTTTTTTGTAATAAATGGAAAACCGCTTATCTGATTTCAATTATTTTTGGTTACTACGTTCCTCACCCCTGGGGAACTTTTTCGAGATGATGAGCAAATGGTGTCTTGTTTCCAATTCACCTCCCTCATTATCTGGATTATTTATGACCTTTTTCATTCAATGACGGGGGATTCCCCATCTCTGATGGTATATTTAATACTTTGAAATAGACGCAATTTGGGTCCATCACATAGTGTCTGTCACATGGAGGGAATTTTAAAAACAGATGGTTCAAACCAAGCAGCTTGTAGAGCCTTCACCAAAGTGGCTTAAGCACTCAAGCAAACACTCCAACGAAACGGTTGAATAATACTTCCTTCCTTCCTTCTGTGCAAGTGCTACTTCATCAGGATGAAGATTACCTGATGTTTACCTTATCACTTCAACATTGTCTTGAATGTCAATTTTATTTTTAAAAACGATGTCCGCTAAAAAAAAGAAAAGTCAATTGTACTGCTTGCGACTGTATCCGTCATGTCTTGCAAACATTGGTTGATAAGGAACGGCTGGCTTGGTAAGCGATTAGCAATGTATTGTTACGGACTCGCGGTTTGAGGTTCGCCACAAGGGGAAGCACTCGGACTCCTCCCGAACTCCCAACCATGAGGCCACCATCTGCGGCTAACTCCACGGTCCGGCAGGTTGCTAGTCAACCACGAATGCCAATTTATACCACCAAACCTGACAGGGTTCTCTCTACGAAGCACATTACCTTTATGGTGGCTTGGCAATATCAAGAGGTGCTTGCACCCTCGATACATACTTGTGTTTTCTTTTTTAATCAGGTGCAGCCGAGCGGAGCTGCCAGTCACGTACCAGCTGACGTTGTGAAGACAATCGGTGGGGTAGAACATCCCAGGCTAGCAATACATGCGGACTATGCTAGACCAATGAAGGAAAATATGCCACAAGCAGATTTAGAGGAACAAACAGCAAGGATTTATTTACAAGGGCGAGGAAAAGTATGTGGTACAATTAAAACAGGGGTTTATTTACAGGCATTCGTACAGCAGGGACAAAGTCATTCGTGTGGGGTGTTTACAGCAAAAGACATACAATGTGGTCCAAAAGTAAAAAGACAAAAGAGCAGAGTTTTACACCTATTTTTTCTAACTTATACAGACTTGCTTATTTGAGTTAACATTGCAGGGCCCATCAGATTCACACTACAGAAGGGTAGATTATCGGGAGAAGTTGCAGAGCAGAGGGAGGTGTTAACAGCCTCTCGTTTTTTTTTACCCTGCGGCGACTGATGATTCTGCGCTGTCTGTTGCTGGGGGGAAAAGGAGGAGAGAATTGGTCTGGCCTCCTACCTAATGCTGCACTTTGGATTGGATCCACTCGCCCGGCCCACTCTCCAGTGCTCCTCTCCATCTCGTGCCACCACTTCCTTCCTTCCCTGATCTCCCCAGACTTGTTCTCCAGCCAGACTTAGTAATTGTTGAGGTGCTCCGCCTTTTTGTATCAGGCCTGGGAGGGTTGGAGCCTGGCGGGGGTCAGGGGTGACGCCCCTCCTCTTCCAGGCATGGTTGCTGTGAACAAAGGTCATGCACCTCACATTTTAGTCCTGGAATGGCTTGCACATTGGCCCAGATGAGCCCCCAAGTGGTCACCCTCTCTGTGAGTTTGCTGGGAAAAATATGTCTTCATTGTTCTCTGGGATGAGCCATATATCGGAACTCCGCACTAAACATGAGCTACATTTAGTGCTCCTTGTTTGCAGCGTGAATGTCCTGGAGGACCACAAATGGCGTATTGGATAGCGCAATCGACTTCTATAGTGGGAGATGGCAAAGGGAACTCGAGCGCACATTTACGCTGCGAGTTATAAGCTTTCCTCGAGGTGATGCAGTGTTACCAAGGTACACACGTGATGTAGCGTCCCTCGGCACTGCGGGATGCCAGCCACCAGTCTTTTCATGAAGGGAGGCATTTGCTGTGGTGAGGAGTCATATGGAGGTGAGCGTATCCATTGTGTTGGTCTTGTGGTTGAGTTGTTGCTGGTTCGATAATGGTGAGTGAGCAAGTATTGGAATGAATGCTATCTACCTAGCAAATGTCTGCCTGCACGCATGCATGCTCATACATGCAGCAGCCTTTCTTTGCACCCCTCTGATCGGCTCACTCCAATTTGGTTCGTACATCTTGCAGTCTCCTCAACAGAGGGGGAAGTGTGGGGAAGCAAGGGGTGGGGGGAGAGAGAGAGAGGCTGGGGTCGGAAGGAGGGAGAGGGGTGGGAGAGAGAGAGAGGAGGGAGAAAGAGAAGAGGAAGAGGGAAGAGGAAGAAGAAGAATTTATTGATTTTGGTCAATAAAATACCCAGTTTAACGTTCATCCAAGAGACGGCACACACATTGATGAATCACCCAGCCTGTTAAACACCAGGATGACAGTTTAAAGCTAGGTCGGGATTTGAACCCAGGCTAGACGGCTTAGAGTGAGCATGTGTACCTCTCGGCTTTCCTGCCGTGATGTGGCGATTCATTACTTCGTAACTGAAAACATTTTGTACTCATTGTGATTATATAATTTATTTTGCCTTCTTACCTCTGGTATCGAACCGCGGTATCACCATTGATTGAAACTTGAAGAACACACACCAAGTGACTTCACCAAGCAATCAATGAAACGGTGGAAGAAACTTTAAAAAACGAAACGTTTCATTTTTATTTGTCTTTATCAATGCCAAAGTGACAGTTCATTTAATGGAAGATCGTACAAAAAGGGAAAACATCGTGTAAAATTTAATTTCACATTTTCAGTGAGCCAGCCATCGCCTGTTTTATTGCAAAACAACACGTGGCCAACACACGTGAGTGGCCCCTGAACTTTTTTCAAGTCAATCGATATAGTATTCAGTGACAGTGCGAATAATGTAGATCACTCGCCAAGTGGCTGAAGCACTCCAATGAAATGGTTGATAAGAAACGGCTCGCTTGGCACGTGATAAGCAATCACCGAACCATCATGAAACATACACCTCCCGGAGACGCCCGAAATGTCAAATATCTCCGAATTGGACAAATGAACACTTTTCTAGGAGTCAGAACTCCTTGTAAGTTCGATTCTGGAGCTTAAATTTTGTAATTCTTCTTAGTTTAAGAGATACTCATGGTGATCGCATGTGCGGAAATGAAACACAGCCACGAACGCTGCCGTTTCCAGGCATTTATAAGCATTGCAATGTACCCAGTGATTTGTAGCGAAATGATGAACAGGCATTCGATAATGAGTGAGGAAAGTGGAAAAAAAAAACAGAAAAACTTTATCATTAAGAATCGTTTTGGCCTGTTCCAAGTCAAAGCATGGTTGAGTAGGCCAAAAAACATGGCGGCTTCAGACCCCAGACAGCAAGGTGGCCGAGGAGCACCTGATGAAGGATATAATTAAATAATGCCGTTAATTTGATCTTCAAAAGGGGTGTTTTAATTAACCCAAACACCCAATATTCACTCATGCACTTCCTTACAGTTCCCTTAGTACGCATGCAAAGTTTCAGGCTGATAGGTTTCATGGTTTTGGAGTTATGGAGGAGACACACTGACATACACACACTGACATTCATTGTTATTGATTAGTGTGGTTCTCAGAGGGAGGCATTAAGTGTTTTTAGTCTTGGTGTCTGTGGTGTCCCACTTGTTGGAGAAAAAATAAATATGTTTGTTTTCATTATGAAGCATAATTTCAAGTGCCACCAATTGGCTAGCATTACGAGTTGGCTATACCGGGAACCATCAGTTATCTCCGATCGCAGATCTCTCGTTCTTCGATGCTTATAAACCGCTCAATCCAACTACTGTACTCGGCCTGTTAAATTTCACGCATTTATTTTGGTCATAGCATCTGTTGATCTCCATCATCTGCCACTTAGTGGGTAGAGTGGATTACTTTTAGCTTAAGCAATTTTGTCTGCTTCATGCCAAGCTCGGATAAAAAGTTTGTAGAACTGTGTGTCAAACAATTTCCATCAATACATCACTTGATTCCACCATGGGGCACTTTCAAAACATAGGAAAAGCTTGACTAATGAATGCTTCAGCTTTCATCATCATGAAATATATACATTATACCTTGAAAACAAGCAGTCCGTCAGTGGTAGAAGGGTGTCGAGAAAGAAGGGAATGCAGTTTGCAAAGGAAATTTAAATTCTGGAAGCGTATTTGACTTGGAGATGGTAATATTTCAAATAAAATACTGTATGTACTTTAAAATGAGAATATTCCGAACAACCTTATTACTTGCTATCGTTTATTAAATACAGACTATATGGACTAAAATTATGATTCATTAACTACCCACTTGTTATTAAAACTCTTTCCAAATTCCAAAAAAAGTGAAATCCACATTTTGTAGAGCACCATCATTGTGTTAAATGAGGGATAGGGACAAAGCGGTGTAGTATAAGGATAGAGATCGAGGGGTATATTTGATGGGATAGAGACGGAGGGGTGTACTTATTTCATGACATAGAGGGTTGTAGATCAAATGTTTTTAAGTTATTCGTTGGGATATTTGAAGGCATTTGGAGGTTTTGGAACTCCCGACTCCACTGTTGTCCTCAGGTGATGTTGTCCTCAGTGATGCAAGCTGATTGTCTAATTGTGCTGTTTCAGCCTTACCCTGTTATTGTGCTATCAATCATAAGCAAATGAGAATGTGCTTGTAATGAATGAAAATCGAATTACAGTACAATGATAATTTAATGGTCATGTTATATTATAACAAAGCACCCAGAAAAAAAAAACACCAATTCGCAGCACTGGATTGGTGGCTGACTTTATTTGTTTTGTTGTTACAATATAAAAATCAGGCATTAATAACAATAATAATAACAATAATAATAGCACCACACATCCTGAAGCTCACCTAGATCAGGGTAACAGTTACTCAACCCCCCTGCAGACCCCTTCAGACCCTGATTTTTTTTTTTTATGTCATGAACAAACTTTAGTACGTCACAGGTGATGAAGGTTGTGGTCAAGTTTCATCAAAGTCATGTGTGTAGTTTCAGAGAAGAGAGCAAACACCTATTTTGTTTTGGGGGGGGGGTCAAAAAAAAGCCCTAGACCCTCTTTAATGAGCGTAGATTTTGATGTGGTCAATACACCTTCGTGAGGCATCAGATATGAATTTTGTAGCCAAGTTTCATTCAAAATCGTTTGTTTGTTTCAAGCGATAATGACTGAAGTGTTTTCGGAGTGACTGGCTGACTCACTCACCTACGGACACTGCTTGATTGCATAAGCTCACCTGACTAAAGTCCAGGTGAGCTAATAATAATGTTTATTTCATCATCATTATGATAACAGTATCATGATACATTTTATGTTGAGTTTTACCAGAAACCATCAAAACTGTTATGTGGAACACATCATCATCATCATCATCATCATCATCATCATCATCATCATCATCATCATCATCATCATCATCATCATCATCATCATCATCATCATCATCATCATCATCATCATCATCATCATCATCATCATCATCATCCTGTTTTCAGTCCACTGCAGGACTAAGTTCTCGTTCAATTCACATTGGTCGTACAGTATTGGCATACTTTATTCAACTCTGGAATTAATGAGAGAATTGTTCGGGCATAATTTAGTAATTTGTTCAGGGTGCTGCTGATAACTCGATATTTTACATCCACCAACAAGAAAAAGAGCAATCAGAGATTGCAAACCCTCGACAGGACTTGTTTTGTGTGGTGTATTTTGTGTGACCTTTGTATACTGGTGTGTTATGTAATTAGAGACATAATTAGAACTGTCACTTTATAACTGCTGGCAGTGATGACCGGGTACCAAGACGTCCCGCTTTGATGCAACCCCGCTTTGATCGGACACCTGACCCTGACCCATGACGTTTATTATTATTACTCAAGTGAATTCATATTGGAATTAAAATAAATTCAAATCAAATCAAATGGAAGACGAAATAGGTCCAGCCCTGCTTTGGAGTAATCAGAAGGAACCCAAACAAGGAAAAAGCAAACATGAAGTCATCAGGAGGAACCTGGATAGGATTCACATTTCAGCTGCTGCTACTCTACCCTCAAACCCATCCAGGCACAGCCAAGTGAGCCTTATTCAAAAAAAAAAAAGAACCCAGATCAAAATAATGAAATAATTCTGGCTGCCAGACAATGTGTCCAATCAGATTGCAGGTTAAAATATGTATTCCCCATCACTACTAGATCATAATTGTGAAGTTTCACGTCAGTTGATTAAGCGGTTCAAAAGACAGAATTTTAAAAAGATTTTTTCTCAATCCAATATGGCTGCCAGACCACATAACTTATCAATTATTTGTGAATACGCTGGTGGCTCCAAGGCTTGGGGAACATTTCTGTGAAGTTTCCCCTCGATCTGTCCAGCCGTAATGGAGAAGAAGATTTTAAAAATAAGTTTTAGGGTAAATCCAACATGGCTATGATGCCATATGTGTTAATCTTTTGCTCTTCACGGATAGGTGATCATACGTGGAAAGTTTCACCTCGATCTGTTGAGCCACTTCAGAGAGGAGTATTTTTGAAGTAAAAAAAAAAAGAAGCTGCCTAGTAACATGACTGATGACGTCATCAAATGTTTTTATGTGGACCATTTTATCTCCAGATGACCCTCAAAAATTTTCATACTGATCAGATGTAGCGTTCTACATATCCGATTATGACGTGATAACGAAGGCACCTTTTACGTCATAAAAAGTCACGTATTCCCCATGAGGAGTACTTGCCGTGTGTCAAGTTTCACTTCTTTCCTTGGTGCAGTGTTTCAGAGGTACAGAGGTCCAATTATTTTTCCAACATGGCTGCCACACCATGTGACCTATGATGTCATTATCAATAAATCATTCTACATGAGTAGTTGCTCCTACATGAGTAGACAAACAGACAGACAAACAAACAAACGGACCCAAATGCAATACCCTCTCCTTCGGCGAGAGTAACAAGAAATGCTTTCAAACGGGTCATCCGGCTTAATGTCCTTCCAATGGACGGCACACACATTGATGTCTCACATTGAATGCAAAACACCATGGTGACAGTTTATAGCTGGACTGAGACTCAAACCCAGGATGGACAGCTCAAAGGTGAGTGTGCATACGTAGTTTTTGTCTTGTGAGTCTGGGTTCTAAGCAATCCTTGCCAGCCCCTGTGGCACAGATAGATTGTACTGGATCAGAAATGGGATTATAAGATAGAAGGCCAATATAAGTCGGCTCTCCCATTGGAGTCCCTGTGGACTGAAAACATTTATATAGTATAACAAAAAATAAAAATGTCATTTTGTAAATTGTCTTTTTAACTCACTTAACCACTCAACCCAAGTGATGAAGTCCAACTGCACGATTAATTAATATATGATAACAGTATCACACGTTTGTATTGTGATTGTGTATAATTCCAGAGTTTTGGTGGAAAATAACTTGTTGTTACCCGAAGGTGGTACCATATATGGGAGAGCTCTGGTTGCTTGCTGCAGGGAAGAACCGAGCATGGGGCAGGAAAGAATGATCTGATCTCTTTCACAGCCTGGTTCATGGATAGCAGCTGCTAAACAAGGTGTCACTGAACATGAAGTTAAACAAGAAATGTAAACTTCACCCACCACATGCTACCATGGTCATCGGCCTAGCGTAGTGAACATGTACACTATTTAAATGGGGTGTGTGGAGGTGCCATTCCAATAAAGATGGCTCCAGAAGCATGTGGTATACTGTGCCCATCTCCTGGTGATTTTCAGGTTGGAGCTCCGTGTAATGGAATATTATTGTGTATGAATGAGTTTAATGTAATTGTCTCCCACCACAAAGCTTCAGTAAAGATACAGCTGGGAATGCCAACAGAGATGCCAGTGGGAATTCATTAATTATGTCTCTACCCACTCGTTAACACCTGCACTGATACGGCACAAGGTACGGACTCATTGGCGTGACCTTGTCTGTTCCTTTGTTAATCCTCCTTAGGCCCACTATTGAACAGACAACACCCCAAGCTCACACCAGCACATCGTCTTGGCCAACCAGCCAAGCTTACACCAGCACTTGCTTTCAACCATCCAACCACAAGGTACATTGTACAATATTTAAAGTGGAATTGATTTTTAAATTGCATAACTGTATCATTGTAATCGTACTCATGGGTATGAAACCTTAACTCAAACTTTGTGAGAAGTACACCGAGCGATGGGATTTGCTCCCAACACAGACCAGTGTGCACATGATTTCGTCACCATTTGTACAAATGACAAAATCAAAAGATCATTATTTTATACACCCACGAAATGGCAGACGTCTGTGCTTTTGGTCTTGATTTTAAAGCTCATAATGGTGTGTTAATAGTAAATGAGTAAATAATGGCACAAAATATGAATAGACATTGTAATTCATAGACAATAGACAACTAGTCTATAGACAACATAAACTAGTAATAATCGGCAACTCATTCACATTCCCTTAAAGGTTTTTATGGAAAATGTAAAATGAACACAGAAAAAAAAAATGAACAAGAAATTTTACCCTTTTATTCATTCATTATAAAAATCGTTTAAAATTTGAAGAAGATAAACTTCAGATTTTGATTGGCACTCAATTTCTAATTCTGATTCGGAATGAGGTATGTGATTTAAAAAAAATAATAATAAACAGCTGCACTGATCAGTTGATTATCAGTTACGATTAATATTGTAATGTTGGATGTGGTATGAATTTGGTCACATGTTAAGCTGGCGTGGTCCGTGTGGTCATGTAGGTTGGAACGTTTTCTGTAAACGGGGACCCGTTTGAGTGAAGTTGTCCTGTTCTTATGTCTGCCCTGAATGGCGGGATAGTTGACATAGGCATTAGACAGGAAAATGTAATTTATACGTGTCCTCTCTGTGAACCAGGGAGGGCACCCAGACAAGGTAAGGAAAAGGGTGGATTTGGATGTCGGTAGTTGGTGTTTGTGCCGATATCTACGCCCCTCCCCCCACCTTGTGGCCCACGCTCCGAGTACAAGGGTGCGCTGCCATTGGTGTGCTGTGCTACAAGGTGTCACGTCATTGGTTCGGGCCACACCGGTGACGGCACAGTATCCAGGTGATGTCACCACTGAGACGTTGACATGCCACCTAACTGGCCAACGGTGCCGGATAATGAGAAAAGAACATTCAAAGTCTGGGTGTGTGACCACAGGGGTGGGATAAAAGAGGCCCTGCATATGCTGTTTGGTCTCTCTCTCCCTCTCTCCCTCTCTCCCTCGCTCCTTCGCTCCCTTGCTCTCTCGCTCTCCTTCTCCCGTCTTCTCCACCTCACTCTTTCTTCTCTCTGCCTCGCTCTCCTTAGTACCCCCGGCTGTGGGGCTGGCCTGTTCCTTTAGCACTGCCCGTGTTGCTCGCTTTGATTTGGATACTTGCTCGTATTGTAGCCTGCGCAAAGTGGGGTTTAAGCAATTGGTTAACTCTGTCTGCCTGACAGATGTCAGATTATAATCGAGGAACTACTTATTTTCACATTGAACACTGTAGAACATGAATCAGAACCTGAACCTGCAGTTTAGCATTACTCTGGCTCTGAATTTGACAAATTGTAAAGTACTCATGAGCACTCGTGGTAAAGCAATTGCTTCAGTCTGTCTGTCTGGCAGTCAAAACAAAATTGAAAATCATTCCAAACAGGAAACGTAATGTTTTTAGGGATGTCATAAAGGACACAAACAACTGGCACGAATAACTCATTTAACGCAATGCTTGGGCAAAACTCTATGCTGTCTCGACCAATCAAATTTGACACCTCTGAGGGCGGAGTAACAGTGAGATTCAGATGAAAATGGCAGTGGAAAGCAATGCAACGACAGAGCTAACTTCGTCCAAAAGATCTGTTGTTTCGTGCATCTTTTTCTCAAAGATCGTTACAAAATCTGCAGTTTATCCGAGAAGAGTTGGCAGAGGTTCATCTCTGGACTGCTCCATATTGCCTCTCGGCTTCATAAGGTTTCCAGCGTGCCTGTTATTCAAAGTTCATAAACAAAGCTAATATAGATCGTGCTCGGAAACGCAAAGCAAGAGTTGAAAACACCCTTGCACGTCCGATTTCTCAAGACTGCATGGGGTAAGTTGTTTTATGAACTCTCTAGTTACCTCCGCCACGAAAGTTAGGCGGAGATTGAGTTTTCGCCCGTGTCTGTTTGTGTTTCTGTCTGTCTTTTTCTGTGAATTGGATATCTCAAAATGTTATGGACGGATTCGGACAAAATTTGGTGGACAGGTTAGGTATGTGACAAAGTTGAAATGAATAGATTTTGGTGAAGATCCGGATCCAGATACTAGAATTTTTCAAGTGATTCTTCACCAATGAGTGATAGTGCTGAAACCGATATTCAGGGTGATTTTTATTTATTTATTTATTTATTTTTGTACACCGCTCCTTCCCAATTCCATATCCATGCGATGCATGACGTCATCGTCGGGCGCTGAAGGAAGGGAATACTCCATTTTTACTCCATTTGTTACTTGCAAAATCGAACATTTTTCAAGTATATGAGTCAGTTGATTTTGTTATTCCGTCTATCTCTCTTGTCCGTCTATCTGTCTGTCTCTGTTTTTAGATCCTCGTGGAGGATCTCGAAGTCTTACTCACGTTGTTGTTCTTGTGGACTTTTTTGTTTCACAGCCTACAGTTTTCATTGAAACTTCCTGAAACTTGGCGTATATATGTAAAATACCCTGCGCAGACAGTAACGATCTCCGATTTAGAAAATTCCTCCGAGAAAAAAAAGTTATGACGTCAAAATATCTCCGCTAATGGAAATCGCCTAAAAATTATCTCCAAAACTAGGCAATCTTTTTGAATTCTGTTTGCGGGAATCAAACAGGGCATTAGCAGAGATGAATTACCGCACATATGATACATCACTATGACGTCATATCAATTTTTATGACGTCATTCCTATTTTTTTGACATTTTTTGTTTTTTTTTCATTTGTTCACAGCCTACAGTTTTCATCGAAACTTCCTGAAACTTGGCATATACATGTAAAAATTCCCTGCGCAGACAGTAACCATCTCCGATTTTGAAAATTCCTCCTAGAAAAAAAGTTATGACGTCAAAATATCTCTGCTAATGGAAATCGCCTCAAAAATTATATCCGAAACTAGGCAAGCTTTTTGAATTCTGTTTGCGGGAATCGAACAGGCATTAGCAGAGATGAATTACCCCACATATGATACCTCACTATGACATCATATCAATTTTTATGACGTCATTCCTATTTTTTGACATTTTTTCTTTCACAACCCAGAGTTTTCATCGGATCTTCGTGAAACTTGCCACGTATATGCAGAAAGCCCACGCGAGGCAGTAACCATCTCCGATTTTGGAAATTCTTCTTAGAAAAAAAGTTGACGTCATAATATCGCCGTAATGGAAATCGCCTATACCATTATCTCCGAAACTAGGCAAGCTGTTTGAATTTTGTTTGCGGGAATCAAGCCGGGCATTAGCACAGATAATTTATCGCAAACCTGATACATCACAATGACGTCATATTCGTTTTTATGACGTCATCATTAAGAGGACGAGGATCTTGGCTCATTCGAGCTTGTTATTACCTACAGGTCACAATTGTAAACCGATCATCATGAAACTTTACTAAGTTGTAGAGGTAGTCTCAACTGAGAAGCCTATTGATTTTGAGGTCAAAGGTCATCTTGAGGTCATATTTATAAAATCGTCATTTTTCATCCGATGACTTGAAATTTGAACGAGATTTGCATATCGTGTCACTGAATTTGGGAAACCCAACTATTTTGAGATAAATAGGTCAAAGGTCAACTCAAGGTCAAACTTCTAAAATCATTAAATTTCATCTGAAAAATTGTCAATTTTCATCTGATTAACCTGGAAATTAAGCAGCAATTACATAGCGCATCACGGAATCTGAAAACCAACTATTTTGTAGGTCAAACGGTCAATGGATTCGGACGAAACTTGGTGGGTACGTTGGGTGTGTGGCAAGGACGAATTGATTCGATTTTGGTGAAGATCCGAATCCGGATCTGGATACTATAATTATTTAATTTTTAAAGTGATTCTTCACCATTGAGAGATAGGGCCAAAAACAATGTGGTACTGCAGAGCATTATATTTCAAAAATGTATTGGGCCCGATATGTTCTCGTGGATCAGGCATTGCGTGCTGGAGGTATGCGCTCTACTGAGTGCGCTTCTAGTTTCTGGCTGCCTTTTCCCCTCGCCCATTCTTCGTCCAATAAATTGTGTCCCAATTTGTCCCTTTTACGCTGTTGGTGTGTTTACTTTCAACTGTCTTCATGTAGTTATGGCTTTGCTTCTTTGTGCCTTGATCTCTAGTTCATAATAATCTTCTCGATGCTTTGCCGATCCAATGTACCATACTCAGTGTTACAGAGCGGTGGTTCTGCCGAAGCAGTTTCTTGGCCTGGAGCCTAAGGTCATTCTTGGTCGTTTGCCATCTCTCTCCGAGCAGTCCCAGTAGCAGGAATTTGGCCAGGGTGCCGGTGATAGCTCGCCTACTCTTCACGAAGGACAACGTAGGATCTTTGACGTCCACCAACTAATGCCAACAGACCAGACCTCAGTTTAACATCCATCCAAGGGACAGCACACACATTGATGAATCACCCTGCCTGTGAAACACCAGGATGACAGTTTATAGCTGAGCCAGGACTCGAACCTAAGCTAGACAGCTCAAAGGTGAGTGTGAATACCTTTCCTGCCTCGGCCATCCTGTCAGCCCTCTTGCTGCTTTACCATGGTCTAAATAACCCGATATTGACCGTGTGACCCAACTTGTGGTGGATAATAATTGGTACCAATGGATAATCTTTTGTATTTTCTTGTATCGATGGTTAAAAATGCACCAATCACTCAATCCAACAGCGATTGTTGTGTGACTGGTGTTTAACCATCAATTTATACATGAAAATACCACAAAAATGGTCTTACCTTTTGATGTTTTACATTGATTTATTAAAGCATGGAGTAAATATAAAGGAGCAAATACAATTTATTATGTTGATTTGATGGACTTATCGGAGCTTAAGTGACTAATCAGGTGACCTTTCTAAAATGTACTTTACACTTTGCTGTACATTTGTAGGCACCCTTTAGTGGAAACCTTTAATTGTTATATGTTCAATCATCCTAAACATGCTTTACAAATGTTTGGTATGTTCGGGCTGATCACCAAACACAACGATCGCTGAACGCGACACCTCACCGAATGGCGACACCTTTCACCCTGTGAAAATACACACTGTTTTGAGGTGTGGAAACGATAATGATGCTTGATATTTTACCCTTCCCAGCCCTCACAGAGCACTGAGCAATGGGGGTGATGGTCCCCTCTCTGTCATAGGCCGTGACATCACCTTCAGATCACGAGGTGGGTTTGAATATCTGGAACGACCTGTGTTTGTTAGATCTACGATGGATGCGATGCACTGCTTCATTATGAGTTTTAGTTCGGGGGCCATCCTTTTACTATGTGCACAAATATGGTGTGTATGCCATCCCCCCACTGCCGTATGCTCCATACATTCTCTGGCATTCCCTCGATCCCTTCACCCAACTATGATCTCCTAAATCTCTTATATCCTGCTTTGCTGTGCTTGCTTCTCCTTTGTTTGCTCGCTTTAGCCTTTCCTTCCTTGGCCACCTACTATCTATCTGGACGGTTCGGTTCATATTATCACTCTCATTCACAATAGAGGTGCAAATATATGTAATTTTTTTTACACGACAATTAGCTTGATTCCAGCAAGCAAAGTCGAGGAATTCATTATCTCTGCCGACGTCGTCATTTTTATAAGGACCAAAAAGACTCAGAGGACCCAAAAGACTCAGAAGACCCAGAGGACCCAAAAGACCCCAAGGATGCAAAAGACCCAAAATACCCCGAGGACTCAAAAGACCCAAAAGTCCCCGAGGGCCCAAAATAACCAAAAGAGCCAAAAGAGCCCCAAGACCTGCTCACAAATCACTGCTCACCTTCACTCTTTCATTCCTCTTTTTTTCCCACCTTTGGAATAAACTCCCACTCACTCTCTTCAATCCCATTCTTCCCTCTAGGCCTTCAAAACAGCTGTTCACCACCACCTCTTATCTTCCACTATCCACAACCACGATCTTTTCTACCACCGTTAATTCACCCCAAACCCACCTTCTTCAAATTTCCTGTCTTCCTTCCCAAAAGTTCCCTGTCATGTGAGGTCCTGAAAGTCCCTGTGGTGTCCATTTTATATACCCCGTGTTCCTTGCCCCATCCCTCTCCCTTCCACAGATCGATCGTCTCTGTTCCTCCCTATTTTGTCCTTCCCTCTCCCGTCCCCCTTGTTGTGCATTGTGTGTTAGCTCTCATACTCAACAATGTATACAAAAAAATATATATATATATATTAATAAAATTTTTTTAAAAGACCCAAAAGTTCCCAAGGCCCAAAACACCCAGAGACCAGAAGACCCAAAAGTTCCCGAGGACCCAAAAGACCCAGAGGACCCAAAAGACCCAGAGGACCCTAAAGACCCAGAGGACCCAAAAATATCCACAAGACCCTAAGACTCTGTAGACCCTTTAAGACTACTATAAATGGATCAGGTGTGTGTGTGTGTGTGTGTGTGTGTGTGTGTGTGTGTGTGTGTGTGTGATATTTTTCTAGAGTGTTCTGATGTGGAATGTGATAGACCAGAATGATCGTCATGACCCCCTGAGTTGATTAGGCTAATTAACTACAAAAAATCCATTAGAATTTCCATGTTTTAAACACACGTCATGCTAAGGTATATAAAGTGGCTTAATATGTCCTTGTACCATGGCATGGTATTCTAATTACAAAACAAAAACAATGATGACATTGCAACAAGGCATATATTAATTAGTACTAATAACATTTAAAACAATAATCATAATAGTAGTATCGTATGGCAATAATAATAACGAACAAATAATCCCCACGCTGGCCCCAAGCACATTTTGGGCTTAGTGAAAGGCAAGCTAGTGCTCAAGCAGGGAAGCAGGCGGGTATGTAACAAGGCTGTGAAGACCAATGAAAATTTGGTCCATCGGACCAACGGGCCCACTAGTCTGTTTAAAAGAATCCTTCCTCCCACAGGACATCCCTGACTCCTTTCTGTCCCTCACGGGTTGTTGTCTTGTTTGATTTGATAGGCCTGAACCACGTCCCAGCGGCGGAGTTGCACTTTACATCAATAAATTAATTTCTCACTGCGCTTGTACTGATCTTACACCTCCCAACCCCTAGGAGTACCTCTGGCTGTGACTTCCCCTCCACTCCCTCCTAATGCTTGTCTTTGTTGTACCATCCTGCAAACAGTGATGACTCCATCTACATCTCTCTCAGACCACATGGACAATCTTTTAACCACTCATCCCAACTCTCTCTTCCTCCTGTGTGACAATTTCAATTGTCACGATGATTGGCTGGATGTTGATACCTCAATCACTATCCATGGCATTTCTGCAAAGGACTTCTGTGACTCCACGGGATTGATTCAATCTGTTAGCTTTCCATCCTGGATTTCTCCCAATGGCAAATCCTCCATTCTGGACTTGGTGATGACTAACTTTCCTGCAAATGTCTCCTACTCTCTGCTCCAATTGGTTCATCTGATCATATGCTTGT
>CM068955.1:84452576-84473873 GCA_035128595.1 Eptatretus atami | reverse complement strand
CAACTCCTCAGGATTCCCAAAAGCAACCAGACCCCCCAAATCTCCACTCAACCTGGTCACAAACTACTCAGCTACCCTCTCATCCTTGAGCTTGCTAACATCCACCCTAGGCTGGGATGGTACCATTCTCATACATTCAAGCTGCAACTTCAGAGTTGCTACCACAAGCCTGTGGTCGGTATTGAGGAACTGACCACTCCGGTAGACCCTGCAGTTCTGGATCATCCCTCAGCGACCATCATTGAGCACATGGTCAATCTCCTTTGCCACACTGCCAGCATTGGAATACCAAATCCAGCGATGAGCTTGTGGAAGCTGAAACCAGGAACCAGCCACCCTAAGTCCATGACTTCTTGCAAAGTCAAGGAACTTGGTGCTATTCTGGTTCACAATTGCAGACCCATGGGGACCAATACATATCTCATAACCATCCCCACCAGATCCAGTCGATGCATTGAAATCCCCCAAGACTAGAAGAATATCTCATCTGGGACACTGATCAACCACAGACTGAAGCGTGGCATTGAATGTGTCCTTTACGGTGAGATCACTCGTCTCAGTCGGAGCATAAACAGAGACCAGGGAAACAACACCCAAGGAGGGACGAAGCTTTACTCTCATAATATGCTCATTGACCGGTGTTACCTCAATTATCATTGGAGTCAACTTATTGGACACAGCTACCGCAACTCCTTGGGCATGGTAACCAGACCAATCGTAGGTGTAACCACCCGCCATTATCTCGTCACTATCCGGTCTCCAAATCTCAGAGAGTGCTGCAATACCAATGTTCAAATGCTTGAGCTAAATCACAACACTCACACTCTCTTTTATTATCATTTTTTGCCTGTGAATTAATACTGCACTGCAGCATGGGACTGAACAACACACACACGCACGCACACACGCACATTCATTTTTTTGGCCTGTGAATTAATACTGTACGTAGTGAGGGGTAGCGCACGTGACTGAACTGTATACGTAATACCTCGTCGTTCATATCACCTCACCACGTCACTCACTTGGCACTATAGCATCGCACAACGCCATTATGTTGTTCTATCCTCCGCGTCTGTGTGGGCACGGGGTTACCAAGCAGGGGCCATTCCGGGCGAGGATGGTTTATGGCCCAGTCAGGCATGTTGTGTGATGAGTGATATTAAAGTTGATTTCAACCTCATCAAGATAGGTGTTTTGGCCGTGATGCTCCGCTGGGGATTCCCAGTAACCTTTGTGGCGCAAAGACATGTCTGAACATTGCGGGGCCACATCGCCAGTCTCTCTAAAAATTCCACCCTAAAAATACCAACTGCTAACAAATTCCACCCTTCGCTTCGCTGAAAATGGGGGAGAGATCTTCTCCTCCTTCTCCCTCTTCCTCTTCCTATCCTTCTCCTTCTTCTCCTCATTCTCCTTCTCCTCATTCTCTTTCTCCTCATTCTCCTTCTCCTCATTCTCCTTCATCTTCTTCTTCTTCTTCTTCTTCATGACTTTTTCAGAGGTGCGATTCTCTATATACGCCACGAGCCCAGACATCACGGTGGTGGACGAAGGAGCCTTTTGGTAATCTGTAATACTATATGGATTTCTCGCTCTCTTTTAAAAAATCTCATAACCGCATTGCAGAGTCGGGAATGCTTCTGCTTCAAATGGCCAAAAATGTTTGGCAGATCCGAGATGCCAATCCCCACCTCTTTAATACTTTGAAATAGATGCACTGTGGGTCCGTCATATAGAGGGAATTTTAAAACACAGATTGTCAAATATTTGGGTTTCCTACAAGTATCACAGGTCCCAGTAGAGCGACACCGTTTCCTATGGAGGTATGAATTAAGACGACAGAGCAGAAGGAGGGATGACAGCGTTTCTTAAATAAATAAATAAATAAATAAATAAATATGCTTGGTTGTAATAATCACTGAATTCTTAAAATTTTTCAGATTTTATGAAAGATTTTGACAGTTATTTAGTCCACAAGATCTGATTCTCAAATCCGAAGCCAATCCATAATACCATTGTGGATTTCCCACTCTCTTTTATAAAAATCTCAGAACCGCCTTGCTGAGTTCAATCTGGGTCCGTCATATAGAAGGAATTTAAAAAATATATGGATCCAATCTTTGGGTTTCCGACAAGTGTCACAGGTCCCAGTAGAGTGACACCCTATCCTATGGAGGTATGAATTAAGATGACAGGGCAAAAGGATGGATGCTTAGTTATAAGAAGCGCTGATTTATTTAAGTTTTCAGATTTAACTTCAGATTTTGACAGTTATTTAGTCCACGAGATCTGATCCTCAAATCCGAAACCAGATATTGATTATATACTTTAATTAGATCGTCAGAGGTAATTGTGGTTCCAAGTCCCAGGCATTTTTGAGTAGGCCGAACAAAATGGTGGCTTAATAATCCATCAATGTGACGGAGGGTTGACAAAGGTGGCGTACCGCCATATTTTTTAAGACTTATTTTGTTATTTTTTGTGATAAGCATCCTATAAATTATCTTCAAAAGGGGTGTTTACATTTAGCTAAACACCAAGTTTTGATTCATGCACTCCTTTGGAGTCCTCTTCGTATGCATGCAAAGTTTTGGGTTGCGAGGTTTCATGGTTTTGGAGTTATTGACTGACTTGGAGACACAAACACAGATTGACTGACTGACACACACACACACACACACACACACACACACACACACACACACACACACACACACATTTATTATTGTAGATATCCACCTGTGTCTACACTCTTCAGGACCTGACCCATAATGATATCACTTTCAGTTGTTTTGGAGTTATTGCATGTTGGTGTAATTAGATGGGGATATTGCATCATGAAGCACCTGGGATTTGGCTGGTTGTTTCCCTCATGAGATGAGAACTGGATAACACAAAGACCTCCCCCGAATGCAGACATGACGGCCAGCTTAATCCTTTGTGAGAAAAGCCATAGCCTCCATGAAGCCTATTGCTTCAGTAATGTGGAAAATGACTGGCACTGCAATCAGGAATGACCACAACAGCAATTAATTTTACCAAGTGCTGTGGTCACAAGGGTTAGCCGAGCGGTTATGCCTCTTTCGCGGCTTCTGCAGTATAAACAAGTTGGCCAGGTGGTTTGCATGCTTCATGTGAATGGCTTTATTCATATACGAAGGGAAACCAATTCTGTGTCCTTGATGATCTCAAATGCTAGAATAAGGCAACAGTACTTCAGTAAGGTGGTGTAATGATTAGCGGGTCCGTTCCGAGTCTGGGAGGTCGGCAGTTATAACCTTGGCCGAGTCACACCAAAGACTTTAAAAATGATATGTGCTGCTTCCTTGGTCGACATTCAGCATTTTAAAACGATGGAGCACAGACAAACAATCATAGGTTGGCAACCTTTGTGGAGGCCTGATAGGCCTAATGGCCTCTTGTGTTGAAGTTCCTTGCAAGAGAACTCGTATCTTTATAACACGGCTAAGGAGATGAGCTTTTAAATGCTGGACATGTTATACCTTCAGCGATGAATGTTAAAGTCTAATTCAATCTGACATTCGAGGTTTCGTTGGGAAGAATCGAGTGCTCAGCAATGATGCATTTGAATTGTGATTACAATTGTGTTTTTGTGCAGTCACATGGGAGTGTGGATCTGAAAAATAAACAAATGCAATCCAAAGCTCTCGGCATCGAGACGTAAGGTTGGGGTTTGGTGCTTGGCTGATTTGCACATATCGGCTGCACAGCAAGGCATCATTCTCGAAGCATAGATTAAATGAACATTTGCAATTAAGGAATATACACAAACAAATTTCAATGCAAAGTTGAGGCTCATGGAAGAGCTAGAACACCAAACAGAAGAGGTACAACGTAGTGGACGATGGGGAAACACAATGACAGCAGAGTAGAGGGACACAACAGAGGGACACTTTGAGGAAGAAGGAGAGAGCAGCGAGGGCAGCGGGAGGAAGACAAGGGGGGGGGGTGAATATGCTCGAACACATAAATATAGGGGGGGGCCCAGCCAACACCGGCCCCCAGTAGCTCACGCAGCGAACACCAGCAAGAAGTGAAGAAAGAGGAATGGAAGATCTGGAATTAAATGGCAATGGAACAAAAATGGACAGGAGGATGTAGGGAATGGGAAAGAAACCTCGAAAGGAAAGGGTGGGATTGAGGAGGGTAAATGAAGGTAGAAAAGCTCATAGATGTGGATGGGATAGGGGGAAGAGGTGCTAAATAGCCATATAGCCATCTTGAAACCTTGGAAGGAAGAATGAAATTGGATAGACTGAGGAAGTTGTTTCCACAGGTGAGACAAAAGAGGAACAAATGACGAGAGTAAGGTTTTTCAAATTCCAACTGAGTATGTTTCGAAATTCCACACGCAACCACAAACACATACACAGATTCATAGTCACACAAAAAACGAAAGTGGAGCAAAAGATGCAAAGCGATTAAAAATTTATTTCACAGTACCATAAGGAGTTGAAATGTTTCACTAACAGAAGGAATCTTCTGTGTACGAAGGCGGGAATGCTTTGAAATTCTCTCTCAAGGTTTGCGCGGAGTCCAGACGATTGCATGTTGAGAGTCCGTAAACACTGTGGGCAGCCAACCCCTTCAGAAACTCCATAGCAGAACAGCTCTGAGGCTCTACATGCATCACCTATACCACAAAAGAAGAACTTCGACCTTGGGCGCAACACCCAGTGGGTGGTCAGGCGCAAAGGAATGCGCGTCAGGTGGCAGCGCATACCGTAGACTGAGCAACCTCGAACCCGGGGCACAGGCCAAGCACTGGACATGGCCCAAGCGAAGCCTGGTGATCGTAAATCATTGTCCATCGACAGCTGTTCATGCAAAGACTTCACATCTACCACCACCACCGGGACAACTTTCCACTACCTGTGTGCAACTCCATCTTCTCTCTCCACAGTAAACCTCCACCAGTCTTTTTTACACCTTTCCACCATCCTCAATTGCTTCCTTTCCTCTTTTGAGACCTGCACTCTGGCACCTCGATGGTGGTCCTTGGTGGACCAGAAGCTTTGAAGAATACCCTGCTCTTTCACTCGTTGAGATACCTGAATGTACCTCGACCCAGAACCTGGTGTATTTCTTCTTGCAGGAACCTGAAAGTTCTGGATTTAAAGGAATAATTTATTTGACCTCGAAGGTAGGTTCACATAGTGCGAACAATGTTCATGGCGCGATCCAACTCTTTTCAAACTTTCTGAGATGCGGTGATAGCAAGTTTAACAAATCTCAATCCACATGGATTTGAGTTGAGAACAAACAGGAAACAAACTGACACACTTTGCCATCCTGTCGAAAGCTAAATTCCTTTGATCACAAAAGTTTTCCGGAAGCTTTGAAGTTTATTTTATTTTTATTTTACATTGGTTGAGTAACGATGGAATGCAATAAAATTTCACGACCATTCAAGATCAAGGCGAAAATAATTAATTACTACTGATGGGCCGACGATCTCATTCGTGGTGGAATGTTTTCATTGCTAGGAACACGAGGCGTGGATGTTTAAGTGTTCATAAAGGAAGGAGGCACTTGTTAGAGGGGAGAGTTTGGAAACGTCAACAGGAGATGACATCCGCTGTTTGGTGCCAAAGGGAGCGGAACAGTTTGCTACGGAATGAAGCCTCATCTGCATGTAGCTCTTGGGAAAACCGTTTTGGGTGTGGTGTACATGGGTAATGAGCAAATGAAGGTGTAGTATCTATAAATGATTGGTAACATAGGCACAATCTCAAAGGAGCCCAAAACTGATATCATCATCACAAGCCATAAGGGTATGCAAACATGTCAGTTTGTGCTTTGAGTTTCTCAGTAGCTACTTGCTTATGACAGTTGTTTACATTATGCTGTTTATGTTGAAGAGAAATAAGCCAACAAGAATGCCTGTGAGTCTGTTATCATGTTTCACTGTACTGTGCCTTAGGTCAGCTCCATCCCCAGAAGATCGGCCAAACAAAGGCAACCGTTGTCCCTGGAAGCAGCAACCTCTCAACACAGCAGCCCTCCGGAGAGAGGATGATCCAGCACCCATTGGAGCCTGAAAGCCAGCATGCACCTCCAGCGTATGATTTGGAATCTCGGGCTGAGAGGATTGCACGATATAAGGCCGAACGACGGAGACAGTTGGCTGAGCAGTTTGGAATAAACATCCCTGATGACGCTGATGTGAGGAGTACACCAAAAAGGAATGAATGTTTGAATATTGTATCACCACCAGAGGCTTCATCAAGGGTCTCTACCTCGAATTCACTGCTTCAAAGACCTGGGCAAGGAAGCATCACATTAAAAATGCAGGAGGATTACAAAACTTGTGCAAGCCCTTCCATGAAGCAAGACACGGTGATACAGCAAGCAAGTTCGTCTGCTGTGACTCTGAAGGACCCTGCTGCGCATGAAGACTCAGCCGATTCTCCAACACTTCGATGTCACCAAATATGGGGCCATAAAGCTCAGGTTCAGAGGAACATGCCAGTGCCTTTGGAAAACAAAACATCAGGTGGGATGGAAGAAGTAAAGTTACACCTCCCCTTGGAAAGTAGAACTTGTAGGAGGGAAGAATCAAGGGGCAGATTCCTGTCATCGTCCCTGGTCGAGAAACATCAAGAAGACTTTTCAAGTCCAAACGTCACCAGCATGTCTCGTCTTTCATCCAGCAACTATGACAGGACAAGTATTGACCACTCTCCATCTTTGGACTCTCAACAAGCCATTATAACCTCATCCAGAACTGAAGAAGTAGTTACACACCCTTCTGCGGACACCACGGTTTTATCTGCACTCAGGTAATGTATTTCACTTCCCTGTTTGCCTTGGTGTGTTCTTTCCTACACTTTACCCTAATGAAACATGCTTTTCCGAGATGGAAGTGAAAATCATTTTTGCATCACATTCTGACCAAGGTTTTGGCAGCTTCCCTGAGGAAAGTTATCTGCAACAGAAGAAACAATTTATCTGTCTACAAAAAACATTAGTTGCTACTATTCTTTCAATTGTACTCTGTCTCACCATCAAAATTATCTTCACTTTACTTGAGCTTGACGCTTCCTTATGCTCTCTGCTTTGGCTCCAATTATTGTTACTATTATTCCAAGCTGGTGTGATGCCAGCAGGGGGTCCTGCATTGTGGAGCACACAAGCCTTCGTATTGGGGGTGGGGAAGTAAAGCCTGCTGTCCTGTCCGCTTTGTGGACATTAAAGGTCCCATGGTGTTTGTGAAATGCCCTGGCTAAATGCCAAATCTTCCATATGGGTTCGGTGTGAGTTTCTCCAAACGCACGCAGCTTGAAGTTATAGGTCAAGTCGAGAACATTTTGATTTCATTATTATTATTATTATTATTATGCATGCAGCCTGTTGCTTCTGATTGCATCACTGATTGCAGCTGTGCCACTGATGCAGTGCCCCCTGTTTCCAGTAAACCATTACTCATTTTGCTGACCTTGGAAGGATGACAGGCTGAGTCCAACCCTCCTGGCATTATTTAATGGTACGACAGGGACTCAAACTCAAGACCCTAAGGTCTTAAGGCAGCAACCTTAACCGTTAAATCAACACCAGGCTTAACCATCTCTATAATTCTGAGTGATCCCTGGAAAGGAAGTGTGGGCTTGGGGACAGTTAATGATGGTCGAAAAGGTCCCGAGTATGAATGTGGGATGACCTGAGGTAGTGGTGAACAACCATCTTGAAGTCCTAGAGGGAAGAATGGGATTTAACAGCTTAAGGAAATTGGTTCCTCAGGCGAAAAAAAGAGGAACAAATGAGTGGTGGTGAGCAGTGAGTCTGGAATTTTGGAGTTTCACCAGAAGTGGATACTTGCAGACCGTATGTGCCCTTCAGAAACCTGAGGGGGGTGGGGGGAAAGGGCAAAGGATGCAAGACCAGAAAGTAGTTGGTCGAAGACAAGAGGCCATAGACCTGTCTATGATGCATGGGTAATAGGCCCAGAGACAGCTTCATTATGTTGGATTCCAGTAATCTTGAAAGCCTTGGTTTCCATGGCATCAAGCTGCGCAAGTTGTGAGGTAGCAGCAGCAGCCAAGAGGGGAGAGTAGTATTCCATTGAGTTGTGGATGAGGGCCTTGAAAGTTGATAAAAGTTAAAATTTACCAAAGAAAGACTTTGCACGACAGAGGATGCCCAGTCGGTGACTGCTTGGAGGCCAACTTAGATGTGCAGTTTGCCCAAGAAAGACCATGGTCGATGTTGAGGCCCAAAAGTTTAAACACGACTTAGTTTTTTGTAGAGGTTTCTTAAGGAAGTAGATGGAGGGTTCGCCAGATGGTCCTTTCAGAGAGACAGAGTGAGAGTGTGAGAATTTTCAGGGTTGAATACCATATTCCAAGTGTTTGACCAGCTTGTGATTCAATCAACATCTGAAGAGAGGGAAGAGGCTGCTGCCTGCCTATCTGAAGGATGAAGGATGCAAAGACTGAGGGTGGAGTCATCAGAAAGGAGATGAAGAGGATTTTCAAGAGAAATGGAAAGATCGTTGAGGAAAATGAGGAACAGAACTGGGCCCAAGACACTCTCTTGGGGAACGCCAATCTCGACAGGGAGAGGAGATGAAGGGATCCCATTGAGAGCCACATGCTGACGACAAGAGTAGAGGAAGAAAGCAAGAACTAGAAAGGCACTCGGTAGAGCACATACCTCTGCCACGCAATGCCTGATCCAGTAGAACATACAGTATCGGGCCCAAGACATTTTTGAAATATCGTGCTCTACTGTATATCATTTTTAGTCCAATCTCAAAATGTTGAAGATTCACTGAAAATTTTTTATTGGATCTGGTGTTGGATCGTCACCAAAATCGAACCAATTTGTCATCATCACGCACCCAACCTGCCCGCCAAATTTCATTCAAATCCATCCCCAATTTTTTGAGACATCCTACTCACAAACAAACAAGAAAGACGTCATGCAGAGCATGATACTTGCAAAATCCCTAAAACAAATTTGACCTCAAAAATAATTATAGGTGTTTGAATTCAATGACCAACTGCAAATCCTCTTCAAATTTCAAGTCAATCGGATGAAAATTAACAATTTTAGAAAATTGGCCTTTGTTGACCTTTTGACTGATGTTGACCTTTAGGCCTACATTGATCTCAAAAATAATGGTTGGTTGAATTTAGTGACCTCATATGCAAATCCTTTTCAAATTTCATGTCAATTGGATGAAAATTTATGATTTTAGAAATTTTACAAAGTTGTTGACATTTGGCCTTTGTTGACCTTTTGACCTCAAAACCAACAGGCTTTTTGCTTATGACCAACTCTATCCGACCATTTTGTGAAGTTTTGTGAAGATCGGTTTAAAAATGTGACCTGTAGGTGATTGACAGGCAAACAAACAAACAAGAAAAAGATGTCATGCAGAGCACGATACTTACAAAATCCACCCCCCTCTCCAAAGGTTGCCATGGATACATCAAATTGTCCATGTACATTTAAGATTAAAACTGAAGATGTTAATGAAAGCCAGTCAATCGGATAAAAATTAATTCTTTTTCAGATTGAAATTGATGTTTCAGAATGTGACCTTTGACCTTTTGACCTCAAAAATAGTTGGTTCCAAATTCAGTGATGCACTTTGCAATTGCTGTTTAATTATCTTGCCAAACAGAAGTTTTGCAAGATATGTTAGTCAGTCTGTAGTTTTTTTTTTTATTTTTTTTTATTTTTTTTTGTTTGTTTGTCTGTAATCACGAAAAAAAATTCTGCAGACCACAGTTTTCATTGGAAATTTTGTAACTTCGCATATCAGAGGCCTATGGAGGTCCCTTTCAGGCCATAAAATTTTGAAGTCAAGGTCAAAGGTCAAGGTCACTGTCGCAAATCAGGGGAACGACAAAACCCTTATTTTTTTGAGTAATTTTGATCGATCGTCTTCAAACTTCATGGGAAGATAGTTCATGGTCTGGCGCTCAGCTGATTAATTTTTGATGGCGATTGGCTTGACCTTCATGTGTTTTTTTTGTTGTTGTTGTTTTTTTATTATCTGTAATCACGTATAAATCACTCTGCAGAGCACAGTTTTCATTGAAATTTTGTAACTTCGCATATCAGAGGCCTATAGAGGTCCCTTCTCAGCGCATAAAATTTTGAAGGTCAAGGTCAAAGTCAAGGTCACTTTGTCGCAAATCAGGGGAGTCGACGAAACCCTTATTTTGGAGTAATTTTGATCGGATCGTCTTCAAACTTCATGGGAATATAGTTCATGTCTGGCGCTCAGCTGATTAATTTTGGTGGCGATTGGCCTTGACCTTCATGGTTAGCGCCTAAGGTCAAACATATTTGACCCAAGGTCAAATTTTCAAGTTTTAGGAACCATATCGTGTAGTACCTCAAATGAACACCTCGATGAGTGCTTTCTAGATATATCAAGCTTGAGACATTATGACGTGATTTGGTGACGTTATGAGGCAAACGCATATTTTTCATGGTTACTCTGTAGAACGATTCTCATCGGAATCTCTCGTAGGCAGATATTCCTCAAGGAGTCGCTCCTGGTGGATAGCAGCTCTGTTCACCTCAGTGTGACCTTAAAGAAGTCACACGTGGTCACCTTTTGCAAGATACGGATCACCCTACGGGTGACATTGGTTTATTTTAAAGTTAATCAGATGAAAAATGACGATTTTAGAAATACGACCTTTGACCTAAAAATCCATAGGCTTCTCAGTTGAGACGATCTCTATAACTTGGTGAAGTTTCGTGAAGATCGGATTAAAATTGTGACCTGTAGGCGATTGACAAACAAGCAAACAGACAAACAAGCCGGTAGGCGACATGGGTGGTCGCTATATAATTGCCTAGTTTTTGACGGATCGGGCTGAAATTTTTTACAAAGAGGTTGATTACAGTGCGCATAAAAGCGCGGAAGCCGGTTTTTGATTTTTGAAAAAAAAAAAATTAAAAAATATTTTTTCGGATTTTTTCAAAAATTTCAAAGTCCCGTTGCTAGGCAACAGTGGCGTCCATAGCAACGGTGCTCAAAGCATACAACTAGATCCTGGTATGAACCTACCAGTCAAGTTTCATCAAAATGGTTGACTCTCTGGCCTCCAGAGCTGTCCATTACATACATACAGGTCAGGTCAGGTATGGGAGCATGTGCCAGAACAGCACGTCGCTGCGTCCACTTTCCGCCGGTACTCCAGGGGCTCCGTCTGGCCATCCCCCAGGCAGATGCCAGCCCATCCCCATCTCCTTGAGATGATGGTCAACCTGCTGCAACACGAGGCACGTGGTCGGCCCACTGGCCTCCTCCACTCATGAGACTCCCTCGTGAGGAATCTGGTGAGCAGGATCAGCATCAGGAAAACGAGCACATGTCCATACAGCCGCAACTGACGCTCACGGACTATGCAGGTAACAAATCTCATCCGAGTCTCTCTCAGCACCGCTCGTTGACACAAAATCCGACCAGCGATAGCCAAGGAGTCTCCGAAGAGACCTGGTACAAAGGAATTAAGTCTCCGTCTCAGATCCTTGGTCAGAGTCCAAGTCTCGCATCCATAGAGCAAGACTGGAAGTACCAAGGACCTGAGACTCGACTTTCGTCTCCGCACAGGTACCGCAGCGCCACACCCCATGATCCAGTGAATCCATGACTCCCCAGGCCCGACCCAGACGTCTATTGACCTCTGACTCACAGCCAGCAGAGACATGAATATCACTGCCAAGGTAAGTGAATCTCTCCACGACCTCAACATCCTCACCACAAACAGACACAGACAGGACAGCAGCATCCAAGATGTCACCGAAAGCCTGGATCTTAGTTTGACCCAAGAACCCGTAATCCCAGCGGCTCCGACTCCTCATTCAGCACCTCGAGGGCCCCCAAAAGGATATCTAAAGTCTCCGCAAAGATGACTGCATCATCTGCAAAATCAAGGTCCGAGATCTTGACATTCCCAAACGATGCACCGCAGCTTGATCTCTCCGACATCCTCCCTAAAATCCAGTCCATACAAGTGCTGAAAGTGTGGGGGCCAGTACACACCCCTGACGAACTCCAGTAAAATGGAAATAAGTCAGAGATGGTACACACACACTTCACAGCACTCTCAGTACCAGAGTAGAGTTCAGACATCAGATCGATCAGTTTTGGTGGCACCCCAGAAGACCAAGAATCCTCCAGAGGACATCCCGATTCACTGAATCGAACGCTTTAAAGAGATCAACATAGCTGCAAGCAGCCCTGCCGAAACTCTCGTCTGCGTTCGGTGAGGACACGAAGAGCAAGGATACGTCAATCGTTGACCTCTTTGGTGTAAAGCTGACTGCTCTGGACGCTGGTGCTCAAGCAGATGGTGGCGAACCCTATCAAGAATTATCCGAGCAAGACCTTGCCCGGCACTGAGAGCAGCGTCACCCCTCGGTAGTTGTTGCAGTCTTGGCGATCACCCTTCCCTTTCCAGAGAGGAACAACAAGGCCCTCTTCCAATCGGTTGGATGATGCCTGTGTTCCAGGCAGAGCACAAAACTGCATGCAACGACACGAGTGCAGCATTTCCACCAGCCTTGAGAAGTTCAGCATGGATGCCAAGATCCCTGGAGCTTTGCCCGTTTCAACTGGTTCACCGCAGCCCGTGTTTCCACAAGCGAAGGTGGACCACAGTTGATTCGAGGGTCAGCAACAGGACTGTAACACCCTTGACGTCCACTCGACAGCTGGGGATCAGCCTGGTACAACCGCTCAAAGTAACCGGCCCAGCGGCCTTCACTTCAAGACTCCTCTGTCAAGAGCTACACTCTCTGCTCTAACTGCAGTGCTCCGAGGATGGGCTTGATAGACGCAATGCACGAATTCCCTGTAAGCGGGACGAGAATCACTGTCCACAGGTGATGCTCTACCCCTCACAGATTCCTCGCACATAGGCCTCCTTGTCCACCTCAGTGCACGTACAGTTTACGCCTCAGCTCCCTGAACAGCTCAGCTCTGCCATTCAGCCTGGCCCTGCGACTCTGGTCAATGGATCCAGTGTCCCTTGAGAGACAAATTCTTCTTTGCCCTGCGGTGAGTTCCAAGACATCCACCGGCAACATCAAGGACGGTGGTCTTGAAGGCACTCCACAACTCTTCAGGACCCCCAAAGCACCCAGACCCCCAAGTGTCCACTCAGCCTGTTCGCAAACTCCTCAGCTACTCTCTCATCCTGAGCTTGCCAACATCCAGCCTAGGCTGGGATGGTACCATTCTCCAGGATTTAAGGTGCAGCTTTAGAGTTGCTACAACAAGCCTGTGGTCAGTATTGAGGAACTGAGCACTCCGGTAGACCTGCAGTTCTGGATCATCCTCCAACGACCGTCATGAGGACATGGTCAATCTCCTTTGCCACAGCCAGCGTTGGAATACCAAGTCCAGCGATGAGCTTGTGGGCGCTGAAACCATGAACCAGCCACTAAGTCATGACTTCTTGCAAAGTCAAGGAACTTAGTGCTATTCTGGTTCATTGTTCCTGACCCATGGGGACCGACACCACCTCATAACCATCCCTATCAGTTCCGTCGATGCATTGAAATCCCCAAGACTAGAAGTGTATCTGTCTGGGGCACTGATCAACCACAGACTCGAGCGTGGCGTAGATATGCATCCTTCACGGTGAGATCACTCGCCTCAGTCGAGCATAAACAGAGCCAGGGAAATGACACCTAAGGAGTGACGAATCCTTATCTCATAATACGCTCGTTGACCGGTGTTACCTCAATTATCATGGGGTCAGCTTATTGGCACAGCTACAGCAACTCCTTGGGTATGGTAACCATCAGAGCGCCAGACCAATAGTAGGTGTAACCACCCACCATTATCTCGCCGCAATCCGGTCTCCGAACCTCAGGAGAGCTGCAATCCCGATGTCCAAACGCTTGAGCTCAGATGATAACAGAGACAGGTGATCATCCTCTCTTAGGGATAGGACATTCCAGGCACCACCCGAAGGGACCGCCTCAGGTTAACCCAAGGAGACCGCCGTCTGGTGGACGACACCTCAGCACCACTCCGACACCTCTCCCGCAATCTGACCCAGGTGTTACCCGTGTGTTTCCCTCCTATCATCAAAGATTGGGGGTCCGAAGGCTTTGCCCCAATCCGTCATCCGGTGAGCTGCCTGCGAAGGAAGCTGCACAGGAGGTACTCCCACGGAGTGGGTTTTCAGATTTTTTTGCGTTTTTTGTGTTTTGCGGAATGAAGGGTTTTACGGTGGCCGGAGTGCAAATCCTACCACCAACCTCCTAATAAAAAAAGTACCCAACTGCAGGAGGACGTCCGCAGACACAGTTGGGCACTAGATATGGATGGCCGTTGGCTCACAAGGAGCTCCTCCGCCTTTGACAGGTTTGTTTTTAATCCTGCTGGGTGTCCATATCCAACACCCTCCTCACCAAAAACTGGTGGGGGAGACGGTTTAGTCGCCGACAACCCGACCATGGAACAGGTTAGTACAGGTTTACATGGTACCTGTAGCAGGTCACAGATCGAACCTGACTGACAGACCTACATACAGACAGACGGAAAACCTGAGAATAACGGTAGTCTAACGACCACCCAACAACAGGCAGAATAACAAAATCGACTGACCAATATACTTGAAAAATCTTCGCTTTTGCAAGTAACAAACAGACAGACAGACAAACAGGGGTGAAAACATAACCTCCTTCCACCTTTGGTGAGCGGAGCCAATAAAAGAGCATTGGAACAAAAAACGGAAAGAAAGATGGAGGAGAGGGGAGAAAACATAATAACCTGTAAAGGAATGGGTGAGTTTGGGGAGGGTTAATGAGCGTAGATAAAATAATCTGAGAGGGAGGAGGAGGATGAGGAGGAGGAGATAATTGAAAGTGACGATGAGCCGTTATCCACAGTGCACTCCTTCCAGCAGAGAAACTTCGTATCATCTTCAGTTATTATCTTTCACAAAGTAACATTATTTTTCTGGTATTACGTAGTTATTTCAACGAAAGATGGATTGATTGAGGCGTTTGTATTCAGCCTGACACTTTAACCAAATGGAAAATTTCTGCTTTTATTATTTTCCCTCCAATTTTGAGATATTTTATGTGGAATTTTTATTTTCCCATGACAATGCCAACCACTTAAGCTTTTGTTTTGGCGTTTTCTTCTGAATAGTTTATTCTAATTCATTTTGTTTTATAATATTGGAATTATTTTTCAGTTGTGTTTATTTTAACTTTTTCTGCATGTTCAATTGTTTATTTTTCATCGATCTCTACCTGCTCGTCTGATTTGTATGTTGTTGTGCTTAAAGTCACGTCTGACACATTTTGCGGCAGACATTTTATTCATCGTTCTTTAAAAGAATGTGTCTGAAATTTAAGACAACCAGGTTATTCTTAGAAATTGTACTCACGTGATGAAAGGAATTGAATTGTGTGGGAATATACAGAGGACACAAACGTGCCATCGCAAGAAATGGAAACTCTGGTTTGTCATTGGGCAAGCAGCCTGCGATCACAGCATATGTCGACCACGAACATGAACCAAGACAATGCGAGGATTACAAGAGACATCCCCTCCTGGGTGGAGGAGATTCAGTAATCACACGAATAAGAGACAAACCCATGACGACAACATGCAGCTCAAATTTGCTGAACACAAATCGGGACTTGAAACGCAGGGAGCGGGCCCACTCCTCGGGTGCTGGCTGGCCAAGCACGCCGAACAACCTAAAACCATTTGTGAAGATGAGTGAAGGGTCACGCATCGTTAAAAATAATGGAGGGCTCCTTCATGGACTCGGGAACTCTCAGCCAAGCCGACAGTGCACGCGTTTACAAAGTCTAGTTCAATCCGGAATTAGCAGAGAATGCATTCGGACCTGTGTAGAACCATCCCGACAGGTGGAGGAGCCTCATCGTTTGAATGAATTCCAAGAGCTACTGCAGGATGGCAATGGAGATGGAGATGGAGAAGCAGAGGTATCAGTGGAGACACGTATCTCCGTGACTGAGCTGCGCAGCCTCTTTGCTGAGACACTGAAGGCCAACAGGAAATCAAATGTGTATGTCGCCTTGTGGAAGGCCTGCTGCTTGCATGGAAGAGTGTGTTGACTGCATGTGGTTTGATAGTCTAGGAGCTATTTCTCATGCAGGCCAAAATAAAAAAAATTCGGGCAACACCCCCTACAGCTTTAGTAGGGTGTGTTGTATGAATTTTAAGTGTTGCCTGAACTTTCGTCGGGGTGTTGACTGAAGTGTTGCCCGAACACCCCCTACAGCTTTCTGGTGTGATATTTTTGCAGAAGGGACCCTCTGAAACAATTCCAGATTGTATGTGTTTTCAAATTGTGGTTTAGCTTTGGAGTTACAAGCTGCTATGTATGCGACAGGGAGTACGACGGCCGCAAATATATAACGGGTAAGGTCTAGTTCGATCCGAGCTGTTAATATTGAGGCACCAACGAGTTCATATTACAATTCCTTTATCAGAATATTACAGAATTAATTCACTCGCTGCATTCTGACACGACTGCAAGTCGAGAGGTCACTAAATATCCTGTGTTCTTATTATTTCACTTATCCTGCTTCTAAATGGCACACATTGTACATGTGTTGTGTATATTTCTGGAGATGGTAGACAATATTTCTGTTTCAAATTATTATATTTCAGTAAGAATACATATATGTTTCTTCTAACAAAATGTACTGTACGTATGTATACTGTATGGTCAGGATACAGGGTTCTAGCTTGGCTATTTGAGTATGTTGCCATGTTGTGCCAGTTGAATACATTTTGTCAATAGGATAACATAGAGCAAAGTTATTGACATTATTAGCTTAATTGGGGAAAAAAGTGTTCCCAGATTGTTTCCCACCTGTTAACTGTGCCCTGGTGTTGAATTGCTTTCCATACGCCTTTAAAATCCAAGCTGGATCGCTAATCACAATACCCCGTGCACTCGTGTTCAAGTATATACTTCAGTTTTAATAAAATAATGATTTTAAAGATTGTTTAAAAAAGATCCAGAAGCTTTGTCCAACTGAAGCAGTTTTATACACCACCCTTATACGTGCACTGTAATAAGATGCCGTTGAGTCACAGTTTAGGAGATGAAGGCTTTGTTATTGACCCTAGAACGCAGTGTCAATTGGTATCGTACATAGCCATGTCGGCAGTCTCACCACGGTGGTGTACCCTCTAACATGTCACCACTCTCATGCTATATATCGATATCTATCTATATAATACTATATAATCTATCTATATAATATCGATATCATTGTGTATTTGTCTGTCCCCCTTAATAAGACCAATCTTTTAACACGACTGTGTGTTCACTGCAGTCTATTTTTAAGGATTAAAAAAACAACTCGAAAAACATTCTTCATTAGAGTAATTACATCTCTTCTATTGGAAATGTAGACAGTGACTTGCAACCGGGCCTCATGGGCAGTGTACAGAGACTTAGAAAATAATTACAATAAATATTAAGGCACAGGGAGGTGAAATTCGCTGCACGTGATGTGTAACACGAACAGAGTAAAACGAGTGTTCATTTACTTCCGCAGGATGTCTCATAAATATAGAAGATATAAGCAAACCTTACGCTAGGCTGAGGCTTCAGACTTTGGCACGCTCACGAGGCTGTACCATCGAAATGAAACGTCCCAGAAGATAAAGAAAACAGGACATTTGTACCTGTACTGTTTTAAAATAACGCTTATTGCCCCCGAAACATCACATCCTCCAGTCTCGTTGAATATTTCGAATAAAATAATTCAAACCCATCATTTTTGATGGGCTTTTATACTGGTATATCATGGTTCTTAGAAGTAGTGTGAAGCTGATTTGTGTTGTTTAGTGTTCAAGTATATAATTCAATTTTGAGAAAGATTTAAAGGTGTATAAATTAATTAATTACGGGTTCTACCGCTGCTTTACCCACTGTCGATTACACCACGCTATCTAACACGTTACATCAATAGTTCTTTGTGCCTTGTTATACATACATGCTATGCCATTTCCATTTGCTTCATGATCGGTGAATTTTATGTTATTCAATATCTGATGCAATGGTTGGCCCAGAGAGTAAAGAAATATGTATGAACTTGCCACCAGTAAAGAGAAAGAAGCTCAAAAACTTTGAGAAATGCATAATCTGCCAGGTGGACTCCAAGGAGCCTCTGAGAAATGAAAGGTTACCTCCATACCAAAGCTTCATATATGAGGGTGGGTTACCTCCATACAAAACCCTTCTGAGAATTTGATGAAAAACTAAAACTGCGACTGAAGAAGCATTTTGGAGGTGGCATTGTTTTTCCATCGGCCGTGTGACTGTACAAGATCAGAGCTCTTGTATTCAAGCTCGATATCTCTTCAAAATGTCATGAACTTTGTCTACCAATATCAAACTGCTGCTGCCAAAGAAGTTCCTGGAACTAGCAAACGACTCCCAAATGCTTTGGCTGTAACTCACTGCCAAACTATTGAAGTCAGAGATCACTGATTGTCAAAGCATATCAGTTCAGCCACCCAAGTTCAATGATCTACCACTGACAAAATCAAAAGCTCTGATACCTGATGGTCTTTACTGATTGCTGTGTTGGATTATCACAAAACCAGAGAAGGAAGGTGAAAATGAGCTCTCATTGCCAGAATGTAGCAACTCTTCAGATGAAAGATGAGTTCTGATGCTGGCACAGGATATTGTGCATTGTGCATCCCATGTTTGCACCAACATGCCCAAGCATGCTTCCCGGGGAATTGCAATTTGCCATGCAGCTCAGCAGAATGGGACACTGTAACTCATGCGATGACGTTGAGGCAATGGTTACCAGCCTTGAAAAATAGATATTGGCTTTGTCTTAGCTGCTTGATGTGGTTGTACCATCCAAAGTCTCACCAAGTGTCTTTTGTCAAAGCTGCAGCAAATAGTAACGGCATGAATGAAGAGAGAGTTTATGGAAAGAGGACAACTCATGCTACTGCCATATTCTCTACCAGCGAGGTCAGTTTGGCCCAGATCCTCATCGAACAGTCCACACAGACCAAACAAAAAAGGACCCAGGCACTTGAAACTACTAGAATGTACCAGGTCATGTGAGAACACAGTGCATATGGAAAGCGACTTGAGGTTACCAGTTTCTTGGTGAAGCTACATGAAAACTGGTTCACCTGCATGGGAATCTGCATTCTGATTCCTGTCAGATCGACCTTGCCTGGGCATTGGTCAGGATGAGCCGAGTAAAGCCATTTGAAGCCATCTTCCCTACAGACAAGCCTAAAGTACCAGGCTGTAGTGGCTTCAATGCCATAGTTGATTCCACATTTCCACCCGCACCAATATCGGCTACTGTCCAATGATAGATGTCTCGCCAACAGAGTTCAACACAGTTTGCACAGTCATGACAACAGTGCAGTCCATGATGGAAAATCTTGGACAGAACAATAGTTGCATAACATTTGATATTGCGACATGTGTAGAAGCAAAATAAATCCAGTGACGGATACCAGAATAGTTTGAAGGCACAGTGATACACATGGGAGGTTTCTGCATTACACTCAATTATCTGTCTCTCCCGGAAAAGATGTATGATATGTCAGGGATTGCGTATATGCTCATGGAGTCTGGCATATATGACAATGTTACAACCTCAGCTCTTCTGAATGGGGAATTGTACAATAGAATAGTGAGAGCCCATACACTGGTAATGGAAGTCATCTCCAATGGCGTGCCCTCATGCAGTGGATGTCCAAACAGAAGGACTTTGCTGTAAATGAGAAAGCTGTGGTCGGGCGAGTCTTAGCCTGCAAGCTAGCATGGGAAGCAGCAACAAATGTTCAGGAAACCACACACACACACAGAGGATCTGCGATGCAATTACCACACTGGAGTAACAGCTCACAAGCGTTAGAAACAAGACAGGAAGCAAGTCACAGTTGTTTTCTTACTGAGATGACTATATTGTGATGGTGCTGCTACTTCCTCAGCTCTTCTGAAAGGGAAATTAATATACAGTGCCTTCAGAAAGTATTCACACCCCTCGACTTTTGTCACATTTTCTTGTGTTATGGCCTGAATTTGAAATCGATTTTTTTAGAAAATTGTTATCTCCGATCTGCACAAAATACACCATAATAAAGTTAAAACATGTTTTTAGAAATTTGTACAAATTAATTAAAAATGAAAAGCTGAAATGTCTTGAGTCAATAAGTATTCAGCCCCACATGATACACACCAAATTGAGCTCAGATGCATCCAATTTCCTTTGATCATCCTTGAGATATCTCTACAACTTGATTGGAGTCTACCTGTGGCCAATTCAATTGATTGGACATGATTTCGAAAGAAACACACCTTTCTATATGAGGTCCCACAGTTGACAGTGCATGTCAGAGCAGAAACTCGACTATGAAGTGAAAGGAACTGTCCGTAGAACTCCGAGATAGAATTGTGAGGAGGTATAGATCTGGGGAAGGGTATATAACAATTTCTAGAGTGTTGAAAGTTCCCAAGAGCACAGTGAGCTCCATCATTAGGAAATGGAAAGAATATGGAGCTACCATGAATCGACCTAGAGCTGGCCGTCTGACCAAACTGAGCAAATGGGAAAGAAGGACCTTGGTCAGGGAGGTGACCAAGAACCGAATGATCACTCTGACAGAACTACAGAGTTCCTTGGCTGAGATGGGAGAACCTGCCGGAAGGACAACAATCTCTGTAGCACTTCACAAATCTCGGCTTTATGGGAGGGTGGCCAGACAGAAGCTACTCCTGAGAAAAGGCACATGACAGGACGCCTGAAGTTTGCAAAAAAGCCACTCCTGAGAAAAAGACAATGACAGCATGCCTGAAGTTTGCAAAAAGGCACGTGAAAGACTGAGAGCATAAAGCCAAATATTCTGTGGGCTGATGAGACAAAAATTGAACCCTTTGGCCTGAATGCAAAGCGCTACGTCTGACAGAAACTGAGCGCAGCTCATCACCCATCTAACACCATCCCTACCATGAAGCATGGTGGTGGCGGCATCATGCTATAGGGGATGCTTTTCAGCGGCAAGGACTGGGAGACTTGTAAGAGTAGAGGGAACAATGAAGGAGCCAAATACAGGCAAATCCTTGAGGAGAACCTGCTTCAGAGTGCAAAACACCTCAGACTGCGGTGAAGATTTATGTTCCAAGAGGACTATCATCCCAAACATACATCCAAAGCAACACTGGAATGGTTTCAGAACAAGAAGGTGAAAGTCCTTGAGTGTCCCAGCCAAAGCCCAGCCTTGAATCCCATTGAGAATCTGTGGAAAGACTT
>CM068955.1:84420664-84435658 GCA_035128595.1 Eptatretus atami | reverse complement strand
ACTATTATTTTGTCGATGGTATTGTTGTTATTGTTAAACTTCCCTATCCATAACCTTAGCTCATGTTTTACACATTTTAGGAATCTGATATCTATCAAATGTATATTTGACTAAGGTTCTATTCTGAATTCTATTTGCCTGTTGCATCATCATCGAAGCACAAATGTGCCACTGATGCACTAGTGCCCCAATATGGCAGCAATGTGGGATATTCCAGGGTACCTTCATGCAATGGCATACCCTCTTGATCGGTATTTTTTACATCCACCAGTGAAAAAACATCCTTCCTGCACGGCACAAGAATGAGGTTACAGGTAGGTCAGGAATCAAATCCCACGAGACAGTTCGTAAGGGAGTACGCTATTTCTGAGCTATGTTGTCGCACAGTGTGTATATACATATATATACTGCACAAGTATTTTTTTAAGGCTCTTCTGGCTAAACAGTTGCATAGGCTCTGTAATTAGGCATGAGCTTAGCAGAGCTACAGCCCCCTACTCCACAGTTGGATTGTACTGCAGCCAGTACGGTAAGAGAACTTCATTCTCAATTGTATGGACCATCCACCCTGGAGAGAGAACATCCACAGACACGTGTTTCGGGCTTGTTGGTCCTCGTCAGTGTGAAGCAGAAGCTCCTCTCCAAATTGAACTGGTCAAAGCCTCCAAGACATTAAGTCGAGATCAGGCCCCATTACTGTAGAGCGTAGCAGGTAGCAAGTGCCACACCAAGCATTACACAGGAAAGTGTGCTTTGTACATGTCCTCTCTGTGAACAAAGCAAGGCACCAGGCAAGGTGAGGTCTGAGTGGGAACAGAGTGGATTTGGCTGTGCCTGCATCCTTTGTGTGACTTTTAAAGCCTCCCCATGGCCTGAGATGGTTTGAGGGGCACCATCATGTCAGTCGGCCCGCATAATGGCACCATGGCGGCAACAGCGTACCGCTTGATTGGCTGAGCATTGCTTTGAGTGAGGGGTGCTGTGGGAGTGGCAGTGGGGAGGTGATAAAAGGAGCTGCATACAGGGCCGTGGCCAGTTGGAGTGAGTTAAAGATTAAGACAGAGGCTTTACAATGGCTGTCCTTCTCCCATAATATGGTGTCGTGGCTATGGGGCTCACCCATGCAGGCCATGCTACTCACTTTTAAGACTTGCCCAACGAAACTTGCTTCCACACCTGCATCTTTTGAGACCTTGCCTGTCCCCCAATGGGAGTGAATGCCAATGTGTGCTTATGGCCACTTATATGTATCTATTTGTATCATTTGTGAATCACACTGTGTTTAGCAGATGACGTCAATGTGACATATACATATATATATATATATATATATATATATATATATTATATATATATTATATATATATAATTATTTATATATATAATTAATTATATATATAATTATTATATATATATGTATTTATAATATATATATATATATATATATACACATACATATTAGCAAATACATCCCGTTGCTTCACTGACTGAAATTTAAAGTGGGGAGGCAGGAAGGGGGCAGAAAGGGTGATGGAGGGATAGAGGATGGACCCCCTTCTCCCCTACTACTGGCGATGATTATATTTCTGAAAAATTCTAACATTAGTTCATTCTCGCAAATTTACGTATTTCTCTTTTCTTTCCTTCCTCCGTGTCTTCCCTACATGGAACCTCTCATCCAGGTTGTTGACTTCTATCGCTGCGGAACATCGACGTGCCATCCGACCAGTCCGCAAGTCCGCAAGGTCGCGTAACCCACTAAGGGTCCTGGCAGAGCGTGAGGATGTCAGGACCGACTTGATAGAACGAGGCAGCCCGAGACGTGGTGACCAAACTGAAGAAGGTGGAATATCTTCCATTTTTTCTTGTGTTGCAACAGGAGCTGTGGATCGAACTAAGACTTGTTGATGTTAAAGACTTGCAGGACGTTTTGTAGCCGGAGGTAACCGCTCTGCAGGGGAAATGAAAATGCAGGAAATGGTTCCACTGATTTTTGAAATGGCAGAATAGTTGATAACATTGTCACTGCTGAACTTTATAGTCCCAGTTCAATTCCCAATGGAGTCAAAATTCCCAAAGGACTCCAATGTGTTTGATTAAAAACTTTTGTTCTGCTGCAATGCCAGCAGGGAGCATCTCATCGGGAAGCGTTCTGTTGTTCAGATGAGGACAGAAAACCACCGTGTCCTGCCTGAAATAATGCTTCGTATATTAAACCATCCCATTGTACCTTTCAAAAGGGATATATCATTGTGTGCTGGCATCCTGGTCAAACACCCTGCCTTTTATCTGTATAATCAGCAGTTACTCCAGCATCCACGAAGTATAAATATATGGATACAACACACGGACACAAACACACACACACACACACAACAAAAGTGTGTGGAAAGAATATATAGTATTTCAACTTGAAGGTGTAAAGCTGCTTTCTTTCATTATTGATGTATTTACCTGAGAGTTTGTGTTCTTGTCAAGCTGTCAATGAAAGGACCTCAACCTTTTCATGTGATGATCACGCATGTTCCTTAACACGTACATGAGCAGCAGTTCCAGCCATTTGGTTGCACAAATCGCAGGGTTTGCAAACTCGGATCAAGTGCAACAAACTGGCGTCACATATTCGTGTAGCTACTGAAGAGCTGTGCGTGCCGGCGATCGGAAGAGGCCGCTCCAGACGAGCTTTCAGTTTGTTGATGCCCTGCAGTGTCGAGGTTGGGGAGATGGTGAATGAGCGACAAGGATAAGGAGATGATGCTAATGCTATATGTCTGTAAAAGTGGTAAAAAAAAATTTTGGGAGTTTGTGATGTTATCATCCTTTAATTTTCTTCACTCTGACTTATTTTGTCATGCAGTAGGTTTAACAGACTGGTGACCCTATGGGGGTTTTAAAATACCTGAACCTTTCCTTGGTGTAAATCAGATAACGTTCTTGAACTCAATGCCGCTAATAATTTTTTTCCCTATTGCACAGAGGTTTGAACCTTGGGATATATTTTGTACCAAAACTACTGGGACAGTGCACACAAGGCCTCCAAACCTGCATGTGGCATATTCTTTTTCCCAGAATGCAAAGAAAACCATGTGCTTTATCAAGTTGTCTTAGCATGACATTTTGGACAGAGCTGCACTACCAGCTCTGGTCGAACACCACGAGGAGCTCCTTTATATCTAACAGCGTGACAAGCACACCTTGACAGACTGCTCTGTGAGTAATATTGGTTCAGGGACATGAACATTGAAATCCAGGAGTGGAGTTTCAAAAGCCCAGAACTAAACCCGATGACACCACTCTGGGACATGTTGGAAGGTCATCTGGCAGCCGGAGTCGATCCACCACTGAACTTGCACTTCCTCCGAAGGGAAACGACACTTTCTCACCACAGTCGATAACATGTCTACCAACATTTGATACCGAGTATTGTGATTGTGAGATCCGATTAGAATTCAAATAAACGGTTGTGAATTAATGTCCTTGCATGTCTCCTTCCTGTCCCAATACTTTCACTAATACAATGTGGATATATATACTATATATATATATATATATATATATATATATATATATATATATATATATATATATATATATATATATATATGTTTCGCATCTGTACCGTCCATGAAATGCTTAGCGTGCTGTGTCATGGTTATGTTGTGAACCACACTAACACCGATCCTTTGAGCTCCACACATAATACATATCTGTTTAATCTGTCTCAAACAAATAATGGATCCAACCAAAATTCAGGAAAATAAATCCCAGGAGCCTCAAAGTTCCATTAATTTGCTTCGTGTAAGTGAACTGATGGAGGAAGTCAAATATCTCACAGCCGCATAAAATAGTGTGACAAATGGCACTTGATCAGCTTTGATAAATTGATTTTCTACACATTTATTTGGTGTCATAGGAATCCAAGGTTAATGTGTATTGAGGGTTCATTAATCAATATTTGGGTTTACTAACCCTTTATTTACCTTTAGTGAGTCAGGTAGCTAAAGGGTTGGTAAATGAAGCGAATGAAAAGTGGTGCCAACAACACTGACATTGGTTGTACAGTTCTATCACTTATTGATTGGCAGTGTTTTTACTTTATACAGCTCACATTTTCCCAGAATAATGATCTTTTTTTTATTTCATCATCGGGCAGGCCTTCGTGCTGCTGAGATTCAATGCTCTTCGGAGACAGTCAGCCCTCGTGCCAAAAACCGACAAACGTTCCAGCCACTGATGCTCATACAAGTCAAAGGTATGGCAACAAAGCTAACCCTAACAATACCTGCAGAAGAATATTCCAGTAACCCAAAATTATGAATGGATAATTAAAAATCTCAAGTATCTTTTATTCATTTGTAGAAGATACACCTCTCATCCACTTTTTCTCAATTTTTCGTGCAGGGCGGAAGCATGTGCAGGTACGTGTCGTAGAGCCGTACGTGCACTCAGTTGGCCCTGGTATGTGTGCCGTCCTTGTCACTGCACAGAGCTGCTTCCTGTGGCTAGGCCACGAAGCCAACACAAGTGAAAAGATAAAGGTATGTGGTAAGCAGGTTGTGGTGGTAATTGGATCTGGTACAGGTGTTTCTTGACCAGAAATCGTGGGCTCAGGTGAATTTTCTCACATAGGGTATGAGAGTATCCATATAGATTCTTGTGTGTGGAATTGCTATCGAATGAACATTTCCATATTTGGACAGGCCACCAAGTTGGCTGCACAGATCCAGCATGGGCAGGAGCTGGGCTGCAAAGCCTCTGTTGTTACAGTTCTCGAGGAACGGAACATCTACTCTGGTGATGAGGCGGCTACCTTTTGGACGCTACTCGGAACCCAACATCACACAGGTAGTGAGTGCGGTTCCATCAAACAAATGTCTGTCATTTGATAAAAACAGGAACTAACATGGAGTTATGGAATAGCTGCTGGTTGACAAGTCGGGTTTATCACTGTTGCACAAAGAACTGAAAATTTTCCTGATGGACTTATCCCTCACTCACAGCCCCCCCTTGTAGTCCAGAAAAGTCAACCCCATGCAATGAGGAATCTTACGAACATGACATCATTGCGACCAACTGCCTGTTTCGCTTACAAGGACAATGCCTTGTCCCTGATGACAAGTTTTGGGGAAAGGCCCCTCCACATGCCATTTTGCAAACCTGTGCTGTAAGTTCCACACATGATTTCCTTTACCCCCAAAACACCTCACTTATCCTTTTGTATAGTTGTGGTGGCGGGATCATTCCGGTGAATTTGAATCTGATTCCAAAAATTCCAACAATGCCTGCAGTGCCTGCATTTTCGAGGGTTTTTAGGTTTCTAGCATATTTTAAACAAGCAAACACCACCCGTTGCTTCGCTGACAGGAATACTGAGAGGGGGAGAGAGAGAAAGAGGGGGGAGAGAGTAGGGGAGTGAGAGGAGGGAGGGGGAGCGAGGATGGGTGTGGGAGTAAGGGTGGGGTGGGGGAGAGTGAGGAGGGATAAGAGTGAGGGGATAGCAAGGAGGAGTGGGGTAGCTAGGAAGGAGGTGGAGAGCGACGCCACCCACATGTCACTATACACTCCAGGAGGAGGGTGGTCGGAGAGAGAGGAGGGAGGAGTGGAGAGGGAGGGAAGGGGAGAGAGAGCAGTGAGGGGAGCGAGGAAAGGGGTGAGCTAAGAAGCATGGGAGGGGAGAGCGAGAAAGGTGGGAGGGCAGAGTGAGCAAAGATAATGTTATGTTATTCTTATATGATCACATATATATGTATGTATATTTTATATATATATATATATATATATATATAATATAATATATATATATTATGGATATGTACATGGATATGCATATATTTAGGTATATATATATATATATATATGTATATATATGGTAATATAATATATATATATATATATATATTATATATATATATGACTGTTGTGTGTGTCCTCCATAACTCCAAAACCATGAAACTTAGCAGCCTGAAACTTTGCTTGCATATAAGGGAACTCCATGAGTGAAAATTGGTGTTTGAGTCGATTAATAGACCCTTTTTAAGATAATTAACGGCCTTATTTATTTATATCCTTTATCAGGCGCATCCTCGGACACCTCACTCTCGATGGGGTCTTAAGGTGGGTGCATCTTGGGTTACCTGGCTGGAGATTTACTTCGCCATTTTGTTCGGCCTGCTCAACAATGCCTTGACTTGGAACAGGCCGCAATGGTTTATAAACTAAAAAGTGCTCAAAATGTTTCTTTGCACTTTCCTCATTCATATCATCGAAAGCCTCATCCACGTACCCACGAATCGCTGGATACATGGCTTTTGTAAGTGCTAGAGTTTTCAAATTAAGAGCTTGGAGCAATTTCATGCATTATGATGCGATTTTCCTATGATCTACTCTCAGGGACCCACACAGATGCATTCCTGGAAAACATTGTTTAAATCAAACTTCAAAATCCCATTTACTTTTAAAATGAATTTTAGGGGAAGATGCATTCCTGACAGAAAAAAAAATTGAGTGAAAAATTTTCAAAGTTGCTTTGCTCACCCTAATTCATAACTTTTACTCACCATAATCCTCCCGTTATGTTAATCGTTTTTCTTTTTTAATTTCATCTTTTATTGATTTTGCCTTCCGAAAGCCACTGTCACACCTTGACGATTTAGCCAGCGTATGCCGATTTATGAAAAATTTGTCTAAAACGCTGGCACACGTCGAATACGTTATGGGTACGTTTTGTATACGTTAAGAGCACACTGAAAAACACTGCCATACGTCGTAGTACGCTGGCTTTAAACGTTGTACTTTTGGGTTGTCCTCAAATTTTTGCATGCTTGAAATTTTATGACGTATGCCGGCGTATGACTCACACGTTCCGCTACGCTGGCCATAAGTTGTAGGCACGTTATGCGATCGTTGACACACGTCGACACACGTTACTTGTAAGTTACTCATAAGTCGAAACACGTCGAGGTAATGTTTAGCGTACCCGAAACTTATTTCTAACCTATGAGTAACGTTTTGTAAGCACGCTACACGAACGTTGTTCACACTTCGCAACACGTTACTTGAAAGTTCCTCATACGTCGAAACACGTCAAAGTAATGTTTAGGGTACCCGTGACTTATTTATAACCTATGAGTAACGTGCTTGGGAATTATTTGTAAAGCATGTCCTACGCACAAATACGTATGTAGACGTATTTGACGTCTTCAGGACGATCACAGAACTTACTGATCGCGTTTCTAACTTACAGATACCGTATAATGGCGTATTGGCAGCGATTATGGGAATTGGTATATAAAAGGGGCTTCGCAGGAGGAACCCGTCTTTTTTTTAGACTTCGTGGTGACATGTCCATGTCATTCCGAGAGATGGAGGATACGGCAAGGCTGAGACGACAATACCTACCTGTCCTCGAATATCAACATGACCTCATCGAGTTGACACTGCACCAGTTGCGTGCCAATAGAGCCGGAGAAGAAGACGTGAACGGAGGAGAACGAACTGGGTCAGACCATGGATTGGGAGGCGACGCCATTACGGCATATATGACCAGCTCATGGTGGAACTCCGGAACGAGGACCATGCATCCTTCATCAACTTCCTGCGAATGCCCCAGCGATGTTCGACGAGCTGCTAGCCAGAGTGGGTCCAAGGATAACCAAGCAGTACACCTTCTACAGGGATCCGCTTGAGCCTGGCATGAGGCTGGCACTGAGCCTGCTGCTGTTGGTGCCGTGACTGCAGTGCTGTGGAAGCGATTTAACTCGTTCAATGAAAACGATTTCAATTGCCGAGCACCAGCGTCCAAAAACAATAGGCGAGTGACAGGCATTTATTAAAAGTGAAGTTGCAGCCTATGAATAGAAAACCTCACGTAATCGTCGACGATACGCTGCCACGCTATGCATACGTTAGACTATCGTTGGGCATAGGTTGTGGACGCCTAAAACACGCTAATCAATCGTTGGTATAACTTATGTATAAGTTATCGAAGCGTTCTGTGTTCATTACTAGTACATTATGCATTTGTCCAAGTCATTTCGAATACTTTAAAACTGAAACAAAAAAATAGTTCATCGTGGGAATGAGAAAAAAAAATTAGCCGAAATGAACATCGAACAATGGTGCAAAGTAGTCTCCTATTCGTGGACGCAACGAGGATCCATCATCACCCACACCCTCCCATCACGCTCACCTACTACTACTGACATGGACCTACTTCTACTACCAATACTACTACTACTACTACTACTACTACTGACACGCTCACCTAATACTACTACTACTGATACTACTGACATTGACATCTACTCAACATGGAGTCTGGAACACTGACGGGCACTACCGATTTAGGGGTGGCCAGGTGGGCCATGGCCCCGGGGCCCCACATTTAGGGGCCCCCCACAATTTGATGACATTTTGAAAATCCCTTGAAAATGTGCTTCGAAAGTTTTATTGTCGGTGAATGAAGATTGTAAACTCTTCGTAAGGATATCTTTTCAAAATTGTCCGTCATTGTGAGGGTCCTTTCAAGCTTTGGCTTTTTCAAGCCGTTTCTTCCACAGTCCACAGAACGGATCCAACGTGGTCAAAAATTCCCGGGGCAAGCCTTGGGCATTGGGGGCCCGCATTCGGATCTTTTTTTTGGATCGATCATCGATGCTTCGGATGGTTGAGCGTGACCAACTAACTACGGCACTGCCCACCAGAGCCCAGCAAGCACAGACGGAATACAGAGGTCCAGCCAGAGGAGAGGTGAAAAGGTGAAAGTCGATGGGTAAAACTAGGCCATGCCAGCACAGCACACGGCCGGCAGGGGTCGTATTGTACACACTGAAACTGCGGCTGGCAGGGAACGCTGTCAGTACCCTGCTTACTGGCGCGCACAGCACAGTAACACGGTGTGACTTTCTATGTTCCAGGTGTGTGAAACATACTTGTTGTTCGTGATTCTGGTACGTCCCACGTGCACTCTGACGATATCTCGGTTACTCGGTACCTACCAGCTGCAGAAACCACAATGAGCGGCTTCGGTGACGACAGGCACAAATCCAGGGCTCCACGGAAATATGACGGTGGTGCTCAAAAGCGGAAACGTTCCAAGGAAAAAGATGAAAGACACAAGGCCGTCGTCGACAAGACCAAGAAAATCTCAGAGTTTTTCACTCCTGCACAAAACAGGCGATTCGTCCATGACAGAGGCTGGAACACCAACAGAGACAGAACAAGCGGATTTGGCAACGCAACCCCGCGTCAAGATTTGCCCAACATCTCGGAAGGTTCCACCGATGAAGAACGTGCATCAGATGAAGAAGCGCGAGATAACTGACTGATCGTGGACCTGGCTTTGCCAATTGCATTGGATGTTGGCCTCCTGAGCGACCTCATCAGAGATGATCGACTACTGGGCATCACTAGATTTGGAGCCCTGCAGAATTCGACTGGTCCCTTTGATTCATCCATACAGTTCCTTGAAGGTAGGAAACGCTGCTGCTCCAAGAATCTTTTTTACCGTAGACTACAAAATGGAGAGTCCGTGAAAAGGTCCTGGCTTTGCTTCTCCACATTAACCGGCAAACTGTACTGCATCGCTTGCAAGCTCTTTGAATGCACTACTGCCATGGGCGGGGAGGATTCAATGACTGGAAGCATGCCAGTCGTTCTATCGAGGTGCTGAGCGTTCACATGTACATTGTGCGAATATCATCCGCTTGTCAGACAGAGCAAAATCCGCAGGTCGTGTGGACACCGAACTCGTCAAACAGGTGAGTGAGATTGCGTCCTATTGGAGGAGGTGCTGAAACGAAGTGTGAGCGTGATATCGTTTCTCGCTGAGCGTGGTCTAGCGTTCCGTGGATCGGATGAAATTGTTGGGTCACGACGAATGGTAACTACCTTGGTTTAATGGAATTACTTGTGGAATACGATCCGTTTTTGGCGCAGCACATTCAGAAATATGCCAACCAAGGTAGTGGCCACACCAACTACTTATCATCTACGACATGTGAAGAGTTAGTCTCCATCATCGGAAAATATGTTCTGGATAACATCGTCGCTCGTGTGAAAGAGGCAAAATACTTTTCTGTGTCAGTCGATTCTACTCCTGACATAAGCCACATCGACCAGCTCACAGTTATTCTACGATACATCGAGAACGAGGCTCCAGTGGAGCATTTCATGACCTTTCTGAGCAACACAGGACACACTGGACTCCAGCAAGCGACGGAATGACTGGATTTTTTGAAAGCCACTGGATTGGACATCGCTAACTGCCGAGGACAATCTTACGATAACGCATCTAATATGAGTGGCCAATACAATGGGATGCAGGGAATGATCAAACAGGAGAACCCTCTCGCAATAGTTGTGCCATGCGTGACGCACTCACTGAACTTAGTTGTTCAGTCGGCCGTGGGATGCTGTAGACCTGCAGCAGCATTCTTTGAATTCGTGGAACAAGTGTAAGCATTTTTTACAGCTTCCACATCGCGCTACGCAAGATTATTTGACGCCCTGAAAGCCAAAGGTCTGCAAGTACCAAAGCGCCTCAGCGACACTCGCTGGTCGGCTCATTCTGATGCAACCCGAGCTCTTGTAGACGGTTACAGCGAAATCATGGATGTCCTCGATGAAATCGCAAACGATGAACAACTGAATAGTGAAGCAAGAAACACCGCCGAGACACTTCACCAAACGATGTGCATGCTCGAGATAGGGTTCTATGCTGGTTTCTGGTCTACTGTCCTTGGTAGATTTGATCGTACGAGTAAAACCCTTCAGTCGCAAGCTACCGATCTCAACACAGCCGTGCAGCTCCTCAAGTCACTGGCGAGCTTCGTGCAGTCATCACGCGATCAGTTTGATACATTCTTTGTTGACGGAGTGGAGCACTCAGGCACGGAGGAATTCACTTGCGGATCGCGTAGACGAAAGCGTAATGTCCACCTCGCTCCCTTGGACTACGGACACACTCCAGAAGTAGAACTAGACGCCAAGGAGTCCTTTCGCATCAGTGGATACGTTGCAGTGATCGACGTACTGCTGTCGCAGTTGGAAAAGCGTACAAACGCTTACAGTGAGATGAGCGACAGATTTGGATTCCTGCTGCTCTTGTTCAACTCGAAATGGAGCAGATTCGAGAGTCATGCTCGAAGCTCGTCGAGCTGTATCGGGAAGATCTATCAACTGACCTCACAGAAGAAAATGATTCAGTTTCAAGCCATGATGAAGGAGTCAGAGCCAGACTCGGGCCGTACTGAACTCGAGATGTACAGTTTCTCATCGAGCGAAAACTCACCGATACTTTCCCAAATGTGGAAGTGCTGCTTCGGATTTACCTCTCACTGATGGTGTCGAACTGCTCCGGGAGCGCTCGTTTTCGAAACTCAAGCTTATCAAGAAACCATCTTCGCTCCACGATGGGGGCAGCAGAGACTGGTCAATCTGACCATCATTTCAACCGAATCCATGTGCTCAATTCCATGCAGGTTGACAGTATCATATCCGAGTTCGCTGCCGCGAAGTCGCGCAGGAAATTTGTCCATTGATTAAGGCACCGTGTGTATGTTCATTGATGTGGATGACACTGCCGTATATTTGCGGTCACTGGAAGTCGGCTATTAATCACCATTTCGATTTCTCTTGCCAGAGGGTTTTTAGAAGTTAGAAGATTTTTAGTCGAAGTTCGTAGTATGATTAATGACAGTGTGTCGTTTGTTATTTTCTTATATTGTCCATCTCTATCTCTTACTCTTGCAGCAACAGCATTTTTGTGATTTCATTTTAGAATGAGCTCAGAGATAAGTCATCAGCTCATAGATAAGTGACCAGCCATATCAATAACAATACCGTCCATCTTGTCATATTGTCAGTGTTAGAAAGTCTTTTACTATTTTCACATGTGTAGGAACGTTTGGTGCTGTTGTGCCCATGAATGTTTCATGCAATCTATGAATACCATGTTAGTGTAGTGCAAGCCTGTAATTCTTACTTTCTTGGCATTTCCCCACCGGATATCTAGAGAGAACTTCCGGTTTCTTGTTGGTTTGTGTGAGTGAACCGTCGCCATTTTGTCTTTGCTCGCTGAGCGAGACTTTCGTTATTTTGTCGTTATATTAATAAACATTGCGCTGAAAGGAACTTCGATATTCTCGTCTCATCCAACCGTTTGATCACGGTATTTTCCTGGATCCACGGTTCACTGTTATCCAACGTATTAGCAGCCTTACCGTAGGTTATCAAAACTATCTTTCAGTCAGATTTCATTGTAATTTGTGAACATGTATGCCAAATCATTCCTGATCAGGATCTGCCAAATCTATAGATATAAGTTCAGTTGTTGATGAAAAAGCAGTTATAATTTAAGTTGTTGATTAATCTCCAATTTGGGCCCTCCACAATAATTGTGCCCACGGCCCCCACATGGTAAATCCGGCCCTGCTGACGGGTTCCTCTTGTGAAGCCCATTTGTATATACCAATTCCCCTAAACGCAGCCAAATCGCCATTATACGGTAGAGTAAGTTAGAAACACGTTCAGTAAGTTCTGTGGTCGTCCGGAAGACGTCAATCAAATTCGTTCTACATACGACAATGTGCGTTTGAGATACGTTACACATAGGTTCAAGCACGCTACTCATAGGTTCAAAGCACGTTACTCATAGGTTAAAATTAAGTTCGGGTATGCTAAACATTACCTCGACATGTTTCGACTTATGAGTAACTTACAAGTAACGTGTGTCCGAGTGTGACAACGATCGCGGAGCGTGCCGAGAACTTATGCCAGGTATGCGGAACTTGTGAGCCATACGTCGAGTACGTCGTAAAATTTTCAGCATGCTTGAAATTTCACGACGTACTAGACGTACCACGGAATATGACAGCGTACTTCATTGTTTTTCAGCGTGCTCCTAACGTATACACAACTTACCCATACCTATTCGACGTGTGCCAGCGTTTTAGACACATTTTTCATAGGAAGGCATACGCTGGCTAAATCGTCAAGGTGTGACTGCGATTTTGACACTTCCAATTTTCAGGCGGTTAGATTTTAAATCGGCGTGCGGCAGCTTTTTTACAGAGAATGCCACGAATTCGGCGGCGATACGTGCAGCGCGCTATGCCGAAGTTAAACATTGTTGGCATAGGTTGTGAACGCCGACAACAGGCTAAGCATTCGTTGGTATAAGTTATCTATAAGACAACGAAACGTTCTGTGCCCGTTACTAATATGTTATGCATACGACCAACACGTTATGAATACGACCAAAACTTAAAAAAAAAAAAAACTCAAAACTTAGCGTACGCCAACGTTTTACATACATTTTTATACGTTGCCATTGCTGGCTAAAACGTCAAGGTGTGACAGCGCCTTAACTCCGGATATTCTCCACAGGAGAACCCAGCCATGGCGCCTTCGCGGCGATCCCACTGGATAATTATTTTCATTGCAATGAACTTCGTTATTTCCATTGCGTTCAATGAAACCAGCTCAATGAAGCTGGTTAATTTCGGCACATTCCTTAATTTTTTCTTCACTTGATATAAATTTCTTTTGTATATTAGTGGAGTCTCGTATAAGAGCGAACACAAAACATTGAACAAAGGGAGCAGAAAACAAGAGAGCAAGAAAGGGAAACACAACAACAGCAGGGAACAGGGACATCAGGAGATCTGTGGAGGAGAGAGGGAAGGGGGCAGGCACATGTCCGGGCGGTGTTTGTCTCTGGACGTGTCCTGGTGGTGTTTGTCTCCGGACGTGTCCTAGTGGTGTTTGTCTCCGCATGTGTCCGGGTGGTATTTATAGTATGACCAGTAGAAAATGGATTTCAGACATTATTTTGTTTCTATCTCCACTGTTATTCGATGCAGAATCATTTTGATGAGACAGTATGAATCATAATCAATGCTCCACTGCATCTCTGCCTTCCCTTCCTCTCACCTCATGCTTACTTCCTCCAAACCACCTTCCCACCTCTGCCCAAACCTCCAACTCCTCCCAAAACCCCACCCTTGCCTCCAACACCCACCACCCCACCACCTCCAAACCTTCCCATCTCTGCTATACCCCCACCTCCTCCTCAAACCCTTCCTCCCCATCCCTAAAAATCAATCTGGATGTTTACTAAGCATTAAGCTGAAATGTGGTAAGCTCCAAATCTTACCTGGAACTGAAGTTCAACATTTAAAACTGTGGAATGAACAAGTCAAAGGGTGGGGTGGGGTTTAGTTTCTAGTTTGCAAGCAGTTCTGACTGCTAAAAAAAAAGACATTCAATTTGTCCAATTTGCATCACTGTTTGATGCTCCAGACGTTTCCAGTCATCTCCGGACTGTATTTTGTGTGACCTAGTCAGCCATTCCTTATCAACCATTTCATTGGAGTGCTTGTTTGAGTGCTTAATAGTGGTGGGCAGACTGATTCCAAAGTACTGTACTCAATTCCAACCATGGAATCGAAAAGAATCGAGAAGTGAACCGGAATTAACGTCGATTCCGAGTAATTCCAACTTCACAGAAAGAAGCATTTTTGGGGAGGGAATCTTTTTTCGTTCCTATTGGGTATGTTCCAGTTACACATGGCCCGGTAATGTATTAATTGAAAAGGAACATGCCTCTGGGGCATCCCGTTTGCCATGTAGCAACAAAAGCAAGTCACTTGCAAACTAAACATGCCCCGAGGGCTATCATTCAAAAGGACCAGAAGTGCAGTTTGGAACTATTTTGGGAAGGTTAAAGAAGACAGTCTGAAAGTTGCATGCTCTTATTGTTCATTAGACCTTGCTCATCACTGTAATACATCTAATACATGAAAAATATTTGAAACCCAAACACCAGAGAGAGTACGTATTTGTGACAGTTGAGAATGTGGATTCAAAGAAACCAAAATCTGCAACAGCAACAAGTTCCCTTTTGCAATTGACGATTGAAAGCATTTTCACCCCGATAACTCCCCGTTACCCTGCTTCCCTTCCCTCCTCTCACACTGCCTTCCTTCCTCCCTC
>CM068955.1:84405453-84420432 GCA_035128595.1 Eptatretus atami | reverse complement strand
CTCTTTCTCCCCCACCCCTCCTCTCTTTCTCCCTTCTCCATTCCCCCTCTCTTAGTATTCCCATCAGTGAAGTGACAAGTGGTATTTGCCAGTTATCAATAACAATGCCAGATATAATTTCAAGTAATTAAAGGACTTGAATGTGACATGGGGTTGCTTCAGGCCAAACGACCTTTTCCTGTGGTCTATCTCATTGTATGATCCTGTTATATGTATGTGTATGTGTATATATATATATATATATATATATTATATATATATTATATACATATTGTTGCGGCCACGGTACCGAGACACCAGCTTGTCACTCAGGGGGATTATCCCCGGTTGTCCTCGGTAGAGCTGGCTGGGGCCACCGCTCACAATTAACGTTGTGGTACGGTGAGTTGTTTTAAACACGAACGCCACCCAGTCAACCACTAGTTCCAGTGTCTACCGTCTAATTATTCCATTTAACTAGATGTCACGTGGTTACCTGAGCGGGGAGTGTGCCTCGGTAAAGCACCAATATTATCTCGATTAGATTTTTATTAGGGTCCGAGTATTTTAAACTGCTGGTGCGTGCCGACGATTTTTGGTCAAATCTATGGTAATTACCTCCCAGTCTATCTCGGTTGAAAATTCTACACCAATGAAGGAAAGGACAAACACGGACAGGTTGGAAATCGACAATAATTTATTATAATAAAATAATAAAAATAAAAAGAACTTTTTATTTGCTGAGTAAATAAAAGAATGAATTTCAAAGCAAAATCAATCAAAATGCCAGGAAAGAGACAAAGAGCAGATGCTTATCGGGGGGTGACTTACAGCTAAACACAGACAAGGGACCCAGCAGATCATTCAGGGGGAGGGGAGGAAAGAATCGTCTCGCTCATCAGAAGTAGTCCGTGAAGCGAAAACGTCCTGAAAATGCGTGCGTGCGTGTCACGTCCGTCGCCAGCATCCAGCTTTGCCGTGCACCCTCTCGCGGGGCAGCCTTGAACGCAGTCAAAGTATGGAGGCACCGAGATCGTCCGTCGCGGGTTTCGACCCTGGTGTTGTTGGTAACCGACCATGCCTCACTTTTGGCGGCGCTGCTCACACCCACACGCGCACCACCACTCGCTTGCCGAAGCACTGGGAAGGACAAATTGTCTTGTCGGCGCTGGTCAGACACCCGCTTCTTGCTCGCTTCTCTCGCCCTTTGCATTTTCCTCTCTCCTTTCGCTTTTTCTTTCCCTTTTCTTCACTTTTTCCTCCTCACATTTTCTCTCACGCTTTTCTCTCTCACACTTTTCTCTGGTCATGCTTTTCTCTGGCACGCTTTTCTCTCCTCACACTTTTCTCTGGCATGCTTTTTCTGTCACGTTTCTCTCTCACACTTTTCTCTGGTCACGCTTTTCTCTCCTCTTTTCTCTGGTCACGCTTTTCTCTCCTCTTTCTCTGGTCACGCTTTTCTCTCCTCTTTTCTCTGTCACGCTTTTCTCTCTCTTTTCTCTGTACGTTCTCTCTCTTTTCTCCTCACGTTTTCTGGTCACGCTTTTCTCTCCTTTCTTGTCACGCTTTCTCTCTTTTCTCCTCACGCTTTTCTCTGGTCACGCTTTTCTCTCCTCTTTTCTCTTCAAGCTTTTCTCTTCAAGCTTTTTCCTCAGCTTTTCTCTTCACACTTTTTTCTCCTCTTTTTCCTCACGCTTTTTCTCTCTCTTTTTCTTCAGCTTTTCTCCTAAGCTTTTCTCTTCACACTTTTTCTCTCCTCACGTTTTTCTCTCCTCACGCTTTTTCTCTCCTCACGCTTTTTTCTCAGACCGTACCTATCGCTTGTTTTTATATCTCCGGGCTGTCTCCGCGGGGGTGCCGTCCGCCCCAAGCTCACCCGCCCACTGGCACACGGTTACTATGACGACCCGTGCGCTCCCAAAAAGGTGGGCGTCGGAGCTCACGAAAGATTGCTGCTGAGGAAGAATGGGGGGCAGGCTTCAGAGCTCGTGAAAGAAATGTGTGTAAACGTGGCAGTCGTAAAGAAAAAGCTTCCCATAAGAGAGGGGATCTATCCTTTACCCTTCTCAACGCATCACATTTAAGATCCCATTAGACATGGGGATGGGCTAATCTGAACATGCATTTAAGGAAATAACTGTCTGAGGACCTGGATGTATGGATGCATTCATCAGACCGGATTCAAAATCCGTAACTAATATATATATATATATATATATATATATATATATATATATATATATATATATATATATTAATATATATATATTCACTACTATGATGTGATGCATTTAACTTAAGGAAGTGTCAAATATTGGAGGCATTCATGGAACATTAATCTCATTCTGTTTGTTGCATTAATCTTTGCATTCATCCCTGTGGAATGTTTGGATGCCATGTTTGTTCTTCCATCAGATGAATCTTGGTGACTCTGCTTGATCTGCATGTTTTCTCTGCCAGGTGCTGGTCTTTGACTTCGGTACTGAGATTTACACTTGGATTGGAGAAGGTGTTGGACCGAAGTCACGCCGCCTGGCCGGTCTACTTGCACAGCAGCTCTGGATTGGACCCTATGATTACTCAACGTGCCGCATTAACCCTCTTGGTCCATGGGCCACACGGTCTGTCTTGTGCAATAGTCATCTCTCTGTTTATTGTGACTTTCGGACTCATTTATATACTTACTGACTTGTTTAATTTTTTCCTCCGTTTCATTTTCGTTCTCTTTATTTACTTTTAATTTTCTTTTCTTCTCCTTATATATCTCCTTCATCTAGCTCTTCTTTTCCTCTGTTTTTTCTTCCTCTTCTTTTCTAATGAAACATCATGAAATTCAAAAATTGAGAGTTGCGAGAGCTGATCATAATCAACATTTTTCACTTGACATCGTTATGCACTTAAAATGCCAATTAAACATCAAATGCCACTTTCCAAGTTATGTATATGAAGGTGGTTATGTCTTGTCCATGATTGGTTTAAACACAGCACCATCCATCACTGATGTGTTTGAGCCAATGCTGGAAAGCACACAAAGGGTTAACCGAACATGTTGGTGAATGCATGTTGGACTGAGATTCAGTACTGAATTCAACCCGCTGGTTGATTCATTATTGAGGCGTAGTTGTCCCACCGATGCAGTGCCCCCTGCATGTGAGTATTCGGGTCGGAATTTGTAATTTGTTCAGGGTGCTGGTGATAGCTCACCTACTCTTCGCGAAGCATACCGTGGGATCTTTAACATCCACCAACTAATACCAGCGGATGGGACACACAGTTTAACATCCATGTGAAGGACAGCACTCATATTGATGAATCACCCTGCCTGTGAAACACCAGGATGACAGTTTATAGCTGGGTCAGGATTCAAACCCAGGCTAGACAGCTCAGAGGTGAGTGGGCCTACCTCTAGGCTATCCTGCCAACACATTGAAGTTACTTTTACTGCTTAATGGTGCTATTGTTTCCCCACATATGGATGTAAATTTGAAATGCAGTATTAATGCTCATCTGCTCTTGTAATTATCATCTTTAATTCTCTCTGTAGTTTTGCTCTTCTTCCTCTGTTCCCAGTAGTTCTCTTTCTCTTCATATTTCATACGATTTTTCTTGTAATGCTTTGAAGCTCTGCTTGTTTTACAGCCTGAGTGCAACATGAATCAGTGCATCTCACTATCTCGATGGCAGGCGTGGGAATGGCCGACCAGACTGGGCTGTGTATAGCCAGATCGACCAGGGCCGAGAGCTGCTGCTTTTTCGAGAGAAGTTTCTGGACTGGCCAGGAGTACAGCAGGAAGTCCTATCAAAAGAACTCATTGAGGAAGAGGAGGAGGTGAGACACAAAAATGCTTATTGACATGATCAATTCAATGTTATTCACATTTGTGATTTTGCTAACTTATTCGAGCAAAAGACCATGATAATTCAGATTATTATTATTAGTAGTAGTAGTGGTATTATTTGTATTATTATTATTAGTAGTAGTAGTGGTATTATTTGTATTATTATTACTTGTCAGAATAATTTGATGTAAGCAGGTAACCTTGGAGCTAGGAAACTTTACTCTTATCGACTTAGTTCTGTTTTCGTTTTTCTTGTTCTTTGTTTGTTTCAACAATGTCTAACACTCATCGAGGACATTGTACATGTATCACATGCAGGATGAGGACATCAGTAAACAAGAGGTAAATTGACAGAGAATGTGGGATTTGGACCTGGGACCCCATCATCAGGGCTATCTGCTCAAACTGGGACAATATACAGGCCAAATAATTCAACTTCTGGGGTTTTCCGATTGGACTTAAATGTTTGTTTGGTGTTGTTCGAAAACAGGGCACGACATCAAGCAAAAATCCTTCATCGGGGAAGTTATACTGGTATTGGTTGTCCTATCTAGAGTGTATATATATATGAAACCTTGTATGATATACTTAACTAGAATACTCCTTTGGACCACATTTCATCCCCCTTTTCGGTTGTGCATAAAATTTAACACTATGGCTCTTTAGGGTCTTTCCTTGTCCTAAATGACTACAGCCAACCTCACCACTGGGTTATCAATATTATGTTGACATGTTTTACGAAGCTACCTATATAAAACAGAGTGTGTATTTGTCTGTCCTCCTTCATAAGGATGATTTTTGTAGGGTTTTTAAGGACAGTCTTTGTGTTCAATCCGGTCTATGTTTGAGGATAAAAAACTCGAAAAACATTTTCCATAAAAGAGTAATTACGTCTCTTCTATTGGAATTGTAGACGGTGGCTTTGCAAACCGAGCCTCAAGGGTGGTATACAGAAACGTTTTATTTTAAATAACAATAAATACAAGGCAAGAGGAGGTGAAATTCGCCACACGTGATGTGCAATGCGCACAGAGTAAAATGAGTGTTCATTTACATCCGTGGAATGTCTCATAAATAAAGAAGATATCAGCACACCTGGCGCTCGGCCGAGGCTTCAGACTTTGGCATGCTCACGAGGCTGTACCGTCAAAACGAAACGTCCCAGATGATAAAGAAAGAAAATAGTGTCATATTTTTACATGTAATGTTTTAATTAAAATCTTCCAGTTTTCTTTAAAATTTTGAATGAAATAATTCCAACCCATCATTTTTGACAGGCTTTTATACTAGTCAGTAATATTGTTCACCCTGTGACTTTGATACATTCTCAAATTAGAATAAATTCTACTTTGATACTTTTCTTCCTGAAAGTCCCTGTAGTGTCCCTCTTGTTTACCCCATGTACCCCACCCCATCCCTCTCCCTTCCAAAAATCTCCTCATGTGTCTATTCCCCACTGTTTTGTGCTTCCCTCTCCCGTCCCTCTTGTCTCCTGCCTCTTTTGTTATATGGTAAGTGAGTTCGCTCTTATACGAGCCTTGTCATTGCATACATATATTTTTTAAAAATTGGTGAAATGCAATCTGCTTAGACAATGACAGAGACAAAAGTCATGGAGAGAGATCTGGGGAATTATTTCAGCCTCGACTGCATTCCAAAACAAAAATCGTTTCAAACATGCATTAACATCACAAAAAACTTGTTTTATTTGGTTAGATCTGGATTAAAAATGAAGAAGCCTCCTACTGCTCAGATGCACCGTTTCGATGGTCGAGCAACCTTCATCTGGGCTGTTCGCTTGGCATTAAGTACTAAGGGGGAGAGTGGGGAGATGTACATAAATATGTAGATAGACACATTTGCTCATATGACCACACCCACATGGACACTATTATAACATAACCTATTTGTAAATATATATATATATATATGTCTATATATATATCTATATAATACTCTGCATCCATTTTCCCACCATCCTGGGAAATGAAGGAGGCATCCATCGCACAGCAACTGCTGTCTGGGACATCCAAGCTTGCGGATCGTGACCTCACCCATCAGGCCTTGGACCATTTGACTGGCAAACAACCTATTACCACATCCATAGAAATCTGGCACATCACCGGCACCAGCTGCAGCTTATTGGAACAACCTACACTGGCCCATTTTTATGATGGAGATTCATACCTTGTTATGTGGAGATTCAAGCTCAGGAATTCTGGTAACTATCACTGGAATGTACTTTGGTCCAACCAAGTGCAATTACTCATCAAGATAGCTGGGAAACCACATCTCCAGTTTTTCGTATTTTAATTAAAGTGTGTGTGATTTAGCATCCCATAAGGGCTAACAATGAGGTGTTTTAGGGTTATATATGATGTTTAAGCCCTCCTGCATTTTGAAGTCTTCCATGTCTTGTGATTTCGGAGTAGAATGTCATAAACCAAAATCATCGTGATGGTCGAATCCTTGGAAGATGCAGGTTAGACACTTTGCTCATGCTGTGCATTTTTCAGGTGGAAAGGAAACAGAGGAAGGGAGTAGAAGCGAGTACTGCACCTCGTTCTTGTGGCAAGGCAAGAAAGCTCTGCAAGGCAGCAATGAGTCAATGGCAGAGACTGTGCTTCACAAGTGTGGCTGTAAGTCCAAGGTGAGGAGGTAATGGTGTGGCATTAAAAGGAACACTTATTAGACGACTATAAAGCAGCGCCATGCTTCAGATTTGAAGTATCACTCAGTTGTTCATGATTTGGTAGCACCGAAGAGCTCGTCATGAAAAAAAATGATATTTTGGTGCTGAAGCTTGGGACAATTTAATACGCGACTTTCAAAATAACATATGAATGCTAAACGAGGTCTTTTACACATGCGCTCTGTGTATGTTTACATTGAGCCGAGCACCTGTTCCTGCTGTTGCTAGCGCAAAATGTGTAATTCAAATTGTTTTTTAATCATAAGTTTCAGCATTTAAATGAAAGTGTGGCAATTTCAAAATGGTTAACTCTAATTGTTATGTTCCTGAACACAAATCGGACTCATGGAAACATAGGATCACGAGAAATATCTGTGGATGAGGTGTCAAGTTCCTACCTTTTCGTGTTTATGCAATTGCTGAGTGCAGCTGTGATATAACACACTACACACACACACACACACACACACACCACACAACACACACACACACATATCTCCTTTTACCAATAGATGCAAAAATGTAGTACAATGTCTCTTGTGGCTCTAGAACAGCCCTCTCAGCTCCCTCTCCCCACCTCCCCTTCCTCCAAAACATGATTAATGGTAAATATCATCATTTTAAACTTACCCTGTGAATCGACAAGCCCTAGATATGACCTTCCCATTGGTGTGTAAAGAAGCAACCAAACCAGATTATGCATTGTTGGAAATTATGTGCCTGAATGTTGGAAATTATGACATCATCTTTCCAATAGCAGATGTCAATTAAATAAATCACCGAGCCTAACATTTTCACATGAGGTGATCCCACAAGGTTCAAAGTACACTTATTGGCAGCGATGGTCAAAAGTTTGGGGACAATGTGTCCATCTACGAACCTTCAGGCATTGCACTAGTCCATGTCCTTGGGAATTTGCAGTTCAGGGACATGCAAGCTATCAGATTTTTGGGCGAGTTCATGAAGTTCAAATCTTTTATTATGCAGAGCCACACCGCTTTCTCGCAGTTATGTTTCCAAGTATTTTCGTTTTTTTTAAGAAACTTTGTGAGTCATTTTAGGAAACAATTCTTATCTGGCATGCACAATATACGTTCAGCTGCCCCCATGAAGCCTGGTGCTGGGGGTTTCTGCACATGCGCGTCGAACATCTCGAAAGTCACGTATAACCGTGGGGACCTTCCAATGTTATAAACCACAATGAAGGTGCATCTTTCTGTGAATTTAAATTATTGTTCCCTAATTGAATTGTCATTATCATCATACACAACATCCCAATTTTAAATAGGCTTGGCAGCTCATGGAGTGTATACGATTACCCCAAGTATTTCACAAACCAGATGGCCAGGACTGTTGGTCAACTGGTATATATGCAAAACTGGTGTATCTATGGGGTATATGCTGAACGAGTATATATGATTACTGGGAAAAAATATTTATGAAAAAAAAATATAGAGGGGTGAAATCTCCAAAAACAACCAAACCATGACAATGAGTCCATGACAATGAAAAAACAATGAGTCCATGACAATGCTCCTTGCAGACACAGTCCACGACAACGCTCCTCGCAGACACGGCCCATGACAATGCTCCTCGCAGATACTGCCCACGACAACGCTCCTCGCAGACATGGCCCACGACAACGCTTCGCGCAGACACGGCCTACACAACGCTACTCACAGACATGGCCCACACAATGCTCCTCACAGACAAGGCCCACAACAACGCTTCTCACAGACACAGCCCACAACAACGCAATGCTCTTCACAGTCACAGCCCACAGTCCAAAACTAGAATGGCACTCGGTAGAGGGCATACCTCCGCCATGCAATGCCTGATCCACAAGAACTTATCGAGCCCAATACATTTTTGAAATATCATGCTATATATCGTTTTGAGCCCTATCTCTCAATGGTGAAGAATCACACAAAAAATTATAGTAGTCGGATCCGGATTCGGATCTTCACCAAAATCGAATCAATTTGCCATGGTCACACTCCGAACCTGTCCACCAAGTTTCGTCTGAATCTGTCCACATCTATAATGCTATATATCGGTTTAGCCCTATCTCTCAATGGTGAAGAATCGCTTAAAAAAATATCAGATCTGGAACCGAATCTTCACCAAAATTGAATAATTTCTTCCTTGTACACACCCAACATGTCCACCAAGTTTTATCCGGATCTGTCCATGACTTGAGATATCTTGTACACAACAAACAGACAAACAAACAGACAGAAAGGGGTGAAAACATAACCTCCTTCACCTTCGGTGGTGGAGGTAACAATGTTCCTTGCAGACAGAGTCCATAACAATGTCTCTGCACACAGTCATGACAATGTTCCTCGCACACACAGTCCATGACAATGTTCCTTACAAACAAACTTCGTAACAATGTTCATTCCAGACAAAGCCTTGAAACAAAAAACACACACACAACTCAAACACAATGGCTCTATCACTATGAATCGCTTTACTGGTAATATATATATATATATATATATATATATATATATATATCATTATAGGCCAAACTGGTTAAAAGCTTTACATTGCTGGTATGTATCTAATAGGTAATAGCTATTATTTGTTGAACAATTGTGACCAGATCCATTGAATCCTTCCAAATAAATAAGATGGTATCCTTCGTAACCACCACAGTAATGCTTATTAGCCCCGTTTTGGACTTTGTCCAAAATGGGGTCTGATGATTTGGTCTCAATTTTCGTGTGCATGCATGCGTCCGCAACCATATCTCGGACTTGTATGGACCGATCATTTTGTTTCGCGATGCGATCCAAGATGTCCGACTGGCGGCCATTTTGTTACTTAAATATGTCCCCAACCATTTCTCAGACATGCATGGTCCAAATTTTATTCAAACTTGGCACGAGCACAGTACATAATGGCATCCACGTGCACCTCACTTTATTTTGCGATCTGTTCAAAGATGGCCGACTGGTAGACTGGCATCCATTTTAGTTGTAAAAAAACGACATCGAACACGTCCTCAACCATTTATTGGACATGCATTTACCAATCTTGTTCAAACTTGGCATGTAGATAATGAATGATGGTTTACATAAGGACGTCATTCTTTATTGAGTCAGATCCAAGATGGCCGACTGTGGCCATTTTTTTTTTACTTAAACGTGACCCCAAACATTTCTCGGACATGCATTGTCCGATTTTGTTCAAACGTGGCACAAGCACAGTGCATGATGGCCTACACTTGCATGTAACTTTATTTTTTGATCTGATCAAACATGGCCGACTGGTAGACTGGTGGCCATTTTAGTTGTAAATATACATGGGCTAGCCCTTCAACTCTGTACAGCTTACTAAAACAATGGAGCTATGACCTTTTGTCTTTTTTCCTTGTTTTACACCAAAAACATTTTTTGTTGGATTTAATTTTGCAAGTTCAAAAATGTTAAATTTATGGTGTTTCAGGTTCTTATTTCAACTTTTGTTGTTACTGTTTTGAAACCTTGATTAGTCACCAGCAACTGTAGTTTTTCTTTGATATTATAATGTAATTTTCTTTACAAGGGACCTGAAGCCCTTACTAGAAAAACAAGGAAAATGGGCTACCAAGCCTGCGTATTTTTTTTTGGGGGGGGGGGGGTTGCCACCTATGTTTGTTTGTCCCAAATTCTATCATTTTAATGCTCAACATCAACAAGGAGCAGCACATACTATTTTTAAAATATTTGGTATAACTCCGCCTAGGTTCAAACCCAACCTCTCCTACAGCAGAGTGGACATTCTAACCATTACACAATCGAGTCTGATCTAATCCATTATTACATTATTTTCGACCATTTCTAAACCACTAAACCACTACTAAACCTCTTTCGGAGACTACTTTACCTTGTTGGTTTGTCCATCATCTAGTCATGTCCTTGTAATTCATGTTAAATTACAGTAGTGCGTCCTCATGTCTTTGTCCTGCATATGATTTATATATAAACTCCTCCATGATACTTAATTTCTGTTATAAAAACATAATGCCTTAAAAAAATTTCAACCAATTGTTCAATTCAGCAAAGTTTCTTTTGTGATAAAAATTAAATGCGACAATACGAAAACAAGATGGTGAATTCCAACATTTCCCTGTGTTCCGAAGCCAATCCATTGTGTTGATAACCCTCTTGACCCATTCTTCCAACCAGATGCTTGTGCCTCAAGGGAAAGAGCCAGCAGCCTTTCTGCGCCTCTTCCACGGATCCTTGGTCATTCTTCTTGGAAGTAGAGACAAGAAGATGGAATTGGCAGCAGGTTTGCTTGATATTAATAAGGAAAATCTCTGATAATATCAAAAAAAACATTTCAGCACACCAATATAAGCTAGAACAGCTCTCCGTAGAGCTCATACCTCTGCCGGCTGACCAGTTTACATTTTGAATCCCATTGATAGGTCAGATCTGGATCCAGACATGAATGAAAGTCTAATCAGCTTGTTCTGGTCACCTACCCAACTCATCCACCAAGTTTTGTCATAACCCGTCCAAAACTTTTTGAATTATCATGCTATATATCGTTTTTGGCCTTATCTCTCAATGGTGAAGAATCACTCAAAAAATTCCAGTGTCCAATCTGGATCCAGATCTTCTCCAAAATAGAATCCAATTTGTCCTTGTCACACACCCAAGCTGTCCACCAAGTTCTGTCCGAATCCGTCCATAACATTTTGAGAGATCCTGGTCACAGACAGGCAAACAGGAGTAAAAACATAACCCCCATCCGCATTTGGTGTTAGAAGTAAAGATAAACAAACAGGACAATACAGACAAACTATAAACAATGAGAGTTACAGTGCAATGGTTTGATAAAGATATATAAATGAACAATGGCATTTAAGAGTAAACTTATGGATGTTGTCATATTCATTCATATTTACTGCACCTGGAGCACCCATACACTGACCGCATCAACCGCGACCCCAACGCCATCACACCCATTTAAACACCTTTCCCCCTCCCCCAACGACAGCAGCCTCACCCACACAACCCTCCACCCCACCTTCACCCATCGCCCATTCTGTTGCCCACTCCCTCTGCACTTCCAATGCCCACAGCACAGGCAGTACTCCCATCATTGCCCACACCCTCCGTACCCCCAGGCCACCCACACCTGCGGCACTCCCATGCCACCTGCATCCTCACCAATGTGTGCACCTTTCGTAGATCCAACCAACAAACATAACCGACTCTCTTCAATTGATCCCCCACCCTCTGACAAATCTAGCAAATATGTTAACCCTTTCCTCATTTTGTCTCCCAAAGCTCTTAAACGAGCCACCTCTAAGCATTTGTAACAGGAAAGACCTCCCACAGTCTCCACCAACCCGAACATCACCCACATACAACATCCAATGCATTGTTTATAAGCATTTGTGTGGATTTGTCCTTGGCTTTGCACTTATCAAGTGACATCTGCTCGGTGTTCTCCCTTACTACCTCGGGTTTTAATGCCCTGGAACCACAACCGGCTGTGGGCCGAACACCACCATGCCCAGCCAACCTGACACCCGAGCGACCCATCTCCCACGTCACCCCAAAGGAGCCCCCATTGTGGGATGTACTCCCTCCATGCCCGTCTTCCAGCCTCAAGCCAAAATTGCTCACCTCAATGATACTCACCTCTACTAGAACCGCGCCCTCCATCAATGCCACATCCATCCACAATGTATGACCGTCAAAACACCCTAATGGCAGACACAGTCCTCCAGATGAGCCGGTTGACGTTGAATACATGTTGACCTTCTGGAAGATACTGCGGGATGCACATTAACATCTGCAGGTTCAGTCTATGGGACATGATGGACTTTCAACATTTAAGTCTGCCAGTATTGGTCCAGAGTCCATGGGGTGTGGTTAATGTATAGGCTGGTCTGCATCATTACGATTGGCAGCTACATCATTCTCCTATCCTTAGGCGTCTTGAGGTTCGAGAGGTAAGCATAATGGAGGGATGGGTTTGAAGAAAGACAAATTACAAGTTATCGGCTTGTCAGGTTGTCGTGCAGTGATCATGCTACCATGTCAATTGATCACTTCAAATGGTCGTGGGTCATATGGCATAGAGAGTTGTTTCTGACGCAGTTGCTTCATGAGAACATGATCGCCGGGTTCCAAGATGGGCTATGCAGTGACATGATTGTGTCGGTCAGCAATCAACTTCATTCTCTTCTTGGGAGACTCGTCTTTGGAGCGAACCGATTGGTCAGGGAATGAATGTCCAAATGTATGAGAAAGTAGGGTATTGCTCGATACTGATGGAGAAAACTAAAGAGCTGTTGCTTCCAGTTCAGTCCTTGAACTTGGACTGAGGAGTCCTGACTGCCTTGGACAAAGTCTGCATGAATCGTTCAACAATACCTTTCACATGTGTCCACAGAGGAGTTTATCTTTCTGTGGTCAAAACCGATATATTCGGTGAAGTTCCAAAACATATCCAGGTTGAAAGGTGGCCCATTGTCAGTGTGAACCACACACAATATTCCTTGCCGAGCAAATATAGCACCGAGTGAGAAATTACAGTGTTTGTAGATGTGGACTGAAGAACTTTGACCTTTGAAAATAGACTATCGGCATCAATGATGACCATGGAATAATCACTGCTGGAGAAAAGATCCACAGAGGTCCAAAGACAGTTCGAGCCACAGGCCCTCGGGCAGAGGAGACATTGTTGGGGGTGCGGACCGATGACAATAAGTCAATAACTCTGAGTTGCTCTTTGACACAGCGGACAATTGCCTACTTCACACTGCACCCAGTCTATCTCGGGGAACCATATGTGTTCACAAAGGAACTGCTTCATTTTTATGATGAATACAATCACGATGTTCACAGATTTGATCATTCACAAGAGTCTCGTCCCTTCTTCCCTCCAGACCTCCTCCTTCCCTTCTCTTTCAAACACCTGACCGGACAATGTGAGGGCCTTCTTCGTACCCACAATAATCGTTAAATTGTTCAGCAAACTCTCGGGGGAATAAGAGGAGGCAAACGGATTGCCACACAGACTGGAATCTGCTCACCTATCGACTTGTTTTCCCATGTGAGATGGTGCTTGCTTGACACGTTCTCCTGTTTCTTCTGCACAAGTTTGAAATTGTTAAAACATTGATCTCAAAGTTTTGTCAGCGCTTATCAGCACAGCATTGAACCAGCCAGCATGACGTGGAAACGTCATTTTCTCAGCTCGCCAAGGGAATTGAGTATATTAACACTCTTGAGACACTGCTATTAAATTTGTTCTCCACTCCAAAATGTTCCCTGTTGGGTATGCTGTTTTGGGGGGTAGGTAGGGACAGGACCAATCAGAGGTGAAGGGCCATTTGATCAAGCTCAAATAGGGGCCTCAAATTTGGATACTACTTTTTTTGGCATTTGTTAAGTTTCTCATTTGTACAGAAAAAGGCTAGAAAAGAATTTGTTAAACTAGAACGGCATTCGGTAGAGCGCATACCTCCCCCATGCTGAATAGTTTACGTTTTATATCCCACTGATAGGCCGGATCTGCATCCAGACCTGAACCAAAATCAAATCGGTTTGTTCTTCTCACCTAACCAACTCATCCACATAGTTTTGTGATGACCTGTCTGCAACATTTTGAGATATCGTGCTATATATAGTTTTTGGCCTTATCCCACAATGGTGAAGAATAACTTCTGGAATTGAAAAAAATTACTTTTATCCGGATCCGGATACAGATCGTCACCAAAATCAAATCAATTCATCCTTGTCACACACCCAATGTGTCGACCAAGTTTTGTCCGAATCCATCCATAACTTTTTTGAGATATCCTGCTCACAAACAGACAGACAGACAAACGAACAGACAAACAGGGGTGAAAACATAATCTCTGTCCACCTTAGGTGGCAGAGATAATTAAAAAAAAATGTTCAAATTATATTTCACTATTTTTTTAGTATAACAGGGTGCATGGATATGGACATCAGGCAGGTGTACGGATATGGATATTTTGAGGGGATATGGATATGGACACCCATCAGGACTAAAAACCAAAAAAAAACCTGTCAAAGGGTGAAGGAACTCCTTGTGAGCCAACGGCCATCCATATCTCGTGTCCAACTGCATCTGCGGACGTCCTCCTGCAGTGGATTACCTTTCCTAGGCGGTTGGTGGCAGGATTTTCACTGCAGCCAGCATAAAAACACTTCACTCCACAAAAACACACTCAGTGGTGTGTGGTGGGGAGGTGCTAAGGTGTCGTCCACCAGTCGGTGATCTCGGGTTAACCTGAGGCGGTCCCATCAGGTGGGGGCCTGGAATGTCCTATCCCTAAAGAGATGGGGATAGGCCAGGTATCTTCCTGGGGGGTGGCCAGACGGAGGCCACTGGAGTGCCAGCAGAAAGTGGATGCAGTGACTCGCTGTGGCGCATGCTCCCCATGTATGTATGGATGCATGTTTGTTTGTATGCTTGTTTTATTTCAGC
>CM068955.1:84349793-84361385 GCA_035128595.1 Eptatretus atami | reverse complement strand
TTCCCTCCCTCGTCCGCACCGAGATAGCGGCGAAAACCCGGCCCATTCCCCCAAAACCCCGTCCGAGCTGTCAGGCGGACGACACGTGCAGGCGCGAGGCACGAGCTCAGTGGACCAGGCCGGAGGGACTCGGAGTTGCGGTCGCCAAGGGCTGGACGACGCGCTCAGGGAAGTCGCGACTTCCTTTTTCCGGACACGAAACCGCTAAGCGGCTCGTCCGTTACTGCAGGGGAATAACCGAGGGAATTTATCGTCGACCCTCGACGTTAAAGATTTTATCGGGACCTTACACCACTATCAATCCCTTAACGTGATGCAAGAGAAATCAAAAAAAGGAATGGACCAGCGAAACGGGAACATTGGACAATCACATTTATTCACGGGAAGCACGGAAGGCACGTATATTACAGGTAAAACAAAGGAAAAAAAAACAATACACGTATACGTTTAGCAAGAAAAACACAACAAAGTACCAACGCAGATCGACAACCGAATAAGGCAATCACACGGCAACACTTAAACAGTTCTACTTCTCAAAACTGGCGCCACCCACAGACATTTACCAAACCCAAAAGAAAAGGAAGTCGCGACTTCCTGAGCGCGTCGTGCAGCCTTGGCGACCGCAACTCCGAGTTCCCTCCGGCGTGGTCCAACTGGGCTCGTGCCTCGCGCTGCACGTGTCGTCGCCCGAAGCTGGACGGGTTTTGGGGAATGGCCGGTTTGCCGCTTCTCCGTGGCGGAAGAGGGGGGAAATGGCAGCGCTCCGTCCACTAGCGGGGTCTCGGGACTGCACCGTCCTGCTCGACCCTCCGACAGGAACAATCACAGGGACCAGTTTGGACGGACCCTCATCGGCAATTTGCGCCTGGAGCAACCGACGACTTACCCACCACGACCAGACCAACGAACGAACCATAAGCAGGCTCTCAACAACTCTGACAATTTCTATCTCAGGGACAAGGAACCAGCGATTCTCCACAACTCTCGACAATCTCCTTCAGGGCAAGGGAACAGGACCTCTACACTCTCGACATTCTCATTCAGGGACAGGAACCGAGACTCTCCACCCCGCACGCCTTTTGTAGGGTCGGGCTCCGCCCTCGCTCCGCCCGCGCCCTTCTGCTCTCCTTCCTTCGGACACTTCCAGAAATGCCCGAAGGGGGGCGTTCCCTCCCCCGGCCGCGTCACACGCGCGACGCCAATCGGGAGGACGCGCCACCCCCTCCCCCTTTCTCACACAAGCGCGTGGAAAAAATGGCGGGAAAACCCCACAGGCGTTGTTGGTTTTCTTCTCCACGCGCCGTACGACGAGGGAAGGAAGATTCGGCGGGAGATATTTGCGCGGGCGTTTTTGGCGGGAGATATTTTAAGCGGAATTTTGGGCGGGAGATGCCCTTCAAACCCTTGTTGCTGCTGCCACTCCGCTCCTTTCATCCGTCCCGCGGAGATCGTGACCGCACGGTGCTCGTTGAATGGAGAGTGGCGAAGATGGTGGTGCTAGTTGTGGGAAGTGGCGTCGTGTGAAATGGCGTGATTGTTGGCGTCGTGTGTGAATGGCGTGATCGTTGAGATGTTGGTTGTGGCGAGTTGTCGTTGTTGTTCTTGACCAAAATAACGACAGCAAGAAAAACGGTAACTGAAGAATCGCAGCCCGAATGGATCAACATATATTCCCTCTATACAACGGGTTTGGGCTAACTACACATGGACTTACCGATAATACTCACCTGAGGACCCTGGTTGTATTGCGAATTTCCACACCGTAACACTACCCCCTCCCCTTTTTTACAGACTCGTCCCGAGTCGTCAAATTCTCGGTACCATCATGTGTAGTTTCTCCACTAATAGTTTTACCTTCGGATCCCTGAGTGCGACATTCAGGTATTTCGTGTCCCAAAATAAATAACCTGAGGGCTGAGTACTAACTAACAAACACACTCATCGGACGACTTAAATAAATTGCCGGCGCTAGACATACATGCCGGGGGCGCACTCATATTTACAGTACATCTAACACTTACCTTAAAAATTAACACTAAACCATGGCCAGGATCAATGGACTCTGCAAAGAAGAGAAATCAGTTAGCAGGGAGCCAGGCTCTCGCATGCAGTCTTGCTCATGAACGTAGGGTGGGACGTGCGGCTGCTCACATGCATCCAAGGCTCCCCTTTAAAGGATGGCGTGAACAACGAACGACGCACGGGCCGCCACTGCAGGCCATGTTGTAGCTGCCAACAGGACAGTTCCTTGCGCTTCACGACGATCCCGGCCACATGGTAATGAACAGGGGGGGGGGGGAAATCAAACAGAACGGGAAAGTAGATGAGCGGCACGCAGGTATGACATGGCAAAGGTGGCAGGCACACACAGCCGCAGAACTAGGCCGCTGCAGGAACACACCGGCGGACGATCCGACCGGCACGGCCTTGAAGCAACACAGCTGCCGATAATGGCCGGTCTCCGCCTGTGCAGTGCAGTTGGTGGAGGAGTGCGTGTGTCTAGCCACCAAAAAGGCGGGCTCGGACCTACCTAACTCTTCCTCCCAACCTATCGCCTTGGCCTGTCTCCGTCCATACCCACTCCTTAATTTGTAAAACCCAATTTAGCCCCAACTTATTTTTTGTTTTTTTATTTTATCTTTAACTTCCCCACTAAAATCGTCCCCTAACCCCTTAACTGTCCTTGTTCGGCTAACCTATCCTGTCACCTACCTACTCCCACCCCTACGTTCCCTTCCCGGAGGGAATAAGGAGAGCTGCGTCCTGTGTCGAGGCCCAATCAAGCCTCAGATGGCCTCCCATCGAGTTCAGCGATCTTTACCCAAAGTGGGTCCAGCGCCCACAACGAGAGCGAAGGGATGGATGGTGCGGAGGGGTAAACTTCCTAATCTACCTAACATTAACTCTTAAACTACCCCGGGGCTTTCAACAAGCACCTCTCGCTTAATCTATTGGTTCTAACAACAGATTCCCGTCGCCTGTGTTGGTGTCCTCACAATTTCGGGCCTGCCCCCCAATTTCTCCCGTGCCCTCACACGGTTCGGTGCTGGGACGCGTGGCCCCTTGGCAGGCACTACCCTCTGCCGATTCCAAAACGATGGCACCCCCGGCACTACACTGCCTCCGAGCCTACCAGCCCTAAACACCGGGAGTGCCCTCCATGGCGACTCCCCTGAAACGCTCACGTGGCAGCTGGCGCCCCGGCCCCTTTCCCTGGGTGTCCGTGCCCAATCACTGCCACGCGGCTAATGGCGCCCCGGCCCCGCATCATGCGGGCGCACCCGTGCCCACTACACTATCCCGGCCCCCATGGGCCCTTGGCCTACCCGGCCGACAGCCCGGTGGCACCCACTCAGCGTACCACCGTTTCGACCCACGCTCCCAGCCCGTCAACAAGGGCTCCTGCAACCCTCCAACGGGTTCGAGCTACTTTCCCACCAACAACAAAACGACTCCATTTTGTCAATTTAACTCAACCCACTAACTCACTTTATCCTGACCCGGGGTCCTTGGGCGGGAATCACTCCTCCCCCAATACTCATCGCACCATGCATTCCACATCTCCACTCACACAGACCCGCTGGCCTCACTCTCACCTGTTTCTTACGCGCTCTTCAACTACACCCATCGCTGATCTCTGCCATCCTTCTCACACATCTCCCTAACTAACTCGTGCTCCCACGTCGTCCTTAACTACAGCACGTTCCATTTTAACACTACGTAGCTAAGCTACGTCCCTCTACACATCACAAGTCTGTCATCTGTCCTCAAATCTCTAAAAATAATTTCCCTCCTAAATCTCATCTAAAATCCCTCACCTAATCCATTCCACGGGCCCATGAGGACTTACCCCTGCCCATGAAGCCGTCTAACTAACACTAACCCTTCCCCCTAAATAGTTGTCCTGTGCCGGACAGGGGTGCCACCCCTTGCCGGGATTCCTGTTCACCCGAAAGCGAGGCTTGCTTTTTGTTCTCCATTTTTTTTTCCAATTACGCGCAGCACCAGCGCGGCAATTCACAACTCGCGCACTTGCACCTTGCCCATCGACGTCATGCAGCTGCACGTGTACATCGTCCCTGTCTTGGACGGTACATCCGGCAGGGATTCACCCTCCTGCCGGATTCCAACCATACACGGCAGCCATGACACCTGCGCACCCCAAAGAAAAAAACAAGCTCGCTCGCGAGGGGTCCCAGCGAACTACATGTGCTCTGCCCGTCGGTCAACGCGTGGAGATGCCCCTCACAGCCCTCCAGCCACGCAGCCACACGTCGCGTGCGGAGAACCAATCGGTCCAATCCGAATCTCAGCCTACCTTTGTCGCGTCGCGGATCGGCAAATTCACCGCTGCGTTTCCGGACCAGGTTTCACTCCCGCAAGCGAGCCACGTGGCGGCCTCGTGCGTACACAGCACGACCTCGCGCTCGCTGCTGGTAAACCCGGCGCGGTCCCATACACCCGAACAACGCACCGCTACGCGGCCTTGTCCTTTTGTCGCCGTCGTCGCTCCATCCAATCCACGCACACCTGCGTATCACGACGCTCAACACACCACGACATTACATCCTCCGGGAGAACATGCGGTTGCATGTTCCACATGCCAGCCGCCATCTCCTTACATACCGCTCTCTTACACACACTCCGTCTCGTTCACAACGGACCCTCTCACTCCACAACTGTCCTTCGCAGGTCGCACTTACACGCGGTGCTGGGAAAGCACGCATCGCTCGCCACTCGCACACACACACCGGACAATCGCACTGGGGATTCGCGTCACCTCTAAGGCTCCCGGGGCCTCCATACCCCCCAAGCTCCTCGTGCACCCGCCGCAGCACTCGCCCCTCGAACTCGCTCGACACGACGAACCCCCTGGTCGTGATCAGCTTCAAGGGAGAATAGCGTCTCCTCCTTCCCGAAGGAGGCTATCCAGCTGCTTGCACCGGGTCCCACACAGTCCGCCAGCTCCCCCTCATGGTCCTCCAACTGCCTGTGTGTGGTGTTGGTTGCTTGTGTTGTTCTGCCTTAACCCGTCTTACGATTCTATTTCTATCTCCGGTATCTTATCTCGTGTCCTCGTGGCATATTACTTCTAATCTTCTTTCTTTCTCGTTTTTATAATCATTCTCGTCGGTCACTCCGTGTCTATACTTTATCTCGCTCATTTGTCGTCTCCTCTTATTCGTTTGTCTCTATAGGGAGCGCCTAATCGTTTTTCAATCGTCGAGGCGTGTCGATCTTTAAGTCTCGCACCACCACGTTCCTCTTGTGGTGATATCACACGTCCACACATTATGTGTTGCTCTATGCTTCCTGGCTTCCTTTTGAGGTCGTCCTCCTCTCGGACCTTCCTGAGTTCTCGTTCTGCCTCCGGAGTTTTTCAATCTCCAGTGAACGCCACCATTCTGCTTCCCCGTTTAAGTGTTCAATTCAAACTCTAAGTTGTTCTTTGTTTTCTACCCATATTCTCTCGTTCTTCACCTTCTCCAATCAATCGTTTCTTGCTCATTCCTTCCTTGATGTTTCATTCCTGTCTGCCATTCACTTCTCTTCCTTCTTCCTCGTCACTCCTTACCTCTCTTTTGTTTTCTTATTGTGCGTTAAAATTCATACCCGTTTTTTTTCATTCCCATGTGTCTCTTGTCTCATTCGAATTTTATTTCTAATTTCATTTTTATTCTCTTTAATTTTGTTCTTTTAGTTTTTTTTTCATATTCTTTCATTAGCTAATCGTTCCCATGCATTTAATGGGGTTCCTCTAACTTCATTCCCGCTGCTTTTCTTTTCTCTCAACTTTGTAATCCTTCTCTTTATTTTGTGTATTCTAACCAGAAGCTTCTCCATGCTCCTCATCCATCCCCTCGCTGCTAACTGTGGACTGCGTATGTACGTTTCTCTTAATTGGTTAACCTCCCTCAACATTCTGCTCTTGTTTATTCTCTTTCATGTTGGTCCTACTCGTTTTCTACCCAATTCTTTTCCCTTCATGACTGTCTCCTCACTGCCTTTCAATGTTCTCCCTCAATTACGTTATTCCTGCATCCAATTCTTCTCTGGCCTCGCCTCCACTTTCTCTGTATCCATTGTCCTATCGTCACCTTGCTAGTGTTCTTTCTTCTGTCCCTCCTCGAATGCCTATTCTTCAATCCGCTCTTTGTCCTGGTTGTTCCGAATCAGAATCGTTTCCATTATTCTCTCTCCAACGTATTCCCCATCCAACTGCTTTTCCACACTTCCTCCCTCTAGTTCTATTCAAGTCCTTACCCCTCCAAAACTTTTTCTCGTCATTTTTGGCTTCCATTTACTTTCCAAATTCGCTATCTATTTTCCTTAGTTCTCCGCGTTTTTCTGTCTTTCCCCGTCAGGCTTCTTTTTCGGCCTTTTCCCTCCGCCTAGTTCGCTTCTCTTTTTTAGACCTGACCTCCCTATTCTGATGTTTACTTCTAGCTTAGTGTTTCCCGTGCTCCTTGTTCTTTTCGAGTCGTTTCCAATCTCCAAGTTTCACCCGTGTCCGCTGCCGCCTGCCATGCCCACTGTGGTTTGAACGGTTGTTGGGACGCTCGCTCGTGGTCGTGCCGTTCGGTGTGCCATAATAGCGGCCCGTCTCCGTTCTGCGCTGAGGTGCGGATCGCGCCCATTATTCGACTCAGTTTGCCGGTAAAGTTTTTCCCCGTGCTCAAGTAAATGCAGGGTTGAGCTCCCCCACGGATTAACATACAAGAAGTACCATCCGCGGCCATGGATCTATATATTACACATATTTATCCCCCCGGCCCCGCTCGCTTGAAATCCATCTATTTACGTAAGCGATAAATTTAAATTCTCCGTAATTTGGAGAATCGGGGGTGCGCTCCACTCACCCTTGAACCGATTCCGGAATTTAGCTTGGAGGCGGGGTGGATTCGAATCTCACTCCGGACACCAATGTTGGAATTGCGCCCCGCCGGCGTGCGAACGCCGCGGTAACCATAGCGGCCGCTTCGCCACCGAACGTGCAATTCAGTCGTGACCTCTCGGACAACGCCCGGAGAAGATCACGGTTGGTTTAAGCCCACCACAACTCGTCCGCTATACAACCCGGCGAAATAGGGTCCGATCGCCGATGGTCGATTTACCTAATACCCGCCGCGGTAAGCGTACCGAGGAGTTGTACACGCTGGCAGTCGACTCCGACACGAACCGCTTAAGCGGCTCGTTCCGTCTCAAGGATAACCGAGCGGAGTTATCGTCGACCTCGACGGTTCAGATTATTATCGGGAACTTAACCCACTATAATCCTTACGTATGCAAGATGGAATTCAAACAAAGAAGACGCAGCGAAACGGGGAACAATTGGACAGCACATTTATTCACGGAAGCACGGAAGGCACGTATTACAGTAAAACAAAGGAACAAAAGCATACACGTAACGTATCAAAGAAAACAACACAAGAAAGACAACGCAGATCTACAAACCGAATAAGGCAATTCACACGGCAACACTTAAAACAGTTCTACTTCTCAAGACTGGCGCCACCCAAACATTTCGCAAAATTACGAACCCAAAAGAAAAGGAAGTCGCGTACTTTCCTGAGCGCGGTCCAGCCCTTGCGAACCTGCAACCCCGAGTCCCTCCGGCTGGTCCACGAGCTCTGGCCTCGCGCCTGCACGTTCGTCCGCCCGACACACCTGGAACGGTTTGGGATGCCGGGTTATTGCACGCTTCTCGTCAACGGGAGGAAATGAGCGCGAACCATAGCTCCCCCCCCCCCCCCCCCCCCAGTCCAGGGACTCCGTCTCGGCGACCAACTCTCGACATTCCGCATCAGGAACATCACCAGGACACAGGCGACGTCCCAGCAACTCATCGACCATCGCACTCGCACTCAACCTCAACGACAAAGAAAAGCAGGACCACAATTGGGAAAGGACGAGCGATCTCTCCACAACTCCTCGGACAATCTCCTTCAGGACAAGGGAACAGCGTCGACAACTCGACAATTCTATTCAGGGACTCGACCTCCCACCGCCCACGCCTTTTTGTAGGGTCGGGCTCCGCCTTCGCTCCGCCCCGCCCCTTCTTCGCTCCTTCTTCGAGACACTTCCAGAAATGCCTCGAAGGGGGCGTTTCCTCTCCCCCCGGCCGCGTCACACCGCACATCCGCACTCGGAAGAGGACCCGCCACCCCTCCCCTTCTCGACCAAAGCGCGGGGAAAAAGGCGAAACCCACAGGCGCTGTTGGTTTTCTTCTCACGGCCACTAGCGACGAGGGAAGGAAGATTCGGGCGGAGATTATTTGCGCGGGCGTTTTGGCGGGAATATCTTGGCGGGAGATATTAAGCGGAGTTTTTGGCGGGAGATGCCCCTTCGCACCCTTGTTGCTGATGCCACTCCCGCTCCTCTTCATCCCGTCCCGCGGAGATGTTGACCGCACGGTGCCTCGTTGCATGGCGAGTGGCCGAAGATGGTGGTACGATAGTTGTGGAGGGGCGCGTGTGTGAATGGCGTGATTGTTGGCGTCGTGTGTGAATGCGTGATCGTTGAGAGTTGGTTGTGGCGATGTTCGTTGTCTGTTCTTGCACCAAAAAACGACAGCAAAGAAAAACGGCTACTGAAGAATCGCAATGCCGAAGGATCCACATATATTACCCTCTATACAAACGGGTTTGGGCTAACCATACAGCATCGGACTATACCGATATAAATCTCACACTGAGGAACCCTTTTGGTGTATTGTCAATTTCCACAACCGTAACAATATGATAGGCTACTAGTGTGCCAAATTGGTGCTCTTCCTCACAAAATCGCACAATTGTTATGGGTGGCTATAGCTAAGTTGCCCACTATAAGCCCATAAGTATAAAGCGAAAAATGATTTGGACATCATTTTCTGTGAAACTGCTCAACAAAAAAAAATTGAAACCTAGCTTTATTCATCACTCCTCAATGGGAAATATTGGCTGGAATAAGATGATAATGTTGCGAAAAAACTATCTTGAATGAAACGCAGCAGTGCAGAAAGTTTGTTGTCAAACCAAGGAAAAAATTGAAGTTTTAGGTCTACAATGGCAAAGCGTTATGCAAGCGCAAGCTAACACTACACAACACCAGTCAAAACCGATCCCTAACGTGTCAAGCATGTGGGACTTTCCAATATTTTTTCCTTAGTTGTTTTAATTCAAATCGTGCTCCTTTGTTTTTTCTTTTCGAGCTCGTTTTCCATTCTTCCGCAATTGTTTTTCCCGACGCGAAGTCCGCCTGCCATCGCGCCACACTAGAAATCGAGTGTCAACATCAACCGTCATGCCGAACGAAAAAAAAATCAAATAAAATACTGAGTCTGGAACACCCGATGTTCCTCTTGTGAACCCCATTTGTATATACCCAATTCCCCTAAACGCGCATACGGCCATTATACCGGTAGCGTTAAGTTAGTAAACACGGTTGGTCGTCCGGAAGACTCAAATACAATCTACAATACGTCAATGTGCGTTGGAGATACTTACACATAGGTCAAAGCACAGTTAACCATAGGTTCAAAGCACTTGACTCATAAAGGTTTAAGACATAAGATCGGGTACGCTAAAACATAACCTCGACGTGTTTGCCCACTATGATCACTTACAAGTAACGTGTTCAACGATCACGTTAACGTGCTACAAACTTATGCAGCTATGCGAACGTCTGCATCATACGCTGATACGTCTGAAAAAAAATTTCAACATGCCTGAAAATTGCGACGTACTCGGCGTACTACGACATATGCCAGCTCTTCAACGTCTCTTAACGTATCAAAACTTACCATAACGAATTCGACCAGTGTACAGCGTATCGGTCAAATTTTCAATACACTCGGCATAACGCTGGCTAATACGCAAGTGTGCACAGCAGCTTTGACACTTCGATGTCTAGTGCGGTTATGATTTGAATCGTCGAGCCGCAGCCTTTTAATAAGGCAACGCCACGTGACGCGGCGATACGCTGCCGCGCTATGCATAAGTAGACTACGTTGGGCATAAAGGTTGTGAACGCCGACACCAGCTCAGCATTCGTGTATAAATAATCTACTATGTTAGTCGAAACGTTCTTGTAAGTTCAATAGCTTGCATACGTCCAACTCGTTATAATAACGTCCAAAAACTCGGAAAAAAAAGCATCAATAGTTCAGCGACGCCCAGCGTTTTAACATCATTTTGAACACCCTTGCCATACGCTGCTAAAACGCTCAAGGTGTGACAGGCCTTAAGGGGTGAATGACTTTTGTAGGTCATGTGCATGAAATCTTCACAACATGGAGATCATTGATTGCAGTGAAAGCTGAGTTCATTAAAAGCACCTCTTTCTTCTTTCATAATCCATCCTGGCCACGGAGCATCCTTTCTGGGGGTCAGCTTGGCTGCTAATGTAGTGCCCCATATCAGCTAGAGCAGAAATTCATCATTTGTTCATGGTGCAAGGTGATAACTGCTACTCTCGCGAAGAACACGTGGGTCATAAATGTCCACCAACTAAGTGCCAGCTGTGGTATGCAGTTAACATCCATCCAAGGGAATGACACACATCACACACACACACACACACACACACACACACACACACTAACACACAACACACACACACACACACAGCACACACCACAATTGAATGCCTCGCCCGATCTGCGAAACTAAAAACACCATGACACGCAGAAATTGATTCAAACGTCTAATGCAGCTACAGATAAAGACCAGAGTAACACTTGTGCATGTTGAAGATATTTAGTGTAAACTTAAACATAAAAATATGAATCGTTGTTAACAAAAAAATGCAATATAGGTTGAACCAACACATTGTTGCTCCCTAAACAGGCCACACTTGTGGAATACGAATGTTTGCACTCACCTGTGCCAGTAAGACAATTCATACGTGCTCGCGGCATCGACTCCAAGAGACTCCCAAATGCCGTAGGTCTCTGCCCCCCTCTCCAATACCTGTGCAGTGTGAAGGTCGCCCCTCTTCCATTCTACAGTCCATTGAGAGTCTGTGGCAATAATCACCTCCAGGTTCTCCCCACACCACTCAAGAGACTATAAACACTCATGCATGGGAATTATCATGAAAATATGCAATTTGGTGTCTGTCGTTGTCTTTCGTCTGTCGACCATGACACCATTCGGTAGTTACCTTATCCAATCTCAACCCAAACTAACAGGAAGGATTAAGGGGTCCACAGGATGAAGTTGCAACAACTTCATTGTGCCACCCCCTCCCCAAAGAGGTTTTCCACCTTGAGCGAAATCTGGTGTTCAGCGTGTATATCTGTTAAGAATAGCTAAGTCATGACGTTTTCCAAGGTCTTTTTAAACAGCTGATATTCGAAATCTGATTCCATAGTTCAATCAGAATCTCATGCTTCAATAATTATGTTTGAACAATCTCAGTGTGCAATCAGAAAAAAATTTCAGTAAAAAGCGTTGTTGTTTTTAAACCAGCTATAACTAAATAACAGGCTCTGGCAAGGATGTGAGGAAAAATGGCTCCAAACAGGTGTACATTCACAACCATCGACTTTATTGGTAAGTTTTCTCTCAGTGTGAAAAACACTAAAACAGTGACGATTAAACGTACATCTT
>CM068955.1:84319119-84336301 GCA_035128595.1 Eptatretus atami | reverse complement strand
CTTCGCAGCCACGCTCGCAGACATAGTCAAAGGGCCCTTAGGCACCCTCCAACTGGGTATCGAGCCTACATTACCACCAACAGCAAAAAACCTCCTTTTTGTCAATTTAACTGGACCAAGCTAAACTCACTCTACACTGACCCCCGAGGTCCTTGGCGGGAGTCATCCTGCCCCCAATCACTCACGCACCATGCTCCCATCACTCTCTAGACCGCTGGCTCACTACTCACCATGTACTCACCTCACAGCTTTTCCACACACACATCGCTGATCTACTGGCATCCTTCTAACTACCATCCCTATACTACTCCGTGCTCCCGTGTCCTTAACTACAGCCTGTCTTTTAACTAGTAGCTAGCTACGTCCCCACACTCCATTCAAGTCTGTCACTGTCTCAATCTCTAAGAATAATTCCCTCCTAATCTATCTATCCTCTACCTATCCATTCACGGCCCATGGGACTTACCCCTGCCCATGAAGCCGGTCTAGCTAGCACTAACCCTTCCCATAGTATTATCCTGTGCCCTGGCACAGGGCTCTCCACCCTCTGCCAGGGAATCCTGTTCACCCGAAAGCGAGGCTTGCTTTTGTTCTGAATTTTTTTTTTTGCCAATTAGCGCAGCACCAGCACGGCAACTCACAGCTCGCGCATTATCTCACTTGACCGTTGACGTATGCAGCTGTACGTGGTACCTCGTCCCTTCTTGGCGGCACCATCCGCAGGTTCACCTCCTGCCGGATCCCGACCACATGTGCAGCCATGACGTCACCTTGCGCACCCCAAGGCAACCTCGCATCGAGGGGTTCCACATGCGAACACATGTGCTCTGCCCGGTGGAGACTAACACAGCTCGCGTGTTGGAGAAACACTACCAGTCAAATTTATTCTGCTACCTTTGTCCGTCGCGGGATCGGCACACATCACCGCTGGCGTTTCCGGACGGTATCCTCGCAGGAGCACGTGGGGCGTCCCGTGAGTTGACAGCAACGACTCCGCTCAGCTGCCGGGTGAAACCGGCGGTAGTCCATTACAGCTACCGGCCGATACCGGCTTTTGTCTCTTTTGCGTCTCCGTCCCTTCGACAAACACTGCGTGTGAGAACGGTCCATTCCATCACATACACCGGAGCGCGCGTGCGTGCTCCGCATGCGACGTCATTCTCCCTCACATACAGAGACCTCCCACCGGTTCCTCACCGGACCTCTCACTCCACCCACCTTTACCTGCAAGGGGGTCTCACTCAACCCTTTTTCGTTGGCGGTTCTTGCCCGGAAGCCGCCATTCCGCACACTCGCAAACCACCCACCCCTGCTCACCACACTGGGATCGTGTCCCCACAAGGGTTCCGGAGGCCTCTATTTACCCCAAGTGCCGTGCACCTCATCACGCACTGTCCTTCAACTCCGCTTGCCAGACCTACCACCTGGTCGTGATTAGTCCTCAGGGCATACTCCTCCCTCGTCCTGGAGGCGGGCCATCCGCTGCTCGACCGTGGTCTCCACGCTCCGCCAAGAGCTCCCCCATTCTCTCCATACTCTGTCGTGTATTAATGTGTGGGTTCTGTTTCTTTAACCCGCTTTATCCGTGCAGTCTTCTCCTCTCTTTTCTGTCTCGCGTCATCCTTAATTTATTAGTCTTGCTTCTTTCTGGTTTTTCATCTCTCTGGACTTCAATTTTTACTCTCTCCTTCATCATTATTTCAGACTAGTATGTTTTTGTTCCTTTCACATTTCTCCTGCTCTTTCATTTTCCAATCCAATCAGTTCTCTCAATTGCATTTCCTTCCTGTGTTCTTTCGCTGTCTATCATACCCTCCTTGTTCCTCTCCTTCCTTCCTTTCTTTTCATGTTTCTTCATTGTTGATCTCTTCTTGTGTTTCATTTGTGATGTTCATCTTTCATTGTTTCTCTACTGTCATTCCTCTCCAGGTTTCGGGTTTTTCATTTGGTTATTTCCCTTGTGTTTATTCGCCGTTCTTTGTCTATTCTCGCATCAGCTCGCTTTCTATTCAATTTGGTCAACCAGGTTTGTTCTTATTGTTTTCTTCTATCCTTGTTCTCCGTTATTACTTCCTCTCGTTATGTCTTCATCTCTGATTCTCTTCTTTTCTTCCTGCTCTAAACTTTCTCGTCTCACTTTTTTTTTCTTTTGTCGTTCGTTTCAAATATTTCGGTTCAGTTTTTTTATTCACTGTATTTTGTTCTCATTCTGTATTTTGTTTTTCTTTCAATGACGATTTCTTTCTCCGTCTCTTCCTTGTTCTTTCAGTACTCTTTCTTGTTCCTCATTCTATTATTGGCCTTCCATTCCCGCTGTTAGCTTTGTAGTGTGTTTTCTTCACCGTTTCCTGTTCTTCTTTCCTTTCTCTTTTAACTCTTCGTTCTGTTTGTTGTTTCGTCTTTGGGGTGTTTTGTCACTCAGGTTTTAGTGAGTATCGCTGAGTGGGTGCACCGGGCTAGTCGGCCGTGGTAGGCCAAGGGCCCATGGGGGGCCGGGACAGTGTAGTGGGCACGGGTGCGCCCGCATGATGCGGGGGCTCGGGGCGCCATTAGCCGCGTGGGCAGTGCATTGGGCACGGACACCCAGGGAAGGGGCCCGGGGCGCCAGCCTGCCACGTGCGTTTCAGGGATTGCCATGGGGTCACTCCCGGTTTAGGGAGCTGGATGGCCGAGGCAGTGTATCCCCGGGGTGCAACGTTGGGGATCGGCAGAGGGTCGTGCCTGTCCAAGGGACCACGCGTCCCCAGCCACGAGACCGTTGCAAGGGCAACCGAGAAAATTGAGGCGAGGCCCGAAAATTGTGAAGGACTATCCACACGAGCGACGAATCTGGTTTTTTGAGAAACCAATAGTGTAAATCGAGAGGCGTTGTGAAAGCCCGGGTAGTTAGAAGGTTAAGTTGATAGGGTAGATTAGGAAGTGTACCCCTCCCGCACCATCATTACCCTTGCGCTCTCGTTGCGGCCGCTGGACCCACTGGTAGAGATCGCTGAAGTCTGGGGAGTGCCATTTGAGGCTTGTTGGCCTCTGACATCAGGACCGCTACTCTCCGTTATTCCCCTCCGGGAAGGGAACGTAGGGGTTTGGATAGGGCTAGGACGACAGTTAGGCCGAACAAGGACGATAAGGTGTTAGGGGAGACGATTTAAGTGGGAAGTAAGAGTAAAAATAAAAACAAACAAAAAAAGTAATTGGGGCTAATGTTTACAAATTAAGGGAGTGGGTATCGGACAGTGACAAGCCAATAGCGAATAGTGGAGGAGACCGTAGTGTAGGTCCGAGCCCGCCTCGCGAGTGGCCAGCACCACCTTAACTCCTCCACCAATCGCTGCACTGCACGCAAGAGGCCGCCAACTCATCGGCTGCTGTTGTTTTACTGCAAAGGCTGTGCGCCAGTTTCGTCTGCCGGCGGTTGCTCTGCACGCCTGTTTCCGCAGCTAGTGCCCTTCACCTTGCCCATTCATCTCACTGCCGTCACAGCCCCGTCTGTTTTGATTGCCCCCCCCGCCCCCTGTCATTGCCAACGCCCCGGATCACAACAGTTGCAAGCTGCAGGAACTGCCCTGTGCAGCTAACAACACGCGCCTGCAGTGGCGGCGCGTGCGCCGTCTCTTTAGACTTCTTCTTTTTCCTGCAGATCCCAGACCCGGCCAGCGTTAGTTAAATTATAAAGGTAAGGGTAAGTGTGTATTGAAATAATAGTGCCCCCGCATTCTTCTAGCGCACGCATTTAATTAAAGTCGTCTGTAAAGTGAGTTTGTTTAGTATTACTCACCCCTCAGGTATTATTGGACATCGAATACCATGACTGTCGCACTCAGGGATCCGTAGGAAAACTACGAGGGAAGAACTACACGATTATGCACACCGATAATTGATCGAACTCGGGACGAGTCGTAAAAAGGGAGGCAGTAGTGGTTACGGCTGGAAATTCGCAACAGACATTCAGGTCCCGTAGGGAGATATTTTTTTCGTACATGTAAGTTATGCCCAAACCATTGTTAGAGAATTAATGTGATTCATTGGCTGAGCCACTTGAGTTAGCGTTTCGCTTCATATTTTGAACCAACCACACTCAACATCAACCACGGCCTACCAGACTTGAGCACAACGCCACCCGCAACCCTCATCAACCACCACCATCACTTCGCCCACCTCCCGCTGACGAACGCCATCCTCCACGCACACGACGACGGTCCGCGTTGCCGAGTGACGCGATTCGGTCGCGAGCTCTCATGTTGGTTTTTTAACTTGCTATAAATACATGCTTAGTGTGCTTTCGTGTGTTGTGGGTTAAATAAATATGCGTCTTGTTGAATTGTTTCCCCCGTTTCCCGTCCTCCTCCGTGGGTCTCCATCTCTTTAACGTAAAGGTTGTGCGGGGACGCGATTAATTTAATCAGGAACCTCTAGGTTTGGTGCCGACGAATACCACGCGCGTTATCCCGTAGCGAACGGGAACACGCTTAACGCGCGTGTCGAAGTCCGAGCCTGGGCGTGGGTCGATCTCCCGTGTAACCTACCGGCCTGGGTACTGTAGTAGGAATATCCATTGGCAGAACTCGAACCCTATCCTCAACGCGGGTAGCCAGTGCATGACGAGTGGGTGAGGCTTAAACCCACCCCGTGACTACTCCCGGCGTTGTCCCGAGAGGGTCAACGAACTGAATGTCTCCGTGGCGAAGCGGCCGATCGAGTCACGTGGTCGTTCGCACGCCGCGGGGCGCGAATTCAGCAACAATACCATCAGAGATGGGGAATCCCCGCATTTGAGAAAAAGTCATACATATTTCCAGATTGAGGAGGTGAATTGGAACAAAGTACACCCATTTGGGTCATCACATCTCGAAAAAGTCCACAGGGGGAGACTGTAACCAAAATAATGAAATTACAGTGGGTAGAACAATATGATAACGCCGATTTGCCAGTTTCCCACTTACAAACACATAGAGGTCCTTTAAATTTTTATCAAGTACACTTCAACGTGAAAGACGAACATAAACAAAAATCCGAAAATCACATTGTATGATTAAAATAATTAATGCATTTAATGCATGAAATAATATTGATCACCTCGACCAGAAAGAATTCCGGCTTCCAAGACCTGTTAGTTTTTGTCTTAGAAGCCCGCCCTTCTCCACTCATGTACCTGTATTTAACTGCACTTTTGAACTCGTTATCCTGCAAAAAGTACCAGCTGTCCACACTCAATCAATCAGACTCCAACCCTCCACAATGGGTCAAGACCAAGAGGTCTACGGACATACAGGGACAAAATGTAGACCCTTGCTACAAGCTGGGATGGCTACAGGACAATAAGGCAAGCAGCTTGGTGAGAAGGCACAACTGTTGCGCAATATTAGAGAAATGGAAGAAGTTCAAGTAACAGTCATCTCCCTCCGGTCGGGGCTCCATGCAAGATCTCACCTCGTGACGGCTCAATGATATTGAGAAAAAGTAAGGAGTGCACCAGAACTCACGGCACGGACCTGGTCAATGAACCTAAGAGACGGGACCGACAGTATCAAAGAAAACCAATATAGTAAACACACCTACGCTGAAGGATTAAAATCCTCAGCGCACGTCAATCCCTCTGCTCAAACCAGCACATGTCCCATGCCCATCTGAAGTTGCCAAGACCATCGGATGATCCAAGAAGGAATGCAAGAAGGTCATTGTGGTCGATGAACCAAATAACTTTTTGGTTAAACTCCCTCGCCTGTTTGGAGAAGAAAAGATGAGTACAAACCCAAGAACACCTCTCCAACAGAAAAGCAGAGGTGGCAACATCTATTCTTGGGATCCCTTTCTGCAAGGGGACAGGACGGCTGCACCGATGAGGGGAAAAGGATGATGGGCCCTGTAGCGCAGATTCTGGCGCAAACAACCCCTCCTCAGCAAGAGCATTGGAAGATGGGCGGCGGCCTTTTCCAGCATGACAACGACCCAAAACCACACAAACCATGAAGGCAACTAAGGAGAAGGCTCCGAAGAGCATCTTCAAGTCCTGAGTGGCCTACCATCTCCAGACTTGATACCCAATTGAAATCTTGAGGGACTGAAAGTCTTTTGCCCACCCAGCCCGAAACCTAAGATCTGAGACAGACGTATGGAGAGTGGCCAAAATCCTCGCTGAGTCTGTGCAAAACCGGTTAATATACTATAGGAAACGTCTGACTCGTAATTGCAAACAAAAGGTTTGCTGTACATATTAAGGTCTGTGTTTCGATGTATCAAAACTTCTTTCATGCAATAGAAATTGCAAATTAATGTATTTAAAAAATCAACAATGGAGTTTCAGGGAATTTTGTTAGATCCAGCTTCACAGTTGAAGTGTACCTATGAAAAAATTGACGAGACCTCCACGTCTCGTAATGGGAAACCCAAAATCGCATGTACTCAAATCACTTGCTTCTCTCCACTGTGAGATAGCGTTGTTCCCATTTATACAAAAGACATTTGTTTTCCAAGATGGCCGCCCTCGGTCCATCTTGGATCGCGTACGCCGCAAATCAATAGAGGTCTTCCTTTCAAGTGTGGAGCATGTGTGACCTCCAAGAATCGATATGGCGAACAGTAATGGAGTAACTCGCGTCACGGCAATTCAAATTACGCCGCGGACGGACCAGCCAGACTGACAGCGAACGACCTGGGTGACTAACAATAGCCCTCCGCCATCGGCGGAGGGGATAAAAACAACCGTACCACCAACATTATAAAAACACTCACCCGTGGTATTAATCAACAACCTCACCACCACGGTTTTGCCATTTAAACCACCCTCACACACGACGCTATTATAAAACACCTCACCCCCATCTATTTAAAAAACCCTTACCTACCACATATTAAAACCAGACGCCACCTCCATGGTATAAAAACACCGTCAACCACTATTGCTATTATAGAAAAACCTTCACCACCGGTGCTATTAAAAAAAACCTCGCCATTAAAAACACCTCACACATATTAAAACACCTCACCTCCGCGTAATCTCCACATATTAAATACACCCTCACCACAACAGTAATCTAAAAACACTCAAGCCACATAGTTAAGAAACCTCACCACACATAAATGAACACCTCACCCCAGTTATTAAAAAACCTCACCCCATGTATTAAAAACACCTCACCACCACGCTATTATAACACCTCACCACCTACCTATTTATAAACACCCACCATGCCACATTTAAAACAACCCTCACCAGCCTACGCTATTATAAACACCTTAACGTTACCAACGCTATTAAAGAAAAACCGTCCTCCATGGTATTGAAAACCACTCACCACCAGCTATTAAAAAACCTCAACCACCACGCTATATAAAAGACCTCACCACCTGACGGCTAATTGATAAAAACACCTCAACTAACCACATTATAAAAAACACCTAACGACGCACGCTATTAAAAACACCCTCAACCACCCACGCTCTATAAACACCTCACCAAACATTATTAAAACACACCACCGTACGCATTATAAAAACACCCTCACGCACCATATTAAAAACACCGTCCACCACCACGCTATTATTGAAAACACCTCACCAACCACGCTAAATTAATAAAACACCTCACCCGACCAGCTATGATAAAACACCTCCCACACGCATTATAAAACACCTCACGCACTACCATATAAAACACCTCACAACCACGCATGATAAACATCTCACCCCCCGATGCTATTATAAAACACTCACCACCACTATTGACAAAAAACCTCACCACAATAAAAACACTAACCACCACGCTATGTAAACACCTACCAGTCACGCTATATAAAACCCTACACGGACGCATTATAAAACACCTCACCACACGCTGTTATAGAAACACCTCACCACCATGGTAATAAAAACACTCACCACCAACGCATTAAAAACACCTCACCACCATGGTTATTAAAAACCTCACGCACACGCTATTATAGAAACACCTAACCACCAGCTAGTGATAAAACACCCTCACCTCCATGTATAAAAAGCACCTCACCACCAGCTATTAGAAATCCACCTCACCACCGACGCTATATACAACACCTCACCTCCATGTATTCAAAACACGCTCACACAACACGCTATTATATAAAACACTCACCAGCACCACGCTATTATAAACACCCAACCACCACGCTATAAAACACTCACCGCTAACATATTAAAAAAACCTCAACCACCATATATTAAAAAACCTCACCACCGCTATCAAGAACACCTCACCTCCATGGTATCAAAAAACACCTCACCACCCACGCTATTTAAGAACACCTCACCTCCACGGTATTAAAACTCCGACCGTACGCTAATTTATAGAAACACCTCACCCAACCTGCTATGATAAAACACTCACACCCACCACGGCTATTATAAAACTACCTTCTACCACCACGCTATTATAAAAACACCTCACCACCACGATTATTAAAACACCTCACCCCACGCTAATATAAAACACCTTCACAATCCACATATTAAAACACCTCAACCTACCTAACGCTATTATAAAATCACCTCACACCGACGCATTATAGAAACACCTCACCACCACCAATATAAATACCTCACCACCACTCTATGAAGATCACCTCATCCAACCGACCGCTATTATAAATCACCTCACCACCCTACGCATTATAAAAAACCTCACCACCATGCTATAATAAAACGACCTCACTACTCACGGCTATAGTTAATTAATTTAAAAAAATTTTATTAAAATTATAAAAAAATATATATTAATTTTAATAATAAAATTATAATATTATTTATATAATTAAAAAAAAATTTTAATAATAAAAAATATAGTATTAAATTTTAATAATAAAATTTAAAAATAATAAAAAAATTTTAAAAATTAAAAATAAATTAAAAAATAATAATATAATAAAATTAAAATAAAATAATAATTAAGATAATTAAAATTCACCTCACAGACAACATATTAATAACACCTCACACCGAACGCTATATAAATCACCTCACCCAACACGGTATTAAATAACACCTCACTACCACGCTACTATAAATTCACTCACCACCGACGCTATGATAATCACCTCACCAACCACGCTATATAAATCACCTTCACCACCACCCTAATTAAAATCACCTCACCACCACGCTATTATAAATCCCATCACCTACCCACGCATTATGTAATCACCTCACCACCGACGCTATTATAAATCACTCACCTACCACGCTATATAACACCTCACCACCTACGCTATTATATCACCTCACCCACACGCTAATTAAAAACACTCACCACCACGCTATTGATTAAATCACTCACCACCCACGGTATTATAAATCACCCTCACGAAAAACCCAACGCTAAAACCACCTCACGACCACGCATCATAAAATCACCTCACCACAACGTATTATAAACTGCATCAGACTCACCACCACGCTAATATAAAACACCCTGCACCACCACTATCGACGCTAAAAATCATCCTTCACCCCACGCTATTAATATAATCAACCCACACCACGCTAATATAAAACACCCACAACACGTTTAAAAAACACCTCACCAACACGAAAACACCCTCACCACCCAGCTATATAAACACCTCACCACCACGCATAAACACCTCACTACCCACCACGCTAATATAAATCACCTCCAAACCACTCGACAGCTATAAAATCACCTCAACCACCACGCTATAAAAACACCTCACTAACCACTGATAAGAAAATCACTCACCACAACGCGATTAATTAAAACCCTCACCAACACGGTATAAAACATACTCACCAACACGGTTATTAAAAACACCTCACCACCACTCTATATAAATCACCTCACCGACCTACGCTTTAAAAACACCTCACTACCGACGCATATAATAGCACCGTCACCACCACGCATTATAAATCACCTTCACACGAGCTAATCATAAATCACCACCACACATTATAAACACTCACCAACGACGGTATTAAAAACACCTCACCAACACGGTATTAAATAACACCTCACCAACACGGTATTAAAAACACCTCACCACCAGCATTATAAATACCTCACCACAACTACGCTATTATAAAATCACCTCACCACACGCTATATAAAACACCTCACCACCACCATTATAAATCACCTCACACCACGCTAATGAAAACCTCACCAACACGGAATTCAAAAACACCTTCACTACACGGCATAAAACACCTCACACCACGCATTAAAATAACCTCACCCCCACGGTATTAAAAAACACCTCAACCACCTGACGCATTTAAAAACACCTCACCACACGGCATAAAAACACCTCAACCCAACACGGTATAAAACAGCCGATCAACACCACGCTAATTATAAATCACCTCACCACCACGCTAGTAAAAATCACCTCACACCCGGCATTGAAAAAATCACCTCACCACCGACGCTAGTTAAAATCAACCTCACACACCTACGCTATTATAAAATCACCTCACACCACCATATAAACACTCACCAACACGTAATTAAAAACACCCACCAACACGGTATTAAAAACACCTCACCAAACACGGTATTAAAAACACCTTCACCACCGACACTATTTATAGAATCACCTCACCACCACAGCTATTATAAATCACCTCACCACCACGCATATAAAAGCACCTGCACCGACCACGCTATATAAATCACTCTTCACCACAAAGCTAGTTTATAAAACACCTCACCAACACGGTATAACACTTCAACACCACCGTATAAAAACACCTCACTTACCAACGCTATTAAAAAACACCTCACACCACACTACTATATACACCTCACCACCATGCTATATAAACACCTCACCTAACACGATTAAAAATCACCTCACCCCCACGCTATATGATCACCTCACCACTACGCTATTATAAATCACCTCACCCACCACGTATAAAAACACCTCACACCATCAACGCTATTATAAATCACGCCACCCACCTACGCTGAATAAAAACACCTCACGGGAACACGTATTTAAAAACACCTCACAACACGTATTAAAACACCTCACCAACCCACGCTATTGATAAAATTCACTCTCACTAACACGGTATTATACAGCCCTCACCACCACCGCTATATAAATCACATCCCACTCGCACTATTATTAAATCACCTCACCACCACGGTGGTCATTCCGCCGTTGTTTCCCAGGCAAGTTTTTTCATCAATGGTGGCGCCATCCCATCGGAGGAACCGAAAACGGCGACCGACCCGTCTGCCTGCATGTGAGTTGGTGACTTTAAATTCGACGAGCCCTCTGAAAGTAAGCGGGCTAGCCGGTTACCGGAATAAATTACAAATCCGTGCCATGACACGAGTGAACGTCAGCTAAACCAGCAGTCGTGGCAAGACTTGAGCCAAAACTTCCCCAGCAACCCACAAGACCGTGAGAAAAAGAAGAAGGAAAAGGAGGAGAGGAAGAAAAGCAACAATACTTGGAGAGATAAAAAGGAGAGACTATTCTAATCGCAGAAACAAGATATTATAAAGTCGTGACGTCCTGAAAAACAATATAATCTTACCCATCTTTCATGAAATGACATCAAAAAAAATTCTTTTATCTCACAGTAGGGGAACTGATTAAAACACAACATGCCAAGAAAAAGGTTTCGTACAAAAAAATTGGTCTGACCCCACCTTGAAGTACACACTGTATTGGAACATCACGACGCTGGAGACGAGCGCCCTTTCCTCACGGACAGAAACACAATATAACCTGCCGCACAATCAATTTCCAAGACATTCAGGAATCCTCGACTCAAAATAAATAATAACACTCTACTTATCCGCGAATCTCATTCGACAAAATGCTGTTCAAATCTCGAAAACAATTAATAAACACGCAGTGGTGGATGTCTCACCAGATACCGCACTTCGCCAATAAATACCGGGTCGCAGACTGCGCGCAGGCAGAGCCGACAGATCCATGGAGATGAATTGAATTGTATTGTTACCTCAGGGCAGCGCTGCGAAAGGGAAAGCACTCATTAGTCGGCGAATTTGTGCCCTACAGGGCATAATGTCTTCTATATATAAGATAAAGTTAAAGCATGTGAGTAGTTGTGTAATATCCGAGCGTACCTAGCCCATATACTATCTCCCATGACCTTCCTCGCAGTAACAGGCTCTTCCAATGCACTTATTATAACATGACTCCTTTAAAAGGACAGCTCAAGCAAAGAAAACACGTCATCGTTCGTGATAAACGATCCATTATTTGAGTGATACTATATACAGTACATATCTATAAATAAAAGTAGTGTTGCGTGCGTCCTCCGTGCGTGCACTGCGTCTGTTGTGTGTTTGTGTGTGTGTGTGGTGTGGTGTGTGTTGTGTGTGTGTCGGTGTGTGTGTGTGTGGTGTGTGTGGGCCAATCACGCCCAAACTACTCATGTCAATTGCACCATATTCACAACTTGACAAATGTTTGAAGTTCCAAATCATTAATATTTATTTATTGTGACGGTTGTTAAGGTGTGAACCTCGGACGTGACCCGTTCCCACCCCCCCCCCCCCCCCAAAGTCCATCTGAGTACTTTTTTGCACCTCACATTCCCTCCCGATTACAAAACTGAGACTTGTGTGAGAATGTTATTTTTCCTTTGTGAGTGATTCCATTCCTTGTTTGTTTTATTCCTATGGCAGTTAAACGTTAATTACTTTTACAAGCAAATACCACCTCCTCTTCGCTGACGGGCATACTAATGGGGAGAAAAAGAGGGGGGAGATAGAGATGATGGATGGAGAAGAGGGGGGAAGTGAGGAGGTGGAGAAAAGAGAGAGGAGGTTGTGGAAGGAAGGCAGCCCTGAGGTGAGAGGAAGGAAGTATATGTGCGGTGAGCGTTTAATTACGATCATCGTAACATAAAATGCTTCTGCATATAAAGCAGGAAGATGAAAACAAAATAATTCCTCTGTTCTCTTTTGCGCAGCTTGGCTGCTGGGTAGCTGCATTTGTCTGTGCTGTGCTGGTAAGCATGCTGATGCTGTGCTGATGCTGTGCCTCTCTACCAGTACACGTACTCATTTGCCCAACCGTCAGCAATGATAGCTGAGTCAACCCCCACCGCGGTTAATCAGCGCCAACCACGGCTCCACACACTCAGGACCCCAAGACCTCAGCCAACATCCATACATCCATGCCATCTATCCTATCGGACCAATATACCGTGCAGAGCGTTAAGTGCGCCAATGCAGCTCTCCTGCTTAATGGACACAATCCTGGACGGTCGCCGCTCGACGCAGGAACCACAAACTGGTACTCATTTTGCCAACCTCAGAGATGAACCAAGCTGAATCAAACCCCACCCTATATTAATTCAACAGCCAAGTGGTATCGAACTTCAAGACCTCAGATCCCAGGTCACCAAGCCAACCACCAGTGGACCACTGTCTTGCTTTTTCACAAGATCTGACAATTCGTTGTCACCCTTGCATCTTGGTTTCTATGGTTCGTGGCGATAGGTTCTATATCGATCGCTTTTCCGAAACCTTGTGAGTTCTTGGGCATTTTTCATTGGCTCACCTGCATTATGAAAAGAGGATGTCACCGCTAACCCTAGCAACACCGGCTCCAAATAAGTCTGAATTCCAATTTCTCTTAAGCTGGTCATAATACAAATACAGCACGGAAACAAAACGCCGCGCAGAACGTCCAGAGACAAACAACCGCCGAACAACACCGCCCGGACACGTCCGGAGACAAACTCCCCTCCGCACAGTAAACACCGCCCGGACAACGTAGGAGACAAACACGGACAAGTAGACAATCACCAAACCCAGACACATCCTGAACAAACAGAAAATGGGCCGGAGAGGTCCGGAACAAGCACTGTCCGGAGAAAACAATCCAGACACAAACTCGTCCGAACAAACACCTCGCCCCGCAATACAATAAACACCACTGAAACAACATCACCATCCGGACAATTCAGGAGACAAACACAATCCAGACAATCACTGCGTCGGCACACGCGGAACAGACAGAAGGCAGAGCGAGAGAGAGAGTGTGGTGTGTGGTGTGTGGTGTGTGTGTGTGGTGGTGTGTGTAGGTGTGTGTGTGTGGTTGTGTGTGTGTGTGTGTTAGTGGGTGTTTAAACCTTTCAATTCTGGAGTTTAAATTTTGTAATTCAGCTTAGTTCGGATCTTAGGTTATGGCATTGCGAAATGAACTAAAGCCACGAACGTTGCATCTCGGACGTTTAATATCTCGCAATGATCCAGCGTTCCAATAGGTACGATAATAAAGGTGAGTGCCAGTTAAACAAAAATTTTTAAAGCTTGTTCGTGAAAAAATCGTTGTGGCCTATTCCAAGGCAGGCATGTTGTGCAGCAGGCAAAAACATGATGCTTCAGACCACAGCGAGGTAACCCCAGGATAACCTTAGAGGCTCCCATATCGAGCGAGTTGCCGATGATCACCTGAAAAGATATAATTAAATAATGCCGTTATTATACATCCTCAAAGGGTGTTTTAGATATAACCCCAAAACACCTGATTTTCACTCAGGCACCTTCATTGGAGTTCCCTTCGTATCGCAATGCAATTTTCAGGCTCAGTTTTCATTGGTTTGAGTATGGAGGAGACACACACTGACACATCCCCACAAACACACAAACACACAACACACACTGGCATATATCATCTAATAATTTCTGTGACCTGCCGTTGCTCGATGACCGCTGTCCCGATCCTCATTGAACTGCCAGAATATGCCGGACCGCGTATTTTTGGATGTCCTTTCGAGGTTTGATATCGATCAGGTAACAGCGTCCCAAGTTACAACGGCCATGTAGGTCGACCAATTGACAAGACACGGTGCTAGAATACATCACGAATAATCACAATCAATGTTTATTATGGTTTTTTTTTTTTTTTTTGCAGACGAATGACGGCCGATCTGATTGAAACTTGCCCAGGAATATTGCTGGGACCCGCGATTGCTTTTTCAAGGTTGAATATTCATCGGATAAGCATTACTTCCCAAAGACGGCCCATTTATCTGTCGACCAATACAAACCACGTGCGATGACATCAACGAACACATCACAATTACAGTTATATGTTGTTTTTTTTTTTGCACGAATGACGTCCGATTGATGAAACTTGGCCAGAATATTTTCTGGAACCCGCGGATGTGCCTTCGAGTTGATAAGAATCGACGAGCGTTCCCAATACGGCCATTATCGTCGACATCCTCGCGAGAGAGGGGACGGGAGAGTGGGGCGAAGAGAGGGCGGGAGGAGGGGAAGAGAAGGCGAGACTAGGGGAGAGGGCAAGGAGGGGGAGAGAGAGAGGTGGGAGTGGGACAAGAGAGAGCGAGCGGGATCGGAGAGGGTGTAGAGGGGTGTGAAGAGAGGGGTGGAAGTGGGGGAAAGAGGGGGAAGAGAGAGGGTGAGACGGGTAGAGAGAGGGGAAGCGAGGGGGCAAGAAGGGGCGAGAAGAGGGAGAGAGAGGGGAAAGAGGGTGAGAGAGAGGGCGTCCAACAATTCAAGGAGGGAGAGAGAGGGGTGCGAAGAATGGGGGGCGAGAGAGGGACGAGGGGGGGGGGGGGGAGGGGGGCCTCGAGAGAGAGGGGCGTCACAATTCTCGTCATTGATATGATGCACATTGAGCTGGGACCTGTAATACGTTCCCAACGGTGTTCCCATGTATGGCCATTTATGAACGTGGTCCCGACTTCTAATTGAAATAAGGCCCCAATCACAGTCATACGTTTACGCACCTAACAGGGCCCCGCCCCTACCCCGAACTAGCTCGATAGATCCGCATTTCGTGTTCCCTATTCATTTTCCTCACTCACCTCAATCGAATGCCTGGATCTTCATACCGAAATCACACGTATATATCGGTGTAGGTCAATAGTTTTCAATTAGATTTGAAGCGAGCAATGTTATCCCCTTGCATTATAGATGCATCCCCCTGATTTCACAGGGAACCGACAAATAATGGGATAAGCATTTTTTACCACGGGCCTTACTAGAGTTAAAACACATTCATAGATATAAACACATGACGCTGCCGCATGCCCCATTCTGAGGGTAGATCCATATACAGTAACACCGACATCTATATATTACGAAACCTCATCTTGTTAACTACACGTAATTCCTTAAATACACGCCAAAACACACACATAGCGCAAAATTTCAGCCACCTTACCCCCCCCATTCCCTGTGTGGCAATCAAGTTCGACAAATCGTCAACGAAAACATATCAAATCCATTCCCGATTCATCAAGTACCTTCGGATATTCTGATCAATGCACACACCTCAGCGTAATAGTTTCGCTGAGCTATCTTTTTTTTTCTTCTTGAATGATTTTTTCAAATCACCGCGTCACCAACGGAACACGGGTTCACGGGTCGTCAAGTGCTTTTATAAAGAGGTCCAGTTTTTTTGGATTTTTGTCAATTTTTGGGGATTTTGAGTTTTGGATTTCAAAATCTAATATAATAGTGAGATGAAGCTCCGATGCAAATATGGATCGAGATATTGAAAAAATAACTATATTACGACGATAAAACAATCGGTAAGGCATGAAAAAGAACGATCCGTAACCTCATCAAATGAAGCTACGGTAATCGCTAATTCTTCAAAACCAAAAAGATACAAAACAGCACCACCGATGCCATTGATTTAAAGAATTTAACACTCATCTACTTACAACTCAAGGTGAAAGACGACGTTGTAGAAAGTAAGGTACAAAGCCCCCCTCAGCTAAAACTCCTCCACACATACACACTCCGAAAATTTCCTTTTGGGAGGAGGGAGGGAAGGGTGAAGGAGGGAGGATGAAGCGGTGGAGAAGAGAGGGAAGTGTAGGAAGAAGGCGTGGGTGAGTAGGGGAGGTGCGTAGGTATAGGAGATGAGCCATGAGAAGGGTGGGCGTGGGAGCAAGGAATGGTGGTGGGGTCGGAGTCCTGGAGGGAGGGAGGGTGGTGGTGGGGAGGAGGAGGGAATGGGGTGGGGAGCTATGGAGGGTACAGGAGAATAGGTGGAGGAGGGACTAGGGGTAGGGTGGAGTACAGTGGGAAGATGCAGTGAAGAGGAGGGGAGGAAGCGTGTGTAATGGGAGTCCAAGAGAGGAAATGGTGGTGAAGGTAGGGGGGGTGGAAGGGGGAAGAGTTGGGGTGGGAGTCCAACGGAGAAGGTTAGGGGGGAGG
>CM068955.1:84292609-84302626 GCA_035128595.1 Eptatretus atami | reverse complement strand
AGGGTATAAAACAATTTCTAGAGTGTTGAAAGTTCCCAAGAGCACAGTGGAAATGGAAATCATCATTAGGAAATGGAAAGAATATGAAACGACCCGAACTCTTCCTAGAGCTGGCTGTCCGACCAAACTGAGTAACCGGGCAAGAAGGACCTTGGTTAGGAAGGTGACCAAGAACCCAATGACCACTCTGACAGAACTACAGAGTTCCTTGGCTGAAATGGAAAAACCTGCCGAAAGGACACCAATCTCTGCAGCACTTCACAAATCTAGGCTTTATGGGAGAGTGGCCAACTGGAAGCCACTCCTGAGAAAAAGGCACATGACAGCACACCTGGAGTTTGCTTAAAGATGTGTGAAAGATTCTGAAAGCATGAAGCTAAAGATTCTGTGGTCTGATGAGACAAAAATTGATCTCTTTGGCCTGAATGCAAAGCGCTACATCTGGCGAAAACCACGCACAGCTCATCACTCATCTATCACCATCCCTACCGTGAAACATGGTGGTGGCAGCATCATGCTATGGGGGATGCTTTTCAGTGACAAGGACTGGAAGACTTGTAAGAACAAAGGGAACAATGAATGGAGCCCAAGACAGGAAAATCCTTGAGGAGAACCTGCTTCAGAGTGCAAAACACCTGAGACTGCAGCGAAGATTTACGTTCCAACAGGACTATCATCCCAAACATACATCCAAAGCAACACTGGAATGGCTTCAGAACAAGAACGTGAAAGTCCTTGAGTGGACTAAGCAAAGCCCAGACTTGAATCCCATTGAGAATCTGTGGAAAGACTTGAAGATTGCTGTTCACCGATGATCCACCATCCAACTTGACAGAGCTTGAGCAAATCTGCAAGGGAGAATGGGAGAAAAACCTCAAATCCAGATGCGCAAAGCTGATACAGGCATCCCCAAGAAGACTCGAAGCTGTAAATGCTTCCAAAGGCGATTCTACACAGTATTGACTCAGGACGTTGAATACTTATTGACGAAAGACATTTGAGCTTTTATTTTTTAATTCTTTTGTAAAAAATTCCAAAAACATGTTTTCACTTTGTCCATTATGGGGTATTTTGTGTGGATCAGTGACAAGAAATTTAAATTTCATCCATTTTAAATTCAGCCTGTAACACAACAAAATGTGACAAAAGTCAAGGGGTGTGAATACTTTCTGAAGGCACTGTACGTCTTCAACACATTATCTTGTACAACTGCTAGATTTACTCAAGTGGGCTAATCATGCAAACTTTATTACCTCAAAGGTTTCAAGAAAGTTGTTCATGTTTTGATTATTGAAGAGGTTCCATATTCCAATAGATATGACCATGGTGTGTACATCTTCCATAAGACCGATGTTAGAGTATTGTTGTCCACCATGGCTTTCCTCGTTGACAGAGCAGCAAATAGCTATGAATGAAGTGTTCAAAAACGAGTACTGAGGATTATGTTGCCCACTATCTATGAATCCTGCCATCATGCCCTAAGTACCTGTCAGCTGAACTCTCTACAGGAAGACCAAGCCTAACTTTGTAAAAACTTTGCATCTTCTGTGCATAGTTCTTGTAGATTTCCAGACTGGTTGCCTGAAAAACAATTTCTGTGCAGACAACTGCGTCATAGTGATAGATTCTGTGAAATGAAATGTAGAACTGAACTTTACCAAAAAAGTGCAATGCCTGATATTATCAGATTGCTGAATGATGACATGAATGCCATTTCAGTTTGATTCATATGTTTCTTATGTTATGATTATCAGTTTTTATCTTGTAAATCATTCACAATTCAGCCTTATGGCTGCAATGTTTTGATAATAAAACTATTCATTCACTCATAGTCAGCACAATTATCAACATCATTTGGAAGCATTCCTCATACAGCCATTTTTTATATATATTGCGCTAATCAACATGGAGATAGTTTAAAGCATTGGACAAAGGCAGGACTGTGTATTCTCAGACATTTCTATTGTACCTCATGCAGCACAACGATGGAGTGATAGTAGGCCACGCTTGTTCCATCTGTGTGCACCTGGGGAGCGGCAGGTGACAGAGTATCCTGCTCATGGATTCCACTGCTTACCTTTCGTGCAGCGTGACCTCTGCATTGCTGCTCAACCTGGTGAGAAAATAATACATCATTAATCTCAACCTTTATGATAACTCTTCCACAACTGGTTCTACTCAACAACTGTGGTGACAACAATCGGGGTAAAAATTACCTGAAACTGAAGCTCTTTTGAGATGATTACCTTTCTCTTTATATTGCCCTACCTTCTTCTACAACTTATCACAATTCCTCATATCCATACCTTCCCCAACAGCCCTATTCCTTATGGATGCCCAACAGCAAGTCTTCCTCTGGAAAGGTTGGTGCCTGCCTGATCGAGAGAGACCAGGTTCGTGGGATGCTGAGATAAAGAGAGCTCTTCTTATCTGCCATGAGTATTGCAAAGGTTGGTGCAGATGATTTACTACATGACTGGCTTGGCAGAAAAAGAAAATATCCAAATGAGCAGTTGTCCTGTTTTAGATTTTGAAGCATCTGCAGATATTAGGTTTCAACCACATGCTCTTGGCTGCTCTCACCTCTTGGTGAAACTTGCAAGCCGCAAATAAAATTTCAGGGTCTTGACACCATAATGTGGTTTGTCAAAAACTAGAGGGGGATTATAACCTGTGCAGTGGGGGGATGAAGGGGACTGTGAATGCTGCCTGTGTGTGCATGTGCCAGGGCGAGCTGAGCTAGCAGCACGTGAGGGAGTGGAGCCACCCGAGGCATTCGTCATCTGTGCGGGCCACGAACCGTTATCTTTCACCAACCTGTTTCCATGTTGGGAATCATGGAAATGTGTGAATCCTACTGAGAACAAGGCAAGAAACCATTTTCCCAATATATAATTTGTCTCCTGGCTAATACACACAGCCATTTAGGGAAATTGCTCATGATACGAGACAATCAAGATCACACTATTTATATTATATCCTTAGCATGGAAGGAGAAAACAGCAGGTGTTGTTGCTGGAAGATGTGCTGGAGAGACTTGGAGATCCGAGCAGACAGTGTCCACCTATCTCGGACTGGCTGGAACATCAAAGTCACGTTTTTGGATAACGTGATCAGGTGCACGATCACATGAATTTCTGAAAGCAACTTGCTTGCAGTAAGTCATATAAATTTGACTTTACAAGAGAAGGATTTATCAGTGAGAACCTTTTCTTTTTTCCCCCATGTTTTCCAGTTTTGGCAGAAGGACCTGGCTTTTTGGAAGTGAAGATTATTTGAACGTGTCGGGCGTGAGAAAGTTTAACTTGTTTCGTGGAAGTGCCTCCAGGCACCAGCGATTGTTGAGAGAAATGGAAGGGAGCCGAAGGTTATTCAGAATGGCAAAAGAGCTATTAAAAAATGGAATTTCCACCTCATTGGACCCTTCATCTTGTTTATGTAACTTGTAACGACTCTTTTTCTACAACACAGGGTTTGAAAGTAAAATTAACATTTTGTTTTCAAAGGTCTACTTACTCTAGTGGAAGGTTTATATCCAAATATTTTTCTAGCCATGTTGAACACAGCTCGGTCAACAGTCACGGTCTTTGTTCAAGGGGTGTTTAAAAAGTTCCACAAACGAGAAAGTTCTCATAATGGCCAAATTACAAATTCCTGTCCTAACCTACAGGGGGCACTGCATCAGCAGCACAGTCGTACCCTCAGCCAATGATGCTACCCCACAGCCTTGTGCTGCATATGAAATAAGAAGTAGCTTGCTGTAACATATAAGGCAAGCATTGTGTAGTCTGCACATCATCGGGTGTGATGTCTGGATGTTGTCATCTGTCCATTTATGAGCGAGATTGAGGGGCTTTACCTCCATGGGGGCATTGTTCATAGATGTTTATCTTTTGAATTTTTTTTCTTAAATTCCAAGTATGTTGTTAGTAAAGTCTTTGATTTGTAAATTTTAACTCTTTCTCGAAGCAGCCGATGTAGTTTGTGGCTTTATCACTTTGGGAATGGATTTGACATCACTTTTTACCATGCACAGGTACAGTTAGAATGCATGTTAAAACAAGAAAAAGAGCAATCAGAGATTGCAGACCCTCACCAAGACTTCTTTTGAGTGGTGTATTTTTATAGGTTTTAGAGTAAATCCAATATGGCTGCCAAACCATGTGACCAATGACATCATATGTGTGAACCATTTGTTCCTCATGGACAGGTGGTCGTACTTGTAAAGTTTTGCCTCAATCTGTTCAGCCACTTCAAAGAAGATTTTTGAAGGTTTTTTTTTTTTAACAATATGGCTGCCGAATCACATGACCGATGACGTCAATTTTTTTTCTGTGGACCATTTTATCTCTCGATGACCCTCAAAATTTTTCATACCGATCGGATGTGGCATTCTACATTTGCAATTATGACGTCATAACGAAGACACCTATGACGTCATAAAAAGTCACACATTCCCCATGAAGAGTACTTGCTATGTGCCAAGTTTCAATTTTTTCTTGGTGCGGTTTCAGAGATACAGAAGTCCAATTTTTCCACGTTTTTCCAATATGGCTGCCACACCACGTGACCTAAGACATCATAATTGTCATTAAAACATTTCACATGAATAGTCGCACCAATGTTGAAAATTTTGTCTCAATCCGACAAGCAGTTGCAGAGAAAAACACGAAAGGTCTGTGTGGACAAACAAACAAAAATAGACAAACAAACAAACAGACCCAAATGCAATACCCTCTCCTTTGGCAAGGGTAATGAGGATTCCACTTGCTATCACACATTTCCATATAAAGATCACGTTTGCATCTCGTGTTACAACCATTCTAGAGGGCCAGGCCATGAAAAAATGCTTTTCATGTCATCCAATGATTACAGGTTAAAGGTTTTCCAGGGAATTTTAACCTTACATTCTTCCAACAAGGAAATAAATTTTTTAAACAAAGTTTAAAAGGTCCTTAAACAAACGAACAATGGATTTCCATGAGTTAAACACATTAAGTTTGCTCAGGGTGATGGTTAACCAGGGAATTTTAACCTTATATTCTTCCAACAAGGAGATAAATTTTTTAAAACAAAGTTTAAAAGGTCCTTAAACAAACGAACAATGGATTTCCATAAGTTAAACACATTAAGTTTGCTCAGGGTGATGGAGCACTTGGACCTATGACGTCATAAAGCACTTGGACCTATGACATATGACGTTCAGGGTGACAGAGCAGAAACCACTCGTTCAGGATGACGGAGCACGAACCACTCATTCAGGGTGACGGAGCCAACTTGGACCACTGCATTCAAGGTGATGGAGCACGAAGCACTCGCTCAGGGTGACGGAGCAACGAAGCACTCGCTCAGGGTGACGGAGACGAAGCACTCGCTCAGTGGTGACGAGCACGAGGCCAACTCGCTCAGGTGACGGAGCACGAAGCACTCGCTCCGGGTGACGGAGCACGAACCACTCGCTCAGGGTGACGGAGCACGAACACTCGCTCAGGGTGACGGAGCAGGAACCACTCGCTCAGGTGACGGAGCAGGAACCACTCGCTCAGGGTGACGGAGCACGAACCACTCGCTCAGGGTGACGGAGCACGAACACTCGCTCAGGGTGACGGAGCACGAACCACACTCAGGGTGACGGAGCACGAACACTCGCTCAGGGGTGACGGCGCACGAATCACTCGCTCAGGGTGATGGAGCACGAACCACTCGCTCAGGGTGACGGAGCACTTGGACCACTCCCTCAGAGTGACGGAGCATGAACCACTCGCTCAGGGTGACAGAGCACGAACCACTCGCTCAGGTGACGGAGCACGAACACTCGCTCAGGTGATGGCGCACGAATCACTCTTCAGGGTGACGGAGCACGAACCACTCGCTCAGGGTGACGGAGCACTTGGACCACTCGCTCAGAGGTGACGGAGCACTTGGACCACTCATTCAGGGTGACAGAGTAGGAACCACTCGCTCAGAGTGACGGAGCACGAACCACTCGCTCAGGTGACGGAGCACTTGACCACTCCTCAGAGTGACGGAGCACTTGGACCACTCCCTCAGAGTGACGGAGCACTTGAACACTCCTCAGAGTGACGGAGCACTTGGACCACTCCTCAGAGTGACGGAGCACTTGGACCACTCCTCAGAGTGACGGAGCACTTGGACCACTCCCTCAGAGTGACGGAGCACTTGACCACTCATTCAGGGTGACAGAGTAGGAACCACTCGCTCAGAGTGACGGAGCACTTGGACCACAACCGTAGTAATTTGTAGCGTGTCTCCACAAGGCACTTTGCCCTTATTTGTATAAATGTGTTATTTTGGTGATTTGTTTTTTCTTCCACTCCCTTTCTCTCTTGGTTCTGCTTTCTATTAAAATGTTCACATACCTACTGCAGTGCTGACCGTGTATTAGCAGGGATGAGGAGAGTGAGCGACATTAAATATAATTGTGGCAATTCTAACAAAAGCAGTACTACTACTACTACTACTCAACATGTCCATCTTAGGGGTTTAGCGACCTTCTTGGGGGTGTTGACCCTTTTGCATTTCGTTCTGTTGGGACAGGGTGAATATGAGGTTCAGGTAGGAATTTGGAATTTATTCAGAGTGCCGAAGATAGCTCACCTACTCTTCACGAAGGACACCATGGGATCTTTAACGTCCACCAACTTATTGTTATTATTTCATATACAGCCTATGGCTGCTGGTTGCACCATTGCTGGAAACGCACTGTGCCACTGATGCGTTGCCCCCCTGTTTCCAGTAAGCTGGTCCTCATTTTGCCAACCTCGGAAGGCTGACAGGCTGAATCAATCCACCTGGTTTTATCTAACGGCCGAACAGGGTGTTTAACTCAAAACCCTTAGATCTTTAGCCAGCCACCTTAGTCGTGAAGCTAACACTTGGCTTCCATCCACCAACTAATGCTGGCAGATGTGACGCCCAGTTAAACGTCCATCCGAGGGACGGCAAACACATTGATGAACTAGAAGGGCACTCGGTCGAGCGCATACCTCCACCACGTAATGCCTGATCCACGAGAACAGATCGGGCCCAATACATTTTTGAAATATCATGCTGGACATTACTGTGTCGTTTTTGGCCCTATATCTCTCAATGGTTAAGAATCACTGAGAAATTAAATAATTCTCGTATCCAGAACCAGATTCGGTTCTTCACCAAAATTGAATCAATTCTTCCTTGTCACACACACACCCTTGTCCTTGTCCACCAAGTTTCATCCAAATCCGTCCACAACTTTTTGAGATATCGTGTTATATATCCTTTTTGGCCCTATCTCTCAATGGTGAAGAATTACTTTAAAAATTCTAGAAGTCGGATCCGGATCTTCACCAAAATAGAATCAGTTCGTCCTTGTCAAACACCAAAGCTGTCCACAAAATTTCACCCGGATCCGTCCACAACTTTTTGAGATATCCTGTACACAAACAGACAGACAGGGGGGGTGAAAACATAACCTCCTTCACCTTCGGTGGTAGAGGTAATAACCCTGCCTGTGAAACACCGCGATGAGTTTATAACAGGGAACAGGGTTGGGGTTTGAACCCAGGCTAGACAGCACAGCTTCAAGGTAAGTGTGTGTACCTCAAGGCCATCCTGCCAGTGCCATTTATTCTGACATCTCTTTCTATCGTTTTCGTATTGCAACCTAGCTGTGTCCTGGACAGTTTGGTCATCATCATCCTTTCGAATGCAGCCGATGGCTGCTGGTTGCATCCTTGGCTAGGAACGTGACTGTGCCACTGATGCAGTGCCCCTTGTTACCAGTAAGCTGGTACTCATTTTGCCGACCTGGGAAGGATGACCGGCTGAGTCGACCCACTTGGTGTTATGTAACGGCACGACAGGAACTCCTTAAGACCTTAAGCCAGCCACCTTAACCGATTAAGCCAACACCAGGCTAACTGTGTATGGTGAAATGTCATCACATTTTGACCGAGTTTGACAAACAACGATTGTACATTGCTAATATAAAAAAAAGATAATATGTTAATAACATGTATCATCAAACTTTAACCACTAGATGCTGCCTTTAACCCACTGGGCTACATTGTAAAATTACCAAAAGTTATTTATCCTCGACCAAGCGTCCCGAAAAAGGAAAGGTACGTGCTGTCGCTGATTTTTCCACTTCCAACACTTAAAGTTTGCATTCTTCACCCCGAGGGAGTGTCATGAGTTTCAACTTCAAAAGAACGAATGACAAAATGAAGTTCTTCCTTAGGCGACGGCGACCCTTTGAAGTGGACGAGATGCCCTTTCCTGGAATCGGACGAGTTTGAAGGACGTTGCAACAAGTGAAAAGTCACGTGTGAAACTTTATAATTCGAGAAAAGTTTGCATCCCTTTATGTTCGCAGATATTTTGCTGATGAACCGTTTGGAATGGAATCCAAGAATAAAACGACGTGAATGAGAGTGGATCAAAGTGAGGATGTGTCCACGAAATCCACTGTGAGAGTTGGACGAGGAATTTTGATGACGTCTCGTCACGACGGTGGTTCTCATTAGGCAGAGCATTCCTTGCTCGGGATTATTTGATGATGATGATTCGTTGTTTCACAGCCCTGTAATCAGTTTCTTTAGTCTAAACGATCCCTGTCCCTGAAGCAAGAGCACATCTCCAAACGAATGTTTTTGCTTCTCTGCTGGGAATGGAGCGATTTGTGAAGGTCATGACAGGCACTGAGAAATCATCTTGGAATCAAACAGATGTTCAAGGCTGCAAGCGTTGTTTATTTACTGGAGAACTCGATGGACTTGAGGAACCGTGGGAAGTGAAGGTGTGAGGGTTATGGCAATTATTGAGTGTTGCTCCCACAGCCTGCCATTGGGAATGTGACTGAAGGAATTTACCAACTTTTCCTCGACTTGAGGTTGGAAGTAAAACATCAAGGATATCTTTGGGTAGATCAATCGTCGACCCGAAGCCTCGTTTGATATGTGCAAATCAGGACCATCTAGTTATTATGTACGCACCGGAAGGGTGATAAGGGTGGGTGGCTCCAAACAAAGGTGTACACAGGAGGTTGGAGGAAGAGGAGCTGGAGGGTCAACATTTAAGTATACATGGTCTCTTATTGTTGCATTTCGTTAGAACTATTCCAAATTAACAAGTGATTTGACGACATTGTGGTTTGGGAAGGATAAAAGGACTGGTTCCTCTTCATTTCAGAGTGATGCAGAAGCAAGACGTGTTCAAGAAGTTGTCGGAACAAGATACCCGCAATTAGTTCACGAAACGGCAATATTTAAAAAACAATTAATATCTGATTGGTAAGGAAATATTTTTCTAATTGATATAAATATATATCGAGATATTTTAAACATGGTGACGTTTCGTGGGCTCTCTCGTTCTCTATCTCTTAATTAGCATGCCAAACCTGACCCTCTCAACAGACCAGTTAGCTTTCTCGTGATCATAAGAAAAGTAAGGTAGTCGATAATATTTGCCACTGACCTCAAGAATAATCTTTTTGATTCTTTTATCTTGAGTCCATCAGTTTGGTTTCCGCTGCACTCATTCCACCCTGAACCTGCTGCTTCGACTGGTAACAATGGATGGACGTCCTCAATCTCAAACAAGAGGTCAAAGCCATCTCACTGGACGATATAGAGGCTGAAGTCCCTCAAGGGATCCTTCCTTCTTCCCAAAGGAAAGGACATTCCTAACTTCTCAGTGTGTCTACCTGTCTATTGTCTCCTCCCTTCGGATATACCTGAACCCCACCCATCCTGGTATTAGGCCATGAGCCAGACCCGGTAATTTTTGGCCACCGGTACCATCCGAGGGGAATAATGCTCATTGTAATTTTTGGCAGGGTATACATCTCTACAGTCAGAAACTATGTGATGGCATTGCATTGGTGGTAGCCTTTTGTGTTATTAGCCGTTACGTAACCCCATCCCAAAATAAACTTTTCTGAAACTGGCGTAAGACGGAAGAAGACATTCTATTTAAAAGTAACGGTTCTCTCTTATTATAGGCTATAATGGAGACGAT
>CM068955.1:84261243-84291967 GCA_035128595.1 Eptatretus atami | reverse complement strand
GTATGATTTATCACACAGGTAATAGACACTGATATATAATTGTCTCCAATGACATACCTTTCAACCGAGGCATGTTCAGCACTTTTTGTTGAGAAGCAGATGATCCTAGCAAAAGGTGAGACAAATTTCATTGTTAATGTTTGACTGATAAAAAAAAATGTTGGCAAGTTGAAGTAGGATGTCTTACTTACCTTGTACTGGCCATTTTGCACAAAAGCTTATTTAAGGGTAGGCATATAAACAGGGTGATAACACACAAAAAGCTACCACCGATGCAATGCTATCACATATTTTATAACTCTCGAGTTGTATACCTTGCAAAAATCACAATAAGAATTATTCCCCCCCAGAAGGAACCGACCAACCCTACTGGATCATGGACTATGAGGGAATATGAAAATCCTCTTCAAATTTCTAGTCTTTTGGATGAAAATTGAGGATTTTAGAAAATTGGCTTGTCAGGGCCTTTGGCCGATGTTGACCTCAAAACAGTGACCGCTAAATCACATGCTCATGTAACATGTGGTAAAGTTTCAATTTCCTCCGCTAAACGGTTTTTCATGTACGCTCTTAACAAAATGCAGACAAGAGCACAGACATCGCAGCTTGGATGTAATAAAAAAAAACAAATAAATAAATTAATAGCCACCAAAGATTTATTGGTTGTTGGTCGATGACGACAACCACAGAAAAAGCAGATTCTCGAACATCACTGAAACCTAAACTAAACATGGGAATGACCAATAATGTGGGGAATCAGGTGTCATGGCATCCTTGGTGATGAAACGCACAGCAGTAAGTGCGGGGGTACTCGATCCATGTGATGTTAAGGTTCGTAATGAAGGGTTATGATTCTCGCAGACGGTTCGATCGCAGGATTAGTGCGCCTTCAGGGCCAATTGATCCATCGATCGGGAATCACCAAGGGTCGTGCCTTGACATGGTCCAAAACAGACCTTATGTCGGGTCACCTGCAGGCATGTCCATTGCAGACAATTTAACCGAAAATCATCTGGGTCTCGATCGAGACCCACAGGGGTCGCTGTCTATTAAGGAGACCTCGGGATTGCAACGAACGTCAGTGTCATTAATTATCCCGTAAAACACAACCCCGACCGTTTGTGAGATCTTCGATTGAATCGATTAATGACAAAGGGACTATCTATTTATTATGTACGCACCATAGTGGGTTGGGTACACGGGTTTGTGTTTGCATACCTAACTAGAAGCGAGAACAGCACTCGGTAGAACGCATACCTCCTCCAGGCTGAACAGTTTACGTTTTTAGATCCTCGTGGAGATCTCTAAGTCTACTCATGGTTGTTCTTCTTCTTCTTCTTGTGGACTTTTTTGTTTCACAGCCTACAGTTTTCATCGAAACTCCTAGAACTTGGCTAATATATGTAAAACCCTGCGCAGACAGTAACCATCTCCGATTTTGAAAATTCCTCCGAGAAAAAAGTTATGACGTCAAAATATCTCGCTAATGGAAATCGCCTGAAAATTATCTCCGAAACTAGACAAGCTTTTTGAATTCTGTTTGCGGAATCGAACAGGGCATTAGCAGAGATAATTACCGCACATATGATACATCACTATGACGTCATATCATTTTTATGACGTCATTCCTATTTTTTGACTTTTTTGTTTCACAACCCAGAGTTTTCATCGGATCTTCGTGAAACTTGCCGTATATGCAGAAAGCCACGCGCAGGCAGTACCATCTCCGATTTTGGAAATTTTTCCTAGAAAAAAAAGTTGACGTCATATATTCGCGCTAATGGAAATCGCCTATACCATTATCTCCGAAACTAGGCAAGCTGTTTGAATTTTGTTTGCGGGAATCAAGCGGGCATTAGCACAGATAATTTATCGCAAACCTGATACATCACAATAGTCATATTCGTTTTTATGACGTCATCATTGAGGACGAGGATCTTAGCTCATTTGAGCTTGTTTATCCCACTGATAGGCCGGAACTGGATTCAGACCTGAACCAAAATTTAATTGGCTTCTTGTTGTCACCTCCCCAACTCGTCCACAACTTTTAAAGATATGCTGTTCAGTGTTCACAGACAGACAAACGTCCTTCGTCCACCTTCAGTGGCGGAGATCAGAGATATACACAGCTCCTAATACCTGAACTTAGGATTGTCACGAAGATTTAATGTAAAATTTTTATCAACCATGTACATGAGCCATGACATCCTTGAAGCAGTCATTACATACTTTGTCCAGTCACAATTCCCAGTTTCACTTTTCCTCCCAAATCGCCCTTCCATTGGATGACGTAACCTTGCGACGAAATCACTTTATCAGATGGTTTCGATCTGTTGGGTCATCTACATATTATGTTGGCAAAAAGGGCTGCAGTGTAAATTAATATATGGCAAGAGAAGGGAAATACAGAGAATCTAATGGAAAAGCAGCTCAAAATGCCCCCCCCCCCCCAAAATTTACGTACGTAATAAATCGACGGCTCCTCTTATTTATTTATTTTTTGTGAAAGGCTGTGGATACTTCAGTTGTCGTGTTCAACTGGTGTATCTGCTTTCGTTTCCTGGAAAATAACATCTGATCCGGATTTCCCACGTGATGTCGTGCCAGTAGGGGGCACTGTATCACTGAACGTGCTTCACTTAAAGCTGCCTGTTCTGTCTGTATTGTTGATGTTTCAGGTAAAATAGTGTATGAAGGAAAAGATTTGTGTTTAGATCTTATACGAACTAGTTACCAGTCTCATTTAATCAAATGTTTCAGTTGAACTCTGCCATTCATAATTACCCTACAAGAAATTATTAAAACATAAACTTGTTACCTTCGCCACCCAAGGTGAATGGAGGGTATGTTTTCACCCCTGTGTGTTTGTCTGTTTGTCTCTGAGCAGGATATCCCAAAACGTTATGGACGGATTCGGATGAAATTTGATGGACAGGTTGGGTGTGTGACAAGGAAGAATGGATTTGATTTTGGTGAAGATCGGAATCCGGATGCTAGATTTTGTTTTTTTCTATTTGTTAAGTGATTCATCACCATTGAGAGATGGGGCCAAAAACGATGTGTGGCATGATATTTCATAAAGTTTTGGATGAGTTATAGCAAAACTTGGTGGATGAGTTGGTTAACAAGAGCAAGCCGATTCGATTTTGGTTCAGGTCCGAATCCAGATCCAGCCTATCACGGATACAAAACGTAAACTGTTCACCTGGCAGAGATACGTGCTCCACCGAGTGACGTTTTCGTTTATTCCTATAACTCCCCTGGCACACAAGTCAATAAGACACACTGGGCCAGATATCTGGAACTCAATGCCATTTTAACATACGAACCTTCCCAACAAATTCAACATTTAGGTTTCGATTCAAGAAATATATTTTGAGAAAGTCCTCATCTTCATTTTTGAAGTGCTGATTGTACTATAATGGTCTCGCATACCTCTCGATAACTTCTCAACCTAAACGAATAAAAGTGTGTGTGTGTGTGTGTGTGTGTGTGTGTGTGTGTGTGTGTGTGTGTGTGTGTGTGTGTGTGTGTGTGAAATTTTGTAACACTCAAGGAAATTTAAACCCCTAATAATACTGTACATCCGATTATTCCTATTACTATGACTATCCTGATTATCTTGATTATCTTATATAATAATACGCTTATTCTGTTTGTCTGTCTATCCGACGATTATCTTCTTAAACTACTTGACCAGGGATTATAAAAACCCATTTCATTATAAAGGTCTTTGTCCAAGGAGGTCCGGTTGTTTATTTATTTTTTCCATTACAGATGACCTTGTATCTTTTTCATTATTATTATTTAGCTTACTTTACCATTATTTTTACTGAAGAATCATGAGATGACGAAATCTCGTGAGATTGTGAATTAAATGTTTTTTTATTCACTTTTAATGTTGTTCTTAACGAATGGGAACAGGAACAACCCAGGCATGTTTTAATCCTTCAGGCATTTTGTCTTTGTGCTCCTGTCGTTTTAGACGATCAGTTGTGCCTACAGTGGCCTTCAAAAATATTCACATCTTTCTAATGTTTTTACATTTGATGCCACCTGAGCTAATTTAATGATGCTTCAAATCAAACTTAATATATTGAGTCTTCAAAAACGACTACAAACTGATAAAGCTAAAAAATGCAGATAATATGTGAATAAGTTAGATTAATAGAGAAAATCAGATGATTCTCTTTGCATAAATATTCAATCCCTTTGCCCAATTAACCCTAAATCACTTCAGGAGCAAATTATTTGTTTGAAAAGTTACAAAATAACTGTAATAGATTTCACCTGCATGTAATCAGTTGTTTAACTTAAAAATGAAGCTCCCCCATTTATCTGACGAGTTTTAAGGTGAAACTCACTTGGTCAACCGAAAAAGCAAACATGAAGACCAAGAAACTTTCCAAAGAAGTCAGACATAAACTCGTGGAGAAGCACCATTCAGGAGAGGGTTATAAGAAGATTTCAAAGTCACTCATTATGCCTTTGAGTATGGTGAAATCCATCATTAAGAAGTGGAGGGCGTACACCACATGGCCAAACGTATGTGGATACATGCTCGTCCAACATCTCATTCTAAAATCATGGGCATCAATATGGAGTTGGTCCCCCCTTTGCTGCTGTAACAGCCTCCACTCTTCTGGGAAGGCTTTCCACTGGATGTAGACTACACATAACCTTTAGACCACGAAGACACTTTCAAACCCTTTGTATCTCTAACACAATTTAAGACCCCAAAGAGCCTTAAAACCGTTCATAACCCAAAGACCCATACAACCCTTAAGACTCCCATGACCCTTTAGACCCCTAATACCACCCCCCCCCCCCATTAACTTTTCAACCCCTAATACCCTCTCAGACCCTTAAGATCGGAAAGACCGTTAAGATCCTTTCAGACCCTTAAAGAACCCTCAGACCCTACATATCTATTTTTTTGATTTTATTATTGTCAAACCTCAGGAATTTTTCAAGATATCAGATTGAAACTTACACATCTTATTTGGATGCATGTGTGGTATATGTGTATAAAATCGGGTCAAAATTGGTCAAAGGTCAAGGTCAATGCCATCCAAAACATATTTTCAAAAAAACTATAAGGTGGCAATTAGAAAATGTATCAACCAAATTTGTTATGCACAACATTCCATCATGTAAAACACTTGATCGGTCAAATTTTACAAATTACCAAATTGCTGTTTCCATGGCAACTATTGTTTATTTAGATTTCACAAGTATCGTAATTCATGCACGACATCGTTCTTGTTTTTGTTTTGTTTTGGGGAGAGATATGTTTACACGATCAGCCTCACTCTACGCTGGTCTTCTTTGATAATAGTTTTACACATTTTAGGCCATGGGCTAGATAGGGCCACCGTGCACCCCCCCCCCACCCTCCAACAACACTATGTTTTTTTGAAGTGTCTGGATATGCTGAATACGAATTTGAATGTTAACATTGAAAATATTGGGATGCACTACCTCTTTTAGCCTCATGAAAGGGGTACCCTCAAAAATGAATTTTCGCATTTGTGCAAAAGCGATTTCCGTACCCAATCAGAATGGCTTCTAGACGACCCATTACACTGTCAGACTACACATATTATGCTTATATGAAACATAATCTCATGCTGGCTCCATGTATGTGTCTAAAATTAATATATCCAATATATTAATATAAGAACATAGCTGAACACCAGTGATGATGGAGATGATGAATCATGATGACGATGACAGCATACCAGAGGAACAGGAGTACTCACCTGGTGACAGCTCGGAGTCTGACCAAGATTGAAGAACATAGCTGAACCATTAGCTGTTGACATTGATTGAAATGGATGACAGTAAAATCTCATGATATTGTTACTTACCTGATGAATACAATGAAACTGTATGATCATGATAATATATCAACAGAAATATCTTGAAATATGTATATGAAAGATATACTGTGTTATCGCTTGGTAAAAGGAAAATGTTACAGACTGTTATTATTACCTACTATATGTAAATATAATGTTGGTTTCAATCATTGTTTGTAATCAGAATTTGGGAAATAAGTATGAATGTAGCACATTTATATGTATTGTAAAATACATTACTATATTATTTAGAGAGGGAAAATATACCAGCGATATTAACATGAATAATGTTCTCAGCAATTTATTTTATTTTTAAAACCCAACCCTGCTTTTGATTTTGTGAATACCGTTCTGTTGTTTATAGTGTGATAACATCATGTGTGTTCATGTTATCTGGATTAAATTGTATTTGGATACTATATATATGGATACCAAATTAAGTCAGATTCTTATTCTGGACTATTTGCAGAAGAAAAAAATGCCTTAAAAATAAGCTTTATTGAAACTTCTACAACACAGTAATGAACGGTTAATAAGACGATACAGTACATGTACTCAACATGTTATATAAGCTCTTAGATATATTAATTTTAGACACATACATGGAACCAGCATGAGATTATGTTCATATAAGCCATAATATGTGTAGTCTGACAGTGTAATGGGTCGTCTAGAAGCCATTCTGATTGGGTACGGAAATCGCTTTTGGCACAAATGACGAAAATTCATTTTTGAGGTACCCCTTTTCATGAGGCTAAAAAGAGTAGTGCATCCCAATATTTTCAATGTTAACATTCAAATTCGTATTCAGCATATCCAGACACTTCAAAAAAACATAGTTTTGTTGGGAGGTGGGGGGGGGGGTGCACGGTGGCCCTATCTAGCCCATGGCCTATTTGTTTGTGACATATTTGGTGGCCCTCTTCTACTCCAAGATATTTTGTGTGATAACTTCATTTTCTAGTTCCTGTATTCTTGTATTTCGGTCAATTTTTGTTGTCCATTTTTGTTGGTCTATTTTGTACTAATTTGCACTTATTACACTTTTCTTAGCCAAATTCATTTGAATGTCGTTGGAGTACCGTTTTACAAAATTCAGCTGTTCTGCCAATTTTTCGTCATTTGGTGTGAAGAGTTTTTAATCATCCATGTACGTACAGTAGATATGTCACCATTCCTGTTTCTTTGGATGTTTTTCTGTTGGCTGTTAGCGTGTATCCTTGTCCATGCTCATTAAAGAGGTTGCTCAGTGGGTCCAAAGCCAAGCTAAACAGGAGGAGGGAAAGGCCATCTCCCTGGAAGATCCCTGGAAAATCCCAACAAAAAAACTCCTCGTATTTTGATCTTTCCTTCCGAGTGCTGTAATATCAATGTGGTATTCCAGAGCTCCATTGCTTTCTCAGTTTGATTGTTCGGGGATTTATATTATATACCTACATGCATTTTGTTGTGTGTGTGTGTGTGTGTGTGTGTGTGTGTGTGTGTGTGTGTGTGTGCAAATCTAATTTATTTTATACACATCGGTGAGGTCTACTGCATTAATTGTCAAATGCTGTATCTTATAATTTATACAGCACACTTCAAGTTTTAATAACCTTTGTGACAATTTATCAGTAATAATATCACATTGCAAAGGCTTGTTCCGTCATGCATATAATACCCCAAAACCGTTACAGACCAAAAGGACTCTTTCATGGGTTTATGGCAGTGAAGTATGATGTCCTTAAGTGTAGTATTCTCAGCAGCTGTATCTCTGACTCAAGCCACTCAACCATGAACAGGATCATCGAGTCAGTTAAATGGTGAGGTAAGTTAATCCAGCGGGAGGGGAAAAACACTCTCTAATACTTCACATGTGCAGTAGACTGCTGCCATTGCTGAGGTTTGGGAACTGACTTGGTGTTTCTCACCTGCTGTTACGTCACCATAAACAATAACCAATCACAGTGGTTACTGATGATGAAAAAGTAATCCACCAACAGCACCCAAAAAAGCAAACTACCAAACAGCTCAACCACTTTGGAAGTTTTTCAAAAGTTACACCGCCGAAAGTTTTGGAAAGTCCAACTCAGGAATTTTTGGAAAGTCTATCTCTGGAAGTAAACTTCTGGAAGGTTCCAATTTGGAAGGTGCCACTGAGGAAGTTACAACTTGGGAGGTTTCTATCTCACCTAGGATTCTCCACAAAATTGGTAAGCCAATAAATTACAGAAACGCCCTCAGAATTAACCTCATTCAAGCTGGATGAGCCCTTTGGATAGACATCTGACAATACATCGTGTACACAAAAAGATTCGGTGAGGACAGACGATGAAGAAAACTATTTTCATCATGTCACATCTCATCACAACCCAATAAAACCAGTTGGACATTAACCCAGGATATGAACTCAGACTTTGGAACTTTGGAACTTGGAACATGATGATAATATTGGGGTGGAAGAAATGTGGTTTTGAGAGAGGGTGGAGAAGGGAGTGGGTTCGGGTGTCAGTGGTGAGAAGGAAATTGACGAATGACATACATATATATATCTTCTTCTTCTTCTTTCGGCTGCTCCCGTTAGGGTGACGCGGATATCCATATGTCCGCATAGTGATTTGGCACATGTTTTACACGGATGCCTTCCTGACGCAACCCTGGTCGCCTCTTACGACACAGGGATCTGGTACACCTATTTTAAACCGGGATATACACCGGCCCAGTACACTGGTACTCTTTCGCCGACCTCGGAAGGATGACAGGCTGAGTCAACCCCCTGGTGTTATACGACTTGGTATATATATATCACATACAACACATATATATGTATACATATACCTACATATATGCAGTATATATATATATATATATATATATATAATATATTATATATATATATATTCAGTGGCCCAACGGGGCTTGAACTCAGGACTTTTTGGGGTCCCAAGCCGTGCCCTACCACTGCGCCAGCACCAGGCTATTATATTATATATATATATATATATATATTATATATATATATATATATATATAATATACACACACACACACACACACACACACACACACACACACACATACAGAAACCACCACCACATTCTCACTGTGAATGGAGGGAATAGCCATCAGCTCTACCCGAAATCAACTAAACCAGTTGGCTAGGATTAATTCTCAACAATTGACCCTCCCACACTCCTCTCGCCGAAGAAGCGGCATAAAAGCAACCCAAGAAGACCTACACAAGGTAAGTTCTTTGCTGTTTCGAACATTCCAAGAGTTCCTCAACACTACAAAGACGTTCACACAGATAGTACACATATGAAGATACAATGCTACACACCCCCTCAGCTACCGACGCGGTTTCGGACACTAATCCAACAATATTCTAGTTTGTATTTTTAATCAATTTCTGAAGTTTGGGAATTTGCTTTCACTTGGAAGTTGTGGGTTACGATGTGTAAATAAAAAGTGGAAAAAGTCTGATTTAACGCATTTAATTCAGGCTATAAGGCAACAAAAGGTGAAATTTTGAAAGGGGGTGTAGACTTTCTCTAGGCACTGGATATTATATATATATATATATATATATATATATATTATATATTATATTAATATAATTATCCGTACATATACATATACACTGAATGGATGTTCGTTTTCTTGCCGATTGGGTGAAGATATATTTTCACTATTTCTCTAAATGACGGGAGTGGTAAGTGTCCAAAACCTACATTATGTTTTGTTCTTTCCAAACAATGTTCGTACTCGTAAAAATCACGAAATCTTCGAGAAAGTAAGCCAATATGAGAGAGTGAGCGTGAGAGTAAGTAAGTAAGCCAAAAAAGAGTATGTTTGCATCACATGCCTCTCATGACAGGTAAAATTTTCATGTGCATCGTGATCCCAGTGTGCAGAAGAATTTGCACATGGCTCAGCTGACCTGCTGCAGTGTGGTGTGTGTGTGTGTGGTGTGTGGTGTGTGTGTGGGTGTGTGTGTGTGTGTATCATGGTGTGCATCTCTGCCTCCAGGCCATCTTGGCTCAGGTCGAGCTCCCGCAGACACTCCCCATTGGCAGGCATCCCATCCATCCAACGCACAAGGAAGGACGGCTCCACGGCTGCCATAAATCTTCCCGTCATTGGCTGGGGGTGGACTTAGCCACAGGTCGAGGTGATAAGGTCACTTCACGAAGTTTATGACCTTATACATTTACAACATGTTATATGATCGGTGTTGGCACTGACACGTGAAGTCCCCTCTTGTGTCATTTCCGGTATTGTCATTTTTAATGCCCCTCTATTTAATATTGAAAATCTCATACTTTTACTTAATTAATGCATCAACGAGCCTTCTATTCATTACCTACGTAAATATGGTGGAATTTTCACTCCCCCTCCCCTGCGTACTCTCTATAATGCCCCTTCCTTTCCATCCCTTTACGGGCTCCACATACCACATGCCTTCTCCTATATTGCTTTCCTTTCTCTCTAAACTCTTCCCACACTCCCATGCCTCCTTCCTCTATCTCATCATCGTCCCTTGTCTTCATTTCTCTCTTTTATTCCATCATTTCAGCACCCCCATGACCCCATCCCTCATCCCCTGTGCACGGAATAAATAGGTGACCTTCAGCAGCTAAGAGTAGCGACCCAAAAATGTGAAAGGAAGTTTATTATAAAGTGAACTTTCCCATTCATCAGTGCATGCCACACACCTAGCGAGAATGTCATTCACACCTGGCGAGGTTACAAACACAAGCTAAGTTTTCAAGTAGCCCTCGGGGTGGCACCTGTTGACACGTAGTCGTAACAAAACAAGGATACGTTGAACAAAAGTTTGAGCAAAGCATAACCGACTCACCCCTCATCATCAAAGGGTATCAACTCCTGATATAGGCCTAGCAGTCCGCTTCGTGACCTTTGTTGTATCAGGCAAGTGCAATGATTGAATGCTTTGATTTATGCATCAGGTAAAAGGTATTGTGAGCATCATCAGATGTTTAATGTAGGGACTGTCAGCTCACTCCTAACGTGTACATATGGTAAAGTCCCTATCTGGTTCAACTGATGATCCGAGTTTTAGGCATCCACTGTTCACTGCCAACCAGACTGGTTTCCATCTAATTGTGCTCGTTTAGTATAATACTGAAATCTTCCATCTTCATGGTGTCATTTGGTAAAATGGGTAAAAGTTATTTTTGCATTGCATAGCGAGAGTAAGTTCACGATGTGACAAAATTGATGTTCTTCCTTAATTTCACCGATTATTCGTTAATTCCATTAATTTCTCATTCAATTAAATATTGTTCAAAACAACAATCAACTGTGAATTGAAAGTTATTAGATGTAATGTAACACTAACAGAAGATTATGAGGTTATTCGGATGTACATAAGGAGTGGCAAATAAGCATCGCTTCTAGTCTCTCCAACCAAGTAAGCAAGTATTCCCACTGATTGTAATTGTCAACGTCACTTGATTGAAAACACGTTATGAATGTTAAATGTGGTTACATTGTAAACGGGTACGCGCAGCGAAACGGGCACTCAGGGAGAAACGGACGCATATTGTGAAATGGGCACTCACTGGAAAACGAGGTGATTAGGTCATGAGGTGATGAGGTCATGCTGTGAAACAGGGCACTCGCTGTAAAACAAGGTGATTAGGTCATGAGGTGATAAGGTCATGCTGTGAAACAGCACTCACTGTAAAACAAGGTGATTAGGTCATGAGGTGATAAGGTCATGCTGTGACAGGCACTTGCTGTAAAACAAGGTGATTAGGTCCGAGGTGATAAGGTCATACTGTGAAACAGGCACTCGCGTAAACAAGGTGATTAGGTCATGAGGTGATAAGGTCATGCTGTGACAAGGCATCACTGTAAAACAAGGTGATTAGGTCATGAGTGATAGGTCATCTGTGAAACAGGCACTTGCTATAAAACAAGGTGATTAGGTCATGAGGTGATGAGGTCATACTGTGAAACAGGCACTCGCTGTAAAACAAGGTGATTAGGTCACGAGGTGATAAGGTCATGCTGTGAAACAGGCCTCGCTGTAAAACAAGGTGATTAGGTCACGAGGTGATGAGGTCATGCTGTGAAACGGGTGCTCGCTGTAAAACGAGGTGATTAGGTCACGAGGTGATAAGGTCATGCTGTGAAACAGGTGCTTGTGAAAACGAGGTGATTAGTCACGAGGTGAATGAGGTCATGCTGTGAAACGGGTGCTCGCTGTAAAACGAGGCGATTAGGTCATGAGGTGATAAGATATGCTGTGAAACGGGTGCTCGCTGTAAAACGAGGTGATTAGGTCATGAGGTGATAAGATCAGGCTGTGAAACAGGTGCTTGCTGTAAAATAAAGTGCGCTGTAAAACGAGGGTACACTGAAAAATAAGGGAGTGCTGTAAAAAGGGGGAGCACTGTAAAACGGGGGAGCGCTGTAAAACGGGGAAGCGCTGTAAAACGGGGGAGCGCTGTAAAACGGGGAAGCACTGCAAAACGGGGGAGCACTGTAAAACGGGGGAGCGCTGTAAAACGGGGAAGCGCTGTAAAACGGGGGAGCGCTGTAAAACGGGGGAGCGCTGTAAAACGGGGAAGCGCTGTAAACACGGGGGAGCGCTGTAAAACGGGGACGCGCTGTAAAACGGGGAGCACTGTAAAACGGGGGAGGGCTGTAAACGGGGAGCGCTGCAAAACGGGGGAGCGCTGTAAAACGGGGAAGACTGCAAACGGGGGAGCGCTGTAAACGGGGAAGCGCTGTAAAAATGGGGAAGCGCTGTAAACGGGGAGCGCTGTAAAACAGGGGAGCGCTGTAAAACAGGGGTACACTGTAAAATAAGGGAGTGCTGTAAAAACGGGGGAGCGCTGCAAAACTAGGGAGCGCTGTGAAATGGGGGCACGCTGTAAATGGGGGAGCGCTGTGAAATGGGGGCACGCTGTAAAACGGGGGTACACTGTAAAATGGGGAGCGCTGTAACATCGGAGGGAGCGCTGTGAAATGGGGGCACGCTGTAAAACGGGAAGCGCTGTGAAATGGATGCTCGCTGTAAAAGGGAGGAGCACTACAAACGAGAAGCGCTGTGAAATGGGGGCACGCTGCAAACCGGGAAGCGCTGTGAAATGGGGGCACGCTGTAAAACGGGGGAGCGCTGCATAATGGGGGCACCGCTTGTAAAACGGGAAGCGCTGAGAAATGGAGGCACGCTGTAAAACGGGAAGCGATGTGAAATGGGGGCACGCTGTAAACGGGTGAACGCTGCATAACGGGGGCACGCTGTAAAACGGGAAGCGCTGTGAAATGGGGGCACGCTGTTAAACGGGAAGCGCTGTGAAATGGGGGCAGGCTGTAAAACGGGAAGCGCTGTGAAATGATGCTCGCTGTAAAAGGGAGGAGCACTACAAACCGAGAAGCGCTGTGAAATGGGGGCACGCTGAAAACGGGAAGCGCTGTGAAATGGGGGCACGTGTACAACGGGAAGCGCTGAGAAATGGAGGCACGCTGTAAAACGGGAAGCGATGTGAAATGGGGGCACGCTGTAAAAGGGGTGAGCCTGATAACGGGGCACGCTGTAAAACGGGAAGCGCTGTGAAATGGGGGCACGCTGTAAAATGGGGGCATGCAGTAAAATGGGGGCACGCAGTAAAACGGGGGCACGCTGTAAAACGGGGCACGCTGTAAAATGGGGGCACGCAGTAAAATGGGGGCAGCGCTGTAAAACGGGGGAGCGCTGCATAATGGGGCAGGCTGTAAAACGGGAGCGCTGAGAAATGGAGGCACGCTGTAAAACGGGAAGCGATGTAAATGGGGGCACGCTGTAAAACGGGTGAACGCTGCATAACGGGGGCACGCTGTAAAACGGGAAGCGCTGTGAAATGGGGGACGCTGTAAAATGGGAAGCGCTGTGAAATGGATGCTCGCTGTAAAGGGGGGAGCACTGAAAAATGAGAAGTGCTGTGAAACGCGGGAGCGCTTAGAACGGGGGTACGCTGGAAAATTGGGGAGCGCTGTAAAACGGGGGCACGCAGTAAAATGGGGGCATGCTGTAAAACAGGAAGCGCTGTAAAATGGGGGACCACTGCAAAACGAGAAGCGGCTGTGAAATGGATGCTCGCTGTAAAAGGGAGAGCACTACAAAACGAGAAGCGCTGTGAAATGGGGGCACGCTGCAAAACGGGAAGCGCTGTGAAATGGGGGTACGCTGTAAAACGGGGGAGCGCTGCATAATGGGGCACGCTGTAAAACGGGAAGCGCTGAGAATGGAGGCACGCTGTAAAACGGGAAGCGATGTGAAATGGGGGCACGCTGTAAAACGGGTGAACGCTGCATAACGGGGGCACGCTGTAAAACGGGAAGCGCTGTGAAATGGGGGCACGCTGTAAAACGGAAGCGCTGTGAAATGGGGGCAGGCTGTAAAACGGGAAGCGCTGTGAAATGGATGCTCGCTGTAAAAGGGAGGAGCACTACAAAACGGAGCGCTGTGAAATGGGGGCACGCTGCAAAACGGGAAGCGCTGTGAAATGGGGGCATGCTGTACAACGGGAAGCGCTGAGAAATGGAGGCACGCTGTAAAACGGAAGCGATGTGAAATGGGGGCACGCTGTAAAATGGGGCATGCAGTAAGATGGGGGATGCAGTAAAATGGGGGCACGCAGTAAAACGGGGCACGCTGTAAAACGGGGGGCACGCTGTAAAATGGGGGCACGCAGTAAAATGGGGGCACGCTGTAAAACGGGGGAGCGCTGCATAATGGGGGCAGGCTGTAAAACGGGAAGCGCTGAGAAATGGAGGCACGCTGTAAACACGGGAAGCGATGTGAAATGGGGGCACGCTGTAAAACGGGTGAACGCTGCATAAGCGGGGCACGCTGTAAAACGGGAAGCGCTGTGAATGGATGCTCGCTGTAAAGGGGGGAGCACTGAAAAATGAGAAGTGCTGTGAAACGGGAGCGCTGTAGAACGGGGGTGCGCTGGAAAATTGGGAGCGCTGTAAACGGGGCACGCAGTAAAATGGGGGCATGCTGTAAAACAGGAAGCGCTGTAAAATGGGGACCACTGCAAAACGAGAAGCGCTGTGAAACGGGGGAGGGGCACTGAAAAACCGGGTAGCACTGTAAAACGTGGAATGCTGGAAAACTGACGTGCACTGCAAAACGGGGGGCACATTGTAAAAGGGACGCGCACTGTAAAACGGGGTGTGCTGTAAAACGGGGGACACTGTAAAAATGGGGGCACGCAGTAAAATGGAGGCACGCTGTAAACGGAAGCGCTGTGAAATGGGGGCACGCTGTAAAACGTGGTGTGCTGTAAAACGGGGCGTGCTGTAAAATGGGCACGCTGTAAAATGGGGGCATGCAGTAATATGGGGGCATGCAGTAAAATGGGGCACGCTGTAAAATGGGGGCACGCAGTAAAATGGGGGCACGCTGTAAAACAGGGGCACGCTGTAAAATGGGGCATACTTGTAAAACGGGGCATGCTGCAAAACGGGGCATGCTGTAAAACGGGGCACACTGAAAAAGGGATGTTGTGGTGTGAAACAGGGGCAGGGTGCACGCTCTAAAGTGGGGGCACACTGTTTAATGAGACACGCAGTAAAATGGGAGCACGCAGTAAAATGGGGCACGCAGTAAAATGGAGGCACGCAGTAAAATGGGGGTACACTGTAAAACAGGGGCACGCTGTAAAACGGGGCATACTGTAAAATGGGGCATGCTGTAAAACGGGGGCACGCAGTAAAATGGGGGGCACACTGTAAAATGGGGCGTGCTGTAAAACGGGGCACACTCAAAAGGGATGTGCGGTGTAAAACAGGGGCACACTGTAAAACAGGGGCAGGGGGCATGCTGTAAAGTGGGGGCACGCTGTTAAATGGGGGCACGCAGTAAAATGGGGGCACACTGTAAAGTGGGGGCACGCTGTTAAATGGGGCACGCTGTAAAAGGGGGCATGCTGTAAAACGGGGGCTCACTGTAAATGGGGGAATGCAGTAAAATGGGGCACGCTGTAAAACAGGGCGTGCTGTTAAAACAGGGCATGCTGTAAAATGGGGGCACACAGTAAAATGGGGGCACGCTGTAAAACGTGGCGTGCTGTAAAAGTGGCGTGCTGTAAAAACTGGCGTGCTGTAAAACGTGGCGTGCTGTAAAACGGGGCACACTGTAAAATGGGGGTATGCAGTATATGGGGGCACGCAGTAAAATGGGGGCACCGTAAAATGGGGGCATGCAGTAAAATGGGGGCACACAGTAAAATGGGGCACACTGTAACACAGGGGCATCTGTAAAACGGGGCATGCTGTAAAACGGGGCGTGCTGTAAAACGGGGCACACTGAAAAAGGGATGTGTGGTGTAAAACAGGGGCAGGTGCACGCTGTAAAGTGGGGGCACACTGTTAAATGGGGACACGCAGTAAAATGGGAGCACGGAGTAAAATGGGGGCACGCTGTAAAATGGGGCATGCTGTAAAACGGGGCACGCAGTAAAATGGGGGCACACTGTAAAATGGGGCGTGCTGTAAGACGGGGCACACTAAAAAGGGATGTGCGATGTAAACAGGGACACTGTAAACCAGGGGCAGGGGGCATGCTGTAAAGTGGGGGCACGCTGTTAAATGTTGGCACGCAGTAAATGGGGGCACGCTGTTAAATGGGGGCAGGAAGTAAAATGGGGGCACGCTGTAAAGGGGGCATGCTGTAAATGGGGCTCGCTGTAAAATGGGGGACGCAGTAAAATGGGGGCACGCAGTAAAATGGGGGCACACTGTAAAACAGGGGCACGCTGTAAATGGGGCATACTGTAAAATGGGGCATACTGTCAAACGGGGCATGCTGTAAAACGGGGCGTGCTGAAAAGGGATGTGTGGTGTAAAACAGGGGCAGGGTGCACACTGTAAAGTGGGAGCACGCAGTAAAATGGGGCACGCTGTAAAATGGGGGCACGCAGTAAAATGGGGCACGCAGTTAAAATGGGGGCACACTGTAAAATGGGCGTGCTGTAAAATGGGGCACACCAAAACGGGATGTGCGGTGTAAAACAGGGGCACACTGTAAAACAGGGGCAGGGGCATGCTGTAAAGTGGGGCACGCTGTTAAATGGGGGCACGCAGTAAAATGGGGGCACGCTGTAAAGTGGGGGACGCTGTTAAATGGGGGCATGAAGTAAAATGGGGGCACGCTGTAAAAGGGGGCATGCTGTAAAATGGGGGCACGCTGTAAATGGGGCGTGCTTGTAAAAAGGGGCATGCTGTAAAACGGGGCGTCCTGTAAAACGGGGCATAGTGTAAAATGGGGGCACGCAGTAAAATGGGGGCACACTGTAAACAGGGGCATGCTGTAAAACGGGGGCACACAGTAAAATGGGGGCACGCAGTAAATGGGGGCACGCAGTAAAATGGGGGCCACTGTAAAATGGGGCGTGCTGTAAAATGGGCACACCAAAACGGGATGTACGGTGTAAACAGGGGCACACTGTAAAACAGGGCAGGGGGCATGCTGTAAAGTGGGGGCACGCTGTTAAATGGGGGCACCCGCGTAAAATGGGGCACGCTGTAAAGTGGGGGCACGCTGTTAAATGGGGGCATGAAGTAAAATGGGGGCACGCTGTAAAATGGGGGCACGCTGTAAAATGGGGCGTGCTGTAAAAAGGGGCATGCTGTAAAACGGGGCGTCCTGTAAAACGGGGCATAGTGTAAAATGGGGGCACGCAGTAAAATGGGGGCACGCAGTAAAATGGGGGCATGCTGTAAAATGGGGGCACGCAGTAAAATGGGGCACGCAGTAAAATGGGGGCACGCAGTAAAATGGGGGGCACGCAGTAAAATGGGGGCACGCTGTAATGGGGGCACGCTGTAAACGGGGCGCGCCGTAAAACGGGGCGCGCTGTAAAACGGGGGCACGCTATCAAACGGGGTGTGCTGTAATACGTGGCATGCTGTAATACGGTCACGATTGCAAAACTGGTAAACTGACACGCACTGCAACACGGACACGTGCTGTAAAACGGGGCACACTGTATGAATGAATGTTTCTCAGTTCATCCTGGCATACTGACCATGGCTACATTGTATGGAAGTCATCGAGGTACTGCCATGTTGGGATTTGTCAATCAAATAACAAGGTTTTACGTTGTATCTCACAGGATTTTCATGTCCTGTGACTCAACGGGTATGTAAACGGACAGTCAGATGCCGAGTCTTGGTTCTCCAAGTTTATTGCAGACGATGATAAGTTCCTAGAAAAGCGTTTACTTTGGATTATTTATTTATTGAACTACATTTCGAAACATGGTACCTTGAGCTCAAGAGTATAAAAGAAATCGTTTTTAAAGAAGTATCAAAAGTTTTGCGAAACATTTACCCGTGGCTTTCAGCAGGGCAGAGACCTTTTCAGGTCTTGATGGTTGGAGAAAATTTTAGTCAAAAGTATGTGATTATTTCACAATTATTACTGCTTTAATGTTTGGTATTATAGTATCGGTCTGTGTACTCGTACGTCTATGTCCCATCTCTTGTTTTGGGGTAATAATGGATGAAATGAACGGGACATTGATTGATGTATGTTAATTGCTGTGGGAAGCAAGTTAACCCTTCATCAGAACAAAAGAGGGTCTATAGTTTGATGAGTCCTTCGATAAAGACTGGAAGTACACCCTTTAGATGTCCCGCATACAGTGAATCTCTTCAGGTGCAGAATTCAAAAGGTAGTGAGATAATAACAACACCTGCAGAGCTTTTAAGTTGTGCAAATATTTCCTTTTTGGAGATGTCACCTGAAAGACCCTCAGTACATGAATTGGCAGAATTTATTACAAAAGCCATTCAAATTATTGGGAGGTGCATGTGGAGCTACAGTGGGGTGGTGGAGTAGGCAAGCTGAAGCTGTCTCCCACCCTCCCCATCTCCACCTCATGCAGCCCCTCCCAATTTCCAAGAACTCCTCTGAACATCACATTTTTGTACACTCTCCACTCCGTTCTGCTTTGACCAATTTAAAAGGCAATACCCAAGCTTTCATTTTCCACAGATGAACCGTTCACACCGAATGCGTAAGATCAAGGTTGGAACAATCCCGCAACAACTCCAAGGCCAAACATCAAAGGCCCCGGAGGCTGGGAGCTACATGAGTTGCTGCCTGCGTGATGAAGGGAGGAGACCCGTTCGCTGCGGTGAGCCAGACTAAACAGGCAGGATAGCCGCATGGACAAGTGACTTTCCACGATCTTGTGCGAAGACCCTTGTTCCTGAGAAAAACCATCTATGGAATAACATTGGGAAAGACAAAACGTGACTTGAGATTGAATCACATATCATTATGTATGCCAGTATGAAGCCTGGCGGTGGCTTAACAATTAACGTGGTTGGCTTGTGATCTTAAAGTTCTATGTTCAAGTCCCCAACGTTCCAAACTAATACTTGGTGGGTTGAGTCAGAGCTCTCATCTTTCTGTGGTTGGCAAAACGAGTCCGAGCTCTGGAAGAAAACAGAACCATTTGAGTATCCTGTGTTGGAGTGGAGACCTGTCCAGGAGACCTGGAGACCCAGCCAATGAAATTCTCTTGGCATCCTTATGCACCTGAGGGTGTGAGGAGGGTCATCCATCTTTTTGAATCCTGAAGTACCCTTGCCTCCCCCATCCATGTTCGTACATAATGACCAAAAGGCCTCCACAACATCATGTGACCGATTTTGCATCGCTATTGGAAGTGTTTCATATGGATTGAACATCCATCGCACAATACTGCACTGGCTCTAAATGATTATCTGCTGGACATCTAAAGTCTTACCTCCGAGGCACCTGATTTGTGGGCACTGAGTCAGAAGGGACGTTGTGGAAACAATGGATAGAGAGCCAGTCCGAGGAATGTTATTTCCTGGGAAATGATTTGTTGATGTAGAAATGAAATACATGCCACGGGTTAAGGGCAATGTAATATCAAATTCTCAAAACATTTTGCCTTCATATGATCAATCGAATGATGTGATCCTCTTTAGACAACATATCTGAAAGTTAAGTTGCAATGGTCTAGCAGCCCAGATAGTGATCTGAAGCATGTGCAGGGTTGGAGTCTTACAATGGATGGTGATGTCAACGTCTGGGGCGTCTATACTGTCACGGTTGTGGTTCCCTCATGGCAGAGTGGAGCCGGGTGACATCACACGGATACCTGGTCATAATGGCAGGTTAAGTTCATTTTGAAATTTTACTTGTGTTTAATGATGGCTGTTGGGAAGTTTTCACGATATCATCGCTGCCACCCACCTTTCCCTTATTCAGGGGATTGGCTTCCGTATCAAGACAATACCACCCTCCGCCCCACTTCTTTCGTTAGCAAAGCCAAACCCTGGAGCGATTCTCATGTGAAGGTTTGAAGAGATGTACGAGGGGAGTTCAGGAGGTTCTACAAATCGGATAGTTTGTTGGCATCCTTGTGTTGGTGTTTTGATCATGAAAAACTTGCATGTGGAATTGTTACATGTTATTAGCTTGTTTTATAATGCCAGTTGTTTCAAAGTATAATCCAGAAATTTGTATAAATTGACCACGCTATAAACTGTCGTCCAGGTGTTTCAAACGCAGCGTGATTCATCAATGTGTGTGCCATCCCAGGAATGGACGATAAACATCCCACGGTGTCCTTCATGAAGAGTAGGCGAGCTATCTTCGTCACCCTGAACAAATTACAAATGCCTGCCTTAACTACTTAGTCGAGCATCAGGCCTGGCCAGTCGGTTCATGAATGACTTGAGCCAAAAATTTCCTCCCAGCTAACCCCACAAAAACGTGGGAATAATTGGAGCTGTTAGAAGACGAAGTAATATTGAGCAATTTTTATGCAGAGGTGAAGCTCGAAAGAAATCAACGAACCCATGGTGAAGGTGGTGTGTACGTGCAAGCACTGAGCCCAGATACCTCCATCCTATCGTACGTTAGCCAAATGGACGACCTGCCTTTAATGTGGACGGGAGTCCCTTAAAAGTTATTTCAGGTCAGGACGCCCGGCAGATGGGACCAATCCATAAACTGCTGCCCAGATCTCGCCATTATTCATGGAGGATTGTCATCCTAAGGTCACGGAAACATCCACAGACATTGGAATCTCTCAAGGCAGTGTTTTTCCTCTCATCCATGAACATTCGAGCATGTTCAAGGTCTCCGTAAAGTGGGTCCTTGGAGTTCACAATTGAGAGAAAGCTTCTCGAACTGTTCAATGGAGATCTAGTTCAACTTGTCAGGTAACTTATTACTGAACGTGATTTCACCACTGGGAACTTGAAACCAAATGGAACCCGTGCAATGGATATTTCACACCCAACCCTCGGCAACTAAGAGCACAGGCTCAATTTTTCTGGGATGGCAAGGGAATCCTACAGGTTGATTATAGGTCTCACGACGCTACAACCACAGGGGAATATTATGCCAATCTGAAGTAACATTTGTGGCAGGGACATCAAGTGGAAATGCTGAGGGATGTTGATCAAAGGTGTTCTCCATCATGACAACATACCTCCACACCGACCCATCTGGTGGAGACCGCTATTTGTGACTATGGCTTTGAGGACATGGGTCACCGCCCTCCGACCACCCACATACAGCCCTTACCTGTCCCCCAGTGACTCTTTTCTGTTTCGACGTTTCAAGTCATACCTGCATGGCCACTGACTCGTTGACGACAAAGAACTGACTCAAGCAACTGAGATATGGCTGAAAAAGCAATCTGAAAACTTTTAATTTTACAGTTTGAAGGAATAATGGAGAATATCCTGAAAATTTAAATAAAACGTTGGCCTATCTTGGACCATTGTGCATACAATATGTTGTTTTAAGATCATATTCATATTGAACTCCCTTCATATCAAAGGTAATTCGATGGACACAAAATTAAATATTATTCACTGAAGTACAGGTAGTGGACAAAAAATGAGGCCCCAATGTAAAGTCACTTAATATGGCATTGGACCTCCATGTGCGGCCAGTACAGCATGTATGTGCTGTGGCATAGAGTCCACCAGTGTCTGGACTTCTGCAGGATGGATGCGACACCATTCTTCCACGAGAAAGTCATTCAACTCATGCCTGTTTGATGGAGGTACAAAACGCTGTCCCAGGTATCGTTCCGGAATATCCCATAAATGCTTGATTGGGTTCAGATCTGGTGACTGAGAAGGCCATAGCATGTGGATAACATCAGTGTCATGCTCATCAAACCTTTGGATAACACGTGTTCTGTGGATGAGGACATTGGGGGTTCTGCTCTTGCATCCATGCTAGCCATCATTATAGGCCACTGGGCCTGTGCAGCATTCTTATACATGAGCCGAAGCATACTGTGATGTGATTTTCTTAATTAACACATGGGCCATACCTGTGTGAAGTCCGTTGCTTGTTGTCCCTCACTTACCCAGGTATTTCCACTTTTTTGGCCACTTCCTCCATATTAGCATGACATTGATTTTTGATATTTTGGGGAAATCTTCCTAAAGATTCATTGAAATGTTTTTAAGTTAAAGGATATATTTTATGTATTGTTCAGGTGTTTCTCTATTTTATGACATTGAGGGCAGCTACATGTTCTTTATAATATACTTTTCTCAATATACCATCCCCATCCCCACCCCACCACCCCATCCCCCACACACCCCCACACCACCACACTCAGCTCCACACCACCCCTAACTTCATCGCTTAAGGGGCTGTCACCTTGATGTTTTAGCCAGCGTATGGCAACGTATCAAAATGTATGTAAAACGCTGGCGTACGCTGACCTATTGATGTTTTTTTAAGTTTTTGGCGTATTCATAACGAGTTGGACTACGCATAACGTATTAGAACGTACACAGAACGTTTTGATAACTTATAGATAACTTATACCAACGAATGCTTAGCGTGTTGTCAGCGTTCACAACGTATGCCCAACGATAGTCTAACGTATGCATAGCGCGGCAGCGTATTGCCGACGATCACGTGGCGTAGCCTATTAAAGGCTGCCGCTCACGATTCAAATCAAAACCGCACTAGACATCGAAGTGTCAAGGCCCTGTCAACCTTGACGTTTTAGCCAGCGTATGCCGACGTATGAAAAATTTGCCGAATACGCTGGCACACGTAAATACGTTATGGGTAGTTTTGTATACGTTAAAAGCATGCTGAAGCACGCTGGCATACGTCGTAGTACGCCGAGCACGTCACAAATTTTAAGCATGCTCAAAATTTTTTGACGTATGCCAGCTATGACTCACACGTACCGCATACGCTGGCCATAAGTTGTAGGCAGTTATGCGATCGTTGACACACGTTACTTGTAAGTTACTCATAAGTCGAAACAGTCGAGGTAATGTTTAGCGTAACGAAATTATTTCTAACCTATGAGTAACGTGCTTTGAACCTATGTGTAACGTATCTCCAATGCACATTGACGTATGTAGACGTATTTGATCGATGTCTTCCGGACGACCCAACGATGTTTGTTTTTTTTTTCTTTTTTTTTTCTTTGGCATGACGGTGATGTTGACACTTCGATTCTAGTGCGGTTTATTCTAACAAATGTCACGGTTTTGGTTCCCTCATGGCAGAGTGGAGCCGGGTGACATCACACGGATACCTGGTCATAATGGCAGGTTATGCGGAACGTTTGAGTCATACGCTGGCATACGTCGAAAATTTTTGAGCATGTTAAAATTTGTCGACGAGCTCGGCGTACTACGACGTATGCGAGCGTGCTTCAGCGTGCTCTTAACGTATACAAAACTTACCCATAACGTATTCGACGTGTGCCAGCGTTTTAGACAAATTTTTCATACGTCGGCATACGCTGGCTAAATCGTCAAGGTGTGACAGCCCCTTTATGTATGTATAAGCTATGTATGAAAAGGGGCATATGGAGAAAAATAAAATGAGTGAAAAGAGAAGAAAAAAATCACAGAAGAGGAGTGCACACTGCACAAGGATGAGGGACAAAAGGAAAAGGAGGTTTAGAGGTGGTCTGAGTACAGAAAGTCTAGATCTTGTAAAGTGATAAAGGGAGGCCGAGGGGGGGGGGAGGGGAGGGTGCAAGAATAAAATAAAAGGATTTATTCTGAGAATGAACATTCTGAACATTCTGCCATTTGTGTACGTAATATGTGAATGCTTCCTTGTTTGACTTCAGTATCTAAAACAATGCTCAACGTTTCATAACACTGGACTTACAATCCCGATCTTCTTGGATCCAAAATGTCAAAGTTTAAATAAATTATTTTAAAAGCCAACAAACTCAAATTGCTATTGTTGAAAATTACAAATTTTAAATCAATAAAACGTGACAATGTTTTTGAAATTCAAACTAATTGTGATGTGAAGATTCACAACTCGTATGTTATTTTGTTTCAATTTTTATTATTTAATTTTTATTTTTCTTATCTGGCTGTGAATGAATGGGTAAACTGAGGTTTTAGGGATATTACAATAGTTACAGGACAAAGGAATAAAAATTTTGTTTTCATCTTGTTAATTTCTAGGAGAGTAATGAAACTTGTGGGCTGACTTGTTTTATTTTTTAGTCTAAAGGAAGAATGTAATTCAGGAAGTGTTCTTAAATGTGTTTCATTACGAGGACTGAATCAGCAATATGACGACGAAATTATGTGTGGAGATCATTCCAGAAATGTCTCCAATGTCCTTGCACCTTAAGCGGTGTTTGTTACGTCAATCTCTGTGAGAGCCCACACAACCTATATAGGTTACCTATTACACCTTCTTGTACACCACCGAGTGTACATGCATGGACAACAGGGTGATGGTCACACTGACTTTGAAACTCTTGTTTGAACATCTTCAACTTCAAGTTTGTATGATTACTGGAAAGTTGTTTCTTGTTCTTTACGAGCACAGATGGTTTCCTCCTTCTCAACTGAGGCTTTGATCTTCATGTAAACTGCATTAACAAACAACGTGAATGTCAATAGAGCAGAGACAACAAGGCGCGGCAGTATGCCACCCGGCACTTCGTGAAACCGATGGCGGTCACGCTACCGGAGCGCTTTGCGTGTCACGCCATGGCATTTTTATTGTTATTATATTTAATCAAAAGAAATGAGTCAACAACCTATTCTTAGATTTGGTTTTTCGCCTCAATTTTCCAGAGACGATGATGACATCTTCATGGACTCCAGTCCTCAATACAGCTGTTCCTTCTTGAGAGGATCAGCTCTAGGTCCATGGTTGAACTTGATTTACGGTGTTTATTGCAAGGGGAGGAACCACAACCGTGGTGACTCTTTCCTTCTTTTGTGCCTGGCTTCTGGAGCCAGCCTGCGCCACGCCGGGCACAGGAAGGAAAGATGGCCATGTGGAAAGCACTCGAGAGTGCACGATCTGGTGTCAGGTTTACATTTGTGCGACGTACTCTGTGCTGAGTTTGTCACAAATGTTCCCTTTCATCATATTGATGTGTTCCTTCCCATTGTTGTGAGTCGCTCATTGTGATAAGTGTCCGCTCAAGCCGTGGATCTCCACTTTCATTCGCATTGGAAGTGGTCGTACAGAACCCTTGATCCTGTGAGATCGACAATGGTTATTACCTCCGCCACCGAAGGTGGACGGAGGTTGTTTTTTCACCCCTGTCTCTTTGTCTGTCTGTGAGCAGGATATCTCAAAAAGTTATGGATGGATTCGGATGAAACTTGGTGAACAGGTTGAGTGTGTGACAAAGACGAATTTATTCGATTTTGATGATGATCTGAATCCGGATAGGAGAGATTAAAAATTTTTTAAGTGATTCTTCAACATTGAGAGATGTGCCCAAAACCGATAGATAGCATGATATTTCAAAAATTTATGGACAGATTATGACAAAACTCGGTGGATGAGTTGGTCAGGTGACAAAAACAAGCCGATCAGATTTGGGTTAAGGTCCGAATCTAGATCCGGCCTATCAGTGGGACACAAAACATAAACTGTTCAGCGTGGCAGAGGTATGCAGTCTACCCAGTGCCTTTCTACTTTTGAAAGGAAACATGCTATCTGTACACTCAGGAAAATCGATCATATTTACGCCTAATTTCAAACCCTTTATATGAAATTTGAAATTTAATCACATCATGACCCACCAAGCACCCCTCCTTTCCATGAGTAATGATGCAATTCTTAACTCTCACGTTTGTTACCTTTTCTTCAATGAAATGTTAACCTCTAAAAGAAAAACTTGGCTGCAATTTTTTTTTAATGGAAACATTGCACCGAGCAATGTGTGACTCCAATTTTCTACGTAAACAAAGCAATTCGTGGCGACTTTTCACTTCCGAAGCAAATACGATAACTCCCACTTCCAGATGTAATGGTTCCAGGAGATTAGTCATCATCTCCCACAGCCAGTACATCATGAAGTGAAGATACACCAAGTAATTGCACAATCCTGGTGAGATGTAAAACAGGCTTCGAAGTCTATTTATTGCTTCAACTTTCCACTCCCTTCAGCTGTTGCCCAAATGTATGGAATTGGTTACTCCTTGAAGAAGAAGAGGGCTAAAAATATAGCTCAAACTTTATGGATTCAATAGCTAATGGCTCAAAGGTAAATATTACAAATATAAATAATACTTCAATTATGATTCTAAATAATATTGCAGAATAGGCTTGACGTGATCTTACAATGCAAGAAAAAAAAGACATAAAATGTCATATCCCCCGTTGTTTTAGTAATTTTGCAATATGGAGTTCAAGGGCTCGCCCACATTTATGTACAATTAAAATGGCTGCCAATGTACCAGTCGGCCATCCTTGATAAGATCGCAAAATAAAGTGAGATGGACTTGTATGGCATCATGTACTGTGCTTTTGCCAAGTTTGAACAAAATCGGACCATGCTGTCTGAGAAAGAGTTGGGGACACATTTAAGTAACAAAATGGCCACCAGTCGGCCATCTTGGATCTGATGTCGAAAATAAATGATGTGCATATGTAAGCCATGATTCATAATCTGTGTGCCAAGTTTGAACAACATCAGGAAGAGCATGTCTGAGAAACACTTGAGGACGTGTTCAACTTTATTTTTATTTTTTTTTACAACGAAAATGGGCACCAGTCTGCCAGTTTGGATCTGATCTCGAAACGAAATGACGTGAATATGTATTAAGCAATCATTCATTATCTGTATGCCAAGTCTGAGCAAGATTGGTATATGTATGTCCGAGAAATGGTCGAGGACGTGATCAATACCGTTTTTTACTATTTACAACTAAAATGGCCACCAGTCTACCAGTCGGCCATCATTGATCAGATTGCAAAATATAGTGAGGTGCATGTGTATGCCATCATTTACTGTGCTTGTGCCAAGTTTGAACAAAATCGGACCGTGCATGTCTGAGAAATAGTTGGGGACACATTTAAGTAACAAAATGGCTGTTAGTCGGCGATCTTGAATATGATCTCGAAAAAAAATTGCAAAAAGTACAAAATTTGTATTGTTGGTGCAGGTTTGATGACTATTCCAACATTGCTTTTTCCACAAACACTTAATCTCATTTGCCAATGAGGGTAATTAAATACATTTAGAATCGATGACATCACTCCGAGCGATAAGACCAATGACGTCATTACAGGGATTCTGATTGCTGCCTGGTTTTATTGACGGGACACTCCACTGCCTTTACTTTTTCAAGTATAATTTGTAGTCACTGAAAAAAACAACGAGATAAATAGCATCCCCAGATTAAGGTATGAAAACGGGGAGGGGGTGTTTTCATCAAGCATTCCATAATATTTTAGAGGGTGTCTGTTAAAGCGTTATGGAGCATTACAGGGAAGTGGGGGTTTTTTTTATATACACACTGTCGAGGAGGCTCATATAAGAGCAAACACACAGAACATATAACAAGGGTTTCAGAAGACAAGAGGGGGTGAGAGGGAAGGATAAAAAACAGTGCGGAACAGAGACATTAGGAGATCTGTGGAAGGGAGAGGGATGGGGTGGTATACACGGGGTAAACAAGGTGGACACAACAAGGACTTTCATGAAGGAAAGGAGGGAATTTGAAGGAAGTGGGTTTAGGGTGGATTAGCAGGGGTAGAAAAGATCATGGTTTTGGATGGGGGAAGTGAAGAGATGGTGGTGAACAGCTCTTTTGAAAACCTGGAGGGAAGAGTGGGATTGAAGAGAGTGTCGGAGTTTGTTCCAAAGGTGGGAAAAAAGAGGAATGAAAGAGTGAAGGTGAGCAGTGATTCTTGATTTTGGTAGTTTTACCAGAAGGGGGTTGCTGGCAGACATTGAGCACCCTATGCCTGGTGTTGGCTTAATGGTTAGAGTGGTGGGCTTGGGATCCTTGGGTCCTGAGTTCAAATCCCGCTCATCTGTTGAATTAATATCAGGTGGGGTTAACTCGGCCTGTCATCCTTCCGAGGTCGGCAAAATGAGTGCCAGCATGCTGGTATACTGTGTCAGAGTGGCGACCCATCCAGGATTGTGCCCAATAGCCAAAGAGACTGCCTAAGCAGCACCAACGCTCTGCACAGAGCATGGTCCCAATCTCCTCTCCTCCTTGAGCGCCCTGCAGAAATATGGGGGGGAATATCTCAGACAGAGCAGAGGGGCGAGGCCAAAGAGGAGATGGTAGAGGATAGACCACCAAACTGCCAGCGGTGAGAGAGTAAGAGACCCAAAGACTCAGCCACATTAATGGGAGATACCAATGATCCTAAATGCCTTGGTTTCCACAGCACGATGCTGAGAAAGGTGAGAGGCAGGAGCACCAGCCCAGAGAGGGGAGTAGTACTCCATCAGGTTGCGGACAAAAGCTTTCTATGTGGTCAGGAGCTCAGGTGTGCCAAGGAAGGACTTTGCATGACGGAGGATGCCCAGTCGGCGACTGCTTTGCAGCCAGTCAAAGTTCAATTTGGGCAAAAAAGTAACAAAAAATTACGTAGTAAGTAAGTAAAAGTAAGTAAAAAATCCAAAGTAAAATAAATTACGCATTACGTAATTTTTGAATGGCCCCCAAAATCACATCCTTATTATCTTTTATTTAAGTAGTCGGAAATACCACCCATCGCTTTGCTTATGGGAATACTAAGAGGGGAGGGGTGGGAGAGTGAGGAGGAGGAGATTGGACCTATAATCTTGCAGAGCGTTTGTGCTGCTTAAGCAGTCCCCTTGGCTATTGGGCACATCCTGGATGGGCCGCCACTCCGATACAGTTATACCAGCAAGCTGGCACTCATTTTGCCGACCTCGGAAGGATGACAGGCCGATTAACCCACCTGGAATTAATTCAACAGCTGAGCAGAATTTGAACTCAGGATCCCGAGGATCCAAAGACCACCACCTAACATTAAGCCAACCACAGGCAAGAATGAGGAGTAGAGGGGGAAAGAGAGGCGAGAGGAAAGGGGAGCAAGAGATGGAGGGCGAGCGAGTAGGGTGGGAACAAGGCAAGGAGGAGAGGAGGGAGGGAGAGTGAGGAGGTGGGCAGGGAAGGCAGTGTGAGGTGAGAATGAGGAAGGCAAACGTGTGGTAGAGCATTAATTACGATTCTTCTGTTTCATCAAAATGATTCTGCATAGAATAACATTGAGGATATAAAAAAATAATGTCTGAAATCCATTTTCTACTGGTCATGCCATAAATACTGCTCAGAGACAAACACCACCAGGACACGTCCGGAGATAAACACCGTCTGGAACCAAACACCGCCAGAACACATCGAGAGACAAACACCGCCCAGACGCGTCCGGAGCCAAGCCATCCGGAGACAAACACCGCCCAGACACATCTTGAAACAAACTCCCGTCTGGACATAAACACCACCTGGACACGTCCAGAGATAAATACTGCCCGGCCATGTCTGGAAAGAAAAAGAGCATCACCGCATACGCTTTGCTTATGGGATACTAAGGGGGGGGGGGGGTGGAGAGGAGGGAGGAGTTGAGACAAAATCTGTGCAGAGCGTTGTGCTGCTTAAGCAGTCCCTTGGCTAGTGGCACAATCCTGGATGGGCCGCCACTCCGATACAGTATAGCGGCAAGCTGGCACTCATTGGCCGACCTCGGAGAGGAATGACACCGAGTAACTCCACCTGGAATTAATTCAACAGCTGAGCAGAATTGAACTCAGGATCTAGATCCAAGAGCACCACCCTACATTAAGCCAACCACGCAGGCATAGAATGAGGAGGGTAGAGGGGGATAGAGAGGCGATGAGGAGGAAGGGGAGCAAGAGGGAGGGCGAGCGAGTAGGGGTGGGGAACAAGGCAAGGGAGGAGGAGTGAGGAGGGAGGGAGAGTGAGGAGGGTGGGGCAGGGAAGGCATGGTGAGGTGAGATGAAGGGAAGGCAAACGTGTGTAGAGCATAATCATACTCATTCTGTTCATCAAAATGATCTGCATAGAATAAACATGGAGATGGAAACAAAATAATGTCTGAATCCATTTTCTACTGGTCATGCCATAAATACTGCTCAGAGACAACACCACCCAGGACACGTCCGGATGATAAACACCGTCTGAACCAAACAACCGCCAGAACACATCGAGAGACAAACACCGCCCAGACGCGTCCGAGCCAAGCCATCCGAGACAAACCCGCCCAGACACATCTTGAACAAACTCCCGTCTGGACATCAACACCTGCCAGACACGTCCAGAGATAAATACTGCCCGGCCATGTCTGGAGAACAAACTGCCAGGACATTCCAGAGATAAACACCGCCAAGACACATCCAGAGACAAACACGGTCTGGAACCAAACAACCGCCAGAACACATCCAAGACAAACACCGGCCAGACACGTCCGGAGCCAAGCCATCTGGAGACAACACCGCCCAGACACATCTTGAGACAAACTCCCGTCTGGACATAAACACCACCTGGACACGTCCAGAGATAAATACTGCCCGGCCATGTCTGGAGACACAAACGGC
>CM068955.1:84240288-84253098 GCA_035128595.1 Eptatretus atami | reverse complement strand
GCGAGGCGGTCGCGATTCGAGTCACGTGGCCGATCGCACGCCGGCGGGCGCGAATTCGCAACAATATCTAACATATGATTTTTAAGTTTTTGTTTGTCTGCTTGTTTGTTTGTCTGCACGCGCTAATCTCCTGAAAGGTGAAAGATAGGAGCTAATCACTGAAACAAAAAATGTCGGGATGGGCCCCGGGAAGGTTATCGGCTATGTGGCAAGGCCCTCGGCCGGGGAGTGGGGGGAGGAAAAGGGGTGTGTTTCCCCCTCACCAACCCCCTTAGCCTATGACTGCCATGGCCCAATAGGGAACTGATACTGTGCTCGCGTCAGACATATGTATAGAAGATTAAATTCATTCAAAAAGAACCCGGGCAGCGCCGGGTGCATTCACCTAGTACTGTATACAACCCAAAAACCTTGAGTAGCTTTCACCCTTGTTTTGGGGGAATTTCCAAAAACAAATTTAAATAACGTTGCATTCTGAATGTTTCAAGGAGATGCACATAAACATTAATGTTTATAAACAGCTGGCAATCGTCATGTGACAGGTGGAAAAAATTTGACTCGGTAATTTAGAAAACATGTTAATATGACAAACGGCTTGGAAATCGGGTGTTATCAAATGTATTTTTCTTTGAAACACACAACAAAAAAAAAACACGAAACGTTTGTAAAGCACACCCAGTTCATATAAAATAACAAATTGCTTCAGAAACAGTCATGAGGCCAAAGGAAAACGTGATCACTCGTACACTGCTGAGTTTAATAGTTAAAACCTCCACCACCCATCATCATCATCATCATCATAAGATACAGGATGAAACTTTACCACCACCCTGCCCGTAACCAAACATGCAGCCATGCACACACACCCGCAGAGACTCCCTTTACTGATCCAAATTTACCCATATGTACCTCCTCTACCTTGTTGCAATTGCCGACAGTACATCTCAATGTTGACACGATTTGTACTGCTATCGACTGTCGGGCACTCGGCAAGTTGCTTAAGTACTCAAGCAAACACTCCAATTAAATGGTTGATAAGGAACAGCTGGCTTAGCAAGCGATAGCAAGCTGATTGATGATGGCCCATACCCGCAAAAAACTAAACATTGCCGATTTCTTAACATCTTCAGATTTCACTTCAGATTTCAAGTTATTTAGTCCACGTGATCTGATCCTCCAAACTCAATTTATATTTTATGTACTTGAATGAGTCCGTGAGAGTAGATCATGAAAAATTTCATCATATAATGCATGAATTTGCTCCAAGGTCATCATTTTAAAATGACAGCACTTTCAAAAGTGATGTAATCAGGCATTCGATGATATCAGTGAGGAAAGTTTAAAAAAACACAAAAACACATTTTGAGTGCTTTATCATTAATAAACCAATGCAGCCTATTCCAACTCATGGCATTGTTGGGCAGGCTGAACAAAATGGTGAATTAAGATCCCAGCAAGGTAACCGGAGATGCGTCTTAAGACCCCATCGAGAGCGAGGAGTCAGAGGATGTGCCTGATGAAGGATATAATTAAATTAGGCTGTTAGTTATCTTCAAAAGGGGTGTTGAAATTAACCCAAACACCCAATTTTCATCCATACACTCTTGGAGTTTCCTTAGTATGCATGTGAAGTTTCAGCATGATAGGTTTCATGGTTTTGGAGTTATGGAGGACCCACATACACAGAGACTGACTGACTGACATCAACTCACTTTTATTATTACAACCCGTGTACGGCGACATGGCTGCTCGCTCTAGATGGAAAGCTGGCCAACGCGACTAGCCGATATTCATGTACATGCTATCAATCAATTAGCACAATAAATATGATTATCACATCCCTCTTATTTGCGCCCAGAAACCCGCCTTGTGAAATTTCAGGCATGTTTCCAAAGAGACTCTAACAAATGGCAGCCCTGGAATTCCATTTATCTATTCGCTAAAGATTTTATTTTTTATATGATGCTGTAAGACATTCTCCTTGGCACAAAAAAAACAGGTCCCTCGGAGGTCCAGTTTCGGAGGTATTGATTTTTTTTGTACAGTCCACAATAAGTGTACGATGTACGATAAAGTATTTTAGCTGTTGCTAAGTAACGAGAGTGTGCATAGCAACCATTCATTTTTGTGTACATGCTAGCCACATTTACACATTTCACCCAAGTTTCATCAAAATCAGACTCTCTTAGAGATATTCGCAATTAACCGTTTCTGAAATGTTCGACATGTACTCGCCCAAAACCTATCTCCTCCTACAAATATTTTTTGTTTGGGCTGCAAATTGGCATGAAGGGAGCTAGATAGATTGCGCACAGAACTCTAAGCTTCGATTTTTCGATTTATTTATTTTGATATTTTTCGATTTTTGACCACTTTAAAGGGCCGTTGCTATGCCGTTGCTAGGGCCCGGGGTCCCATATTCGAAAGCACACGATTCCCAGAAATATTTGTCCTACCTACCAAATTTCATTGGAATCGGTTGAGTGGTTTAGCCCCTAGGCTTGACCAAAGTTTCGCGGACAGACAGACAGATGGAAATGTCCAGAATAAGGGTGCTCTAAGAGCAGCCAATACATTTATTTGGGTGTGGGAAAGGGGGGGGGTTATTCTGGTCATCTGGGAGGGGTAAATTGCCTTCTTTTGGGGGAATGTAGAATGTATAGTGTAGTAGATAGTAGAAAAATCGTGCAAATTATGATACAAGCATCAAATTTGGCATTGCTGTTCTGCAGGGCTTTCTGATCAAATCTGCCTGATTGGCCATTTGAAAATCCAAATTTTGAAAAATTTGAAGAAAAAAAAAAAACCTTCAAAAAAATTTGAAGTCACAGCTGGCTGAAATTCTTGAAGCGCAAGTGAACATCCCAGACAGAGAACCAAGGGAGATGCAGTCATCATTGATGGCTCAGCACTTATCAATACCCTACCTCCACGCACTTCAAAGATATTTGATGACTATGCTAAAGAAGACATCATCCCAAAGGTGGAATCCTATGGTGGCAGGTACGAGAGGGTGGACGTAGTGTTTGATGTGTACAAGAAGTCAAGTCTGAAGTCCGAGGCAAGTCGAAAAGGGGCAAGGAATCAGAAGAAGAGTGACAGGAACCAGTAAGACCCAAGTAACTGGAGAAGCTTTCTTCGAGATGACAGCAACAAGACTGAGCTGTTTCACTTCCTTGCGGAAAAGATGTGTGAAGCACAGACGACAAGCACAGTCATTGTCACAAAAGGAGAAGATGCCATTAGCAACACAAGGAAGTCACTGGATGCTGTCTCCATGTTGTCATGAAGAAGCTGACACTCGAATATTTGTACACGCCAGGGATGCAACGACGGATGGCAGCAAGTCCATTATCATTAAGGCTAATGACACGGACGTACTAGTCATAGCAATATCTGTACTGCCATCCTTACAGGAACTAGGTCTTGAGAACATGTGGATTGCCTTTGGCCAAGGAGCCAAGGCGTGATGGATTCCCGTCCATGAGGTAGTTTCTGCAATAGGGCCTGAGAAGCTAGAGGGATCCCATACTTCCATGCGTTCACTGGATGTGACGTCGTGTCTGCCTTTCGCGGTAAAGGGAAGAAAACTGCATGGCAGACTTGGAACGTCTTTGATGATGTTTCTGAAACATTCACCAATCTCAGCCAGCATCCAACATAGATTCGTGATCTTGACTTTTTTGAAGTTCTTTTTTTTTCTTCAAATTTTTCAAAATTTGGATTTTCAAATGGCCAATCAGGCAGATTTGATTAGAATCCCCTGGAGAACAAATGTGCCAAATTTGATGCTTGTATCATCATTTGCACGATTCCTCTCAAAAATTGCTGTTATCTGCCCCACTAGTAGGAGGCTTAATGACTTTTGTCCTGTTTGCTGTTGAGGAATTGAAACGAAAAGCCTTCTTGTGTCTTTATTAGCCAATCATTAAGTTCTGCCTCAGTGGTTATTTTGAATTGTAGCGGACATGGGGTAATATATATTCTAAACTTCTTACAGTCTGTTGTGTATTCTTGTTGAATTCTAGAGCCAATAAAACCATAGAAAACTGAAAGATCTTGGTCAATTGAAGACTGTTGAAGCTACGACAGAATATTTCACGAAAACAAAATCGAATATATGGCCGTTATTTTGAGTCTGCCTTTAAAGGATTAAAAACTCAGAATCGAATGTGGCAAACACTTTCATCAAACTCAGCATATCCTAAAATACATAGTGAGCCTGAATGCCAATCACTAACATTAAATGTTTCCAACTACCTTTTTTAAGTTCAAAAAAAAAATTGTCCTCGAGTATACATCATCCTGGTGGAACTTTTTGCCATCTTTCAACTTTGCTTTCGGTGGGAAACATGGGGATTTGCGATGGCTTGCCATCAACTTCGTTCTATTTTATTTTTTTTGACCAAAGTACCTTTTCATAAAGCTTTTTGCATGAAGCCTAGGAAAGCAACCACAAACAACCACCCAACATAAACCTTGCCAAAAGACTGCTTGGCAGCACCGACACTCTGCAAAGAGTATAGTACATGGATTATTGAATGAAGTAAGCCATCTTCACAAAATATATATTTGATGATGAGCTTTAATCAACATTGTTACAATTCGTTTAAAATACTTTAAATAGCAACTGAAAAGTTGTTAAATATAGTGCGAAGTTGCAAATACGCACGTACGTAGCCGAAAATAGTTTGTAGTTTATTTTGTCCCGAAATATAGATGATAAGTAATTATATATATAAAGCATTATCATTAGTTGTAAACGTGATAGGACGAGTTCAGTAAATAACGACGCAATCATAAACAATGAAGTGACATGCCGGACCAGAGGAGAGAAAACTTTCAACAAGAACGACACAGATAAGTAATGTTGTTATTAACCCAAATATCAACTCTGTAAGTTCAAGACTCAAAAACAATATTTTATTTACTCTAATTATAAACGTTCTGGAGTGCCATTCCATTTTGGTAATGTATGACAAATTCGAATAACTTTTGCCTACTGTTTAGAAGGGTGTCACGAGTCCAGAGAGTAATTATATCACGTTATCCTCATTATTTACATTATTAGGAGGCTCCCGTGCACCAGACACCCTCTCTTAGTGCCATAAGCTCGAAGCGTGCTCTGTAATTGGCTCCGAGTCCAGATCGGACTCACTCTGCATGATAAGACTGGCCAAGGGTTCATGGGACGGGAGGTGTACATGTGCAGCAGACAAGGAAACGCAGACACTTTCTCCATCAATTCAAACTTCTCTGTCAAGTTCTGATTCAGCATTTTTTTTGTTATTATTCTTCAGTTTTGCTTCCTGCACCGCAATTATTCATCAATCGGTTGTTAAGTCACACGATTACAGAATACAATATGTTCAAGAAAATTATGTTATAACAAACTTTTGAAAGAACAGTCATTTTAAGGCATTTTGTCTACCTTATACAATCCAATGTACTTATAAAGCTATGTGATACAAGAATGATACCTTCTTAATATAATTGCTGGGTGGATGAAGGAACCGGAGGTTTATTTGTGTTGTTGTATAGCATGGGCATGTTGGGCCGAATGGCCTCCTCCTGTACTAAACGTTCCTTGTATTTCCTCGGATGATGACATCACAACTGACCAGAATTGAAAATAGACAAACCATACCATAAGGGTGTATTACAGATTTAAAGACACCAGGCATGTCTATGCGTCACTTCACTGACGAGTTTAATCAAAAGACAGCATATTGCACTTCACAAACATATTCCATGTCTATCTGTGAGCCTCAATGAAGATGTAAAAATAAAGTGAAACAAACAAAAACTAGAGAGGCACTCTTCCACGTCGCCAGATATGCCTCTGCCGATATTATTACATCATTGTACATACTTGTACCAAGTTTGATTTCAATCACTGAACCCAGAGATTCAAAAATATTTCACATGTCTGCAAGATTATAACTGTGATGTTTCACATCGATTGATGAAGCGGTTCAAGAGAAAGATTTTTTTTTTCAAGATTTTCGTTCAAACCAATATGACTGCTAGACCATGTGATCTCTTCATTATTCGTGAACACCCTGGTATCTCCAAGGCTTGGGAAACGTGTAAGTTTTTCGAATAACTTTTACCACTCAAATAACTTGAATAACCACGACCACATACAAAGCTTTCGTCTGCAGCCTGATGCAGTACTGCTCTCCCCTCTTGGCTGCTGCTCCTGCCTCTCGCCTTTCTCGACTTCACACTGTAGAAACCAAGGCATTTAGGATCATTGGTATCTCCCACGATGAGGCTGAGTCTTTGGGTCTCTCACTCTCTCATCACAGGCAGGTCGGTGGTCTTTCTGTCTTCTACCATCTCCTCTCTGGTCTCGCCCCTGCCCCTTGCTCTGTCTGCGATATGTCCCTCCCCCCCCACCCCCATATTTCCCAGGGTGCTCAAGGTCCACCAGCAACCCCGTTCTGAAAAAAACTACCACAATTAAGAATCATTGCCCACCTTCACTCTTTCATTCCTCGTTTTTCCCACCTTTGGAACAAACTCCCACACTCTCTTCCATCCCATTCCTCCCTCCAGGTCTTCAAAACAGTTGTTCACCACCACCTCTTATCTTCCCCCATCCAAAACCACGATCTTTTCTACCCTCGCTAATCCACCCCAAACCCACCTCCTTCAAATTCCCTGCTTTCCTTCCTGAAAGTCCCTGTTGTGTAAAGACCTGAAAGTCCCTGAGGGTCCATCTTGTTTACCCTGTGTACCTTGCCCCATCCCTCTCCCTTCCACAGATCTTATGTCTCTGTTCCCCACTGTTTTGTCCTTCCCTCTCCCACCCCTTTTATCTCCTGGTCCCCTTGTTTTACGTTCTGTGTGTTAGCTCTCATTCGAGCCTCGACATTGTATACAAAAAAGAAAAATAAAAAAGTGAAGTTTCCCCTCGATATGTCAAGCTGTTCTTGAGAAGAAGATTTCAAAATGTTTATTCTTCAAAAAAATCAACACTGCCATACCATGTAACCTCTGATGTCAGAGGTGGAGAACTATTTTTTCCTCATGGATAGGCGATCATGCCTGCAAAGTTTTGCCTCGATCTGGTCAGTCATTTCAGAGAAGAAGATTTTTGAAGGATTTATGTTAAATACAGTATGGCTGTTCACCACCACCTCTTATCTTCCCCCATCCAAAACCTGTGGACCACGTGACCTATGATGTCATCATTTTTTTTGCCAATTACAATTTAGCCCTCGATGACCCTCAAAATTTTTCATACTAATCAGATAAAACGTTTGACATTTGTAATTACTAGTACGTGCCCGTAAAAAAAAAACAAAAAAAAATTTATAAATAAATATTCAAACCGCGAGCAAGAAACAACAACCACACAGGCCGTTTTTCGCTCTCGCGTGCACGTACGTGCGTGCCCGGAAGTTCGCATATTATTCGCGTTACGATTATTCGCAATTTAGTTTTAATGCCCAAATATTCAATTAGCGCCAACGTATTTTGCCTTTTCGCAATGTTTTCGCATCGCATCGCAAGGAAAAACAAAAAGAGAAGAGAAGAGAAAAAAAAAATTACTTCCTGGTTCGGAGCACACCAGCTCACTCTGATGTTACCGAAATTTATGCACCATCTAATATGAAAACGATCATAACTTGGGGCATTGTGTTTATCTATAAATGCGCATAAGAAATCGAGAAATTATTAGAATACACGAAGTCATCACTCTCCGGAAGCCCGTACGTTGTAACCCGTAATGGGGAACGCGGCTGAGCTTCCCTTCCCCCATCGGCCACGCCCATGCAACAACGTGTCTTGTCATTGGTTGGTAAATAAATGGCCATAACTTGGGAACCACTTATCCGATTAATATCAAACCTTGAAAAGGCACATCCTCAATGTCATGGCATTCATTATCACCTAGTATCCCCAACGCATGGGGAGTAGGTGTGTAAAGATTACCCTCAATCCCTCCAGCCATTCTGGAGAAGATTTTTGAAGGTTTCAGTGTAAATCCAAGATGGTTGCCAGACCATGTGACCTATGATATCATAGTTATCATACTTTATTCACCATGGCTATTCGATCATTTGTGTGCAGTTGCACTTTGATCTCTAAAGTGGTACTGGAGAAAAAGTTTTTTTCCTTTGAAAAAACAAAAAACAAACAATATTGCTGCCAAACCACATGACCAATGATGTCATAAAAAAATTTCTGTCAACCAATCTATCCCTACATGAACCTCACAGATTTTTATACTGATCAGATGCAGCATTCTGCGTGTCGAATTTTGACCGGAATACCACTCAATTGATGACATCATAGTCAAATCACCCTTCCTCCCCATGCAGAGTAGTTTCCAGATGCCAAGTTTCAATTTTTTTCCATGGTGCAGTTTAAGATATACAACTCTGGAGAGGGCGATGGTTCACGAGCAATATACACAGTTCGCCTTTTTTATTTTTTGACCTTCGAGGGGACGCCACGGGCAAACTGGCGGGAATCGGGAAAAACGTAAATGATGAAAGTTGTAGTACTCGAAGAGCACTACTTGCATACCAACTTTCATTCGAAACAGTTGAAAACCCTAGGAGCTCGATGCCCAATTTATTGATTTTTTTTGACATTTTCTAAGTTCGTGACCTTGTGACCTTGACCTTGGGACGAAAATGAAAAATCGAGCTCCGTGGGGCTATGCAGGTGCCATTGGGCTAACCAAATACTGAAACCCCTGCCAGATTCGACAAACCCCCTCGGAGAAGATGTAACTTGAAACCGGCTACCCCCTAAAAACACGTTTTTTGGGTGTGGCTCCGCCCATAATGGGCGCAGCACGCCCATTCTCCGGAAAACACAACTAGATCATGATACAAACCTTGCACCCAAATTTTATCAAGATCGGATCAAAACCCACGGAGCTATGCCCGGGACAGACAGACAGACAGACACACACCCATAACGAATATAGTGGTCACTTACTGACTCGTGAACCAACAGAGGTCCAAAGTTTTCCGGTTTTCCAACATGGCTGCCACCCCACATGACCTATGACATCAGAATTATGATTTTAAAAAATTCTGCATGAGTAGTCGCATCTATGGTGAAAAAGTTGTGTCAATAGGATAGGCGATTGCAGAGAAAACAGAGAAAATTAGCATGGACGACATACGTACGTACCTTCGGACGGAGGGACAACTTGAAAACATAATGACACCAGTGACTTCATCATCGGAGGCATAAAAAATATATTTTGTAACATGATGTTGTTCTTGTTGCTGTCATCGTGGACGTTGTGGTTGTTGTTTGTATACTTTTCGATGTACAGTACTATAAAAAAAAATTATCTTGCCTTAACAGGTATTACCATATATAATTTTGTGTGCTCCTTCCATGTCCATCACACTTCATTAGCACCCATTGAACTGACTCAGAAACGGAGGCTTGTGGATTTTGTCTCGATTTTCATGGCCGTGTGTGTGTGTGTGTGTGTGTGTGTGTGCGTGCGTGTGTGCATCCCCAGCCATGTCTAGGACATGTGTGGACCGATATTATTCATACTTGACACAAAGACAACACATGATGGAATACATATGCACATCATTTTGTTTCGCGATGCAATCAAAGATGGCCAACTTTAGTCGTAAAAAAAACCACCAGTGTCAAACACGTGCTCAACCATTTCTCAGACATGCATTTACCGACCTTGTTCAAAGTTGGCACACAGATAAGGAATGATGGCTTACATATGTGCATCATTGCTTTCGAGATCAGATCCAAGATGGCCGAGTGTTGTACATACATATATGGGCTAGCCCTTTAACTCCGTCTCGCAGAATTACTAAAACAGCAGAGCCTATGACATTTTATGTCTTTTTTTTACTTGTTCTTAAGGGTTTCTGCTCTCGTACTGTTGGAATTGTTGCATTAAAGCTCTGGGTCCTGCTTATTCTTCTTACATCCCAGAAATATGGGCTTTTACATCAAGCATTTTTATGATTACACACACAATTTTATTCCAAGTAAATCGATTATTAGCTTTCCAGTCGTACCATTTTTATTATTCTATGACAGACAGAAACAGTGAAAGTGAAACAATATTTAAAATCATTCCAAACGGGAAACTTATTGTTTTTAGGACATCATAAAGGACACAGACAACAGGCACGAAAATCTTATTTAGCACCTCTGTAAGGTGATGCAAAAGTCGGTACATCAACGGTGGTAAGGGTCTGAAAAAAGTTTTGTTTTGTTTTCTGCAGATGTTCAAACCTTTATCTTATTAGCTCCCCATTGGACTTAGTCCGAAACGGGGACTTATATAGATTTGGTCTCGATTTTTGTGTCCGTGGGTGCGTGCGTCCACAGCCATAACTCGGACATGTATAGGTCGATTTTATTCGTACTTGGCACAAAGACAAAATATGATAGGATACCTATGCACATCATTTTGTTTCACAATGTGATCAAAGATGGCCAACTGGCAGACATTTTAGTTGTAAAAACCCCGATGTTGAACATGTCCTCAACCATTTCTCGGACATGCATTTACCAATCTTATTCAAACTATGCAAACAGATAAAGAATTATGGCTAACATTAACACGTCATTTTTTTCGAGATCATATTCAAGATGGCCGACTGGCTGTCATTTTAGTTGTAAACTAGCAAAGTTTACCCGCCCATGGGCGGGTACAGTTAATCTGTTGAATGGCGTTGTCCCGGTTCCTCGATCGCATTAATTGAGAAATGACGTTATCCGGTGACCTTGACCCCGTGACCTTTGACCTTGACCTGATCCCCTTATGTCCGTTCCCAAGGATCACATTATGCCAAGTTTTCTCTCATTCTATCCAACGGTTTGCCGTCTATAAAGGACAAACAAACATGAAAATTGACGTTTTAGTCAATTTATGACGTCATAACTCGAAAACCGGAAGTCGGAAAGTGAATGTCGTCAATCAACTGTGTCATTTAATTTTGATTATCTGATCGAATGGCGTTGGTCCCGTCTCGATCGGATGAGAATTGAGAAATTGAAGTTACCCGGTGACCTTGAACTTGACCGCCCCCCCCCCCCCATGTCCGTTCTCATGTCCCAAGGATCACTCATGCCAAGTTTCATCTCATTCCATCAACGGTTCGGCCGCTATAAAGGACGAACAAACAAACAAACAAACAAACCAACAACATACATACAAACATATTCTATTTTTTAGTATAGTAGATAATCTGATGTTTGAACACGTCCTCAACCATTTCTTCAGACAAGCATTTACGATGTTGTTCAACCTTGGCACACTATAATGAATGATGGCCGACATATGTCTGTCATTTTTTTTCGAGATCAGATCCAAGATAGCGATTCACAGCCATATTCGTTGTAAAAAAAAAAAACCGATGTTGAACACATCCTCAACCATTTCCTCGAGCCTAATTTACCAATATTGTTCAAACTTGCCACACAGATAACAAATGATGGCTTCCATAATCATGTTAAAAAAATTGAGATCAGATCCAAGATGGCAGACTGTAACCATTTTGTTACTTAAATGTGTCCCAAGCCATTTCTTAACGTGCATGGTCCGACTGCTCAAACTTGGCACAAGGACATTACATGAGGGCATACAATTACACATGCACCTCACTTTATTTTGCATCTGATCAAAGATGGTACCGACTGGTAGACTGGCAGCCATTTTAGTTGTACATAATTATGGGATAATATGTGGACATGCCCACATCGTGGACATGCCCACATCGGATGTGGAACAATGAGGAAGAGGCTCGTATGAGCTGAGATGGAGAAAGTGATATGAGGAAGAAGAAGAGAGGAGTGCAAGAGACGAGCCAAAAAAAGGTGAGATCCTGTGAGCAGAAAGGAGCTTAAAGCTCAAAGCCTTGTCCTAAAAGCTCGTCTGGCAAGAAAACAGGAGTGTGTGAAGAGGGGGAGAAAAACAGATCGAGAGGGAGAAGAAACTGAGGAGCTGGTCCTCATCGATGCCAAAAAGCTTGTCTGGCGAAGGGCAGAGGTTTGCGCCGAGTGTCTGAAGAGAGGGAAGGTGTCCATAGTGCGAAGGAGGACAATTTATAAAGCCGAGAATGCAGTTTGGTTTGTGGGAAGCTGCTGGACACAGGGGCCCAGCAGAAATGGAGCGAGTTGCTTGCTGTCGCATGTCTTGCATGCCAGAGAGGACTTTCCGACTGGGTCTAGACACCTCAGAAAGGCACCTACACATCCCATCACCCATCTTCCCCATCCTGCCCCCTGCCCCCCCCCCCCACGATCCCCAGTATATTTGGGCTGGCATAGATGCATTGGGCTGTGTGAGGTAAGAGAAAAGGAATTGACCCCACACTCCATACTTTTCTTTTCTTCTCAAGTTTGGCATCTTCTTCACTGTGATTGTATAATGTAAAGAATGATGAATGATGGCCATGTGCCCTTTGTGTAAAGATTGTATAAGAATACACGTTTCAGTTATATCTGCTCTTTTGTGCATTTTGATTTCTTGCCGATAAATACTTGCTTCTAATGATTGCTTGCTTGTGTGTGTGCAAATAAATAATTGTTGGTGGTTATTTCAAATCTGTCTTGGATGTCCTTTCCTTCATTGGTCCGACACAGTGTACAAGCATAACTAAACAGGAAGTTGTACCCCACATGATTTGCTCTGTTAGCCGGTGCTGCCCCTTCCTGTTCTGCTCGGCAGAAGATCACCAGGTGTGGCACCGAGGGCATGGACTCTAGTTCGGTTGCCGTGCCAATAGAAAGGTATCGCAGAGACATCGAAGTAGACGAACCCTGCTAGGCCGGTAGTCAAAGTCAAGC
>CM068955.1:84203689-84226692 GCA_035128595.1 Eptatretus atami | reverse complement strand
AAAAGAGAGAGATCATAAGCCCCAGATATGTTCTTCATTGTGTTCAGAAACACCTAATCTACAGTCTTCACTGGTAGTGATCCGTCTGGGCTGTGTGAACCAGTGCCATCCACCTGGGCCTTGCACCGACCCCACATGGTAGGGAGTTTGCTTTATCGAGTGGCGCCCATTCCTGAGCTGAGAAACTTCTCCAGCTCTTTCCGTTATGTAGATGCAGATTCTTTCTCTCGGTATCTATCCAAGTTTTTTGGCTTCTTTCAGAAACTTTGTGAGCCATTTCTGGTGACAATCCTTATCTTGTTCACACATATACTTTACTAGCAGGTACCTGCGAAACATCCATGCAAAATGTGACTTCAAATCCCCATCCCTCCCTCCCCCCACAAACTCAAGTGTAAACCTCCCTCAACCAAAGACTTCAATCAACCTCCATACGCAAAGCTTCAACCTCCTCCTCAGTCTCCAATTAACCAACTTACGCAATCCTCATCCGCCCCCCAAACAATCCAACACTCCCCCCTTCCAACTTTGGCCTCCCCTCAGACTAACTTCTGCTCTCCACTCCTCCTCTTTCCTGGGGGAGCAGGTGAAAAAAGAGTGGGGGAGAGAGAAGGAAGAGGAGCAGAGGCTCAAAAGGGGGGGGGGGGGGGCGAGAACAGTTCAATATCATGTGAATTTAACATGTCAAGCTATGTCTTGCAAAGGCTGTTACTTGATTAGAACCAACCGCACGTCTTCAAAAGTCTCTCACACCATCGTCATTCAAACGCAGTTCTCAAAAGTCTTCTACCCACACCCTCTCCATCTCCAACATCCTTTTGGACCATACTCTCAACAGAGCGTCAGGTCAGGTCAGGTATGGAGCATGATGCAGACAGCACGTCGCTGCGTCACTTTCCGCCGTACTCCAGGGGCTGTCTGCCTCCCCCAGGGCAAGATGCAGGCATCCCCATCTTGAGATGATGGCACCTGCTGGCAACACGAGGCACGTGGTTCGGCGCCACTGGTCCTCCACTCATGAGACTCTCAGCTGAGAGAATCTGGTGAGCAGGATAGCATCAGGACAACGAGCCCACATGTCCATTAAGCGCACTGACGCTCACGAACTATGCAGGTAACAATCTCATCGAGGTTCTCTCACAAGCTCGTTGGACACAACAATCGACAGCGATAGCAGGAGTCTCCGAAGAGACCTGCGTACAAGGAATTAAGTTCTCCGTCTCAGATCCTTGGTCAGAGTCAAGTCTCGCCATCCATAGGCAGACTGAAGTACAGGACTGAAGATCGGACTTTTCGTCCTTCCGCCAGGTACGCAGCGCAACCATGATCCAGTGAATCCATGCTCCCAGGCCGACCCAGAGTCTATTGACTCTGACTCAGCCACAGAGACATGAATATCACTGCAAGGTAAGTGAATCTCCCACGAACCTCAACATCTCACCACAAACAGACACAGCAGGACGCAGCTCGATGTCACCGAAAGCCTGGATCTAGTTTTGACCCAAGAAACCCGTAATCCCAGCGGCTCGACTCCTCATTCAGCACCTCGGGGCCCCCAAAAGGATATCTAACAGTCTCGCAAAGAGACTGCATCATTGCCAAAATAAGGTGAGATTTGACATCCAAACGATGCACCGCGCTGATCTCTCCGACAATCCCTAAAACTTCCAGTCCATACAAGTGCTGAAAAGTGTGGGGGGCCAGTACACACCCTGACGAACTCAGACAATGGAAATAAGTCAGAGATGGTACCACACACTTCACAGCACTCTCAGTACAGAGTAGAGTTCAGACATCAGATCGATAGTTTTGGTGGCACCCAACGAGACCAAGAATCCTCCAGAGGAATCCCGATTCACTGAATGAACGCCTTTACAGAGATCAACATAGGCGCAAAGCAGCCTGCGAAACTCTGTTGCGTTTCGGGAGCGACACGAAGAGGGCAGGATACGGTCATCGTTGACCTCTTTGGTGTAGCCTGACTGCTCTGGACGCTGCGTGCTCAAGAGATGGTGGCGAACCCTATCAAGAATTATCTGAGCAAAAAGACTTGCCCACTGAGCAGCAGCGTCACCCTCGGTAGTTGTTGCAGTCTTGGCGATCACCCCTTCCTTTCCAGAGATGAAGCACAAGGCCCTCTCTCAATCGGTTGGATGATGCCTGGTTCCAGGCTAGAGCACAAACTGGCAATGAAGACACGAGTGCAAGCATTTCACAGCTTGAGAGTTCAGCATGGATGCCACAGATCCTGGAGCTTTGCCGCCGTTTCAACGGTTCAAACCGCGCCCGTGTTTTCAAAGCGAAGGTGGACCCAGTTGATTCGAGGGTCAGCAACGGACTGTAACACCCTTGACGTCCAACTCGACAGCTGGGGGATCAGCTGGTACAACCCGCTCAAAGAAACCGCCAGCGGGGCCTTCACTTCAGAACTCCTCTGTCAAGCCAGCCTACCAAATCTCTGCTCTAACTGGCAGTGCTCCCGAGGATGGCCTTGATGAAGCAATGCACGAATTCCTGTAAGCGGGACGAGAAACCTGGTCACGGTGATGCCTCCCTCACAGATTCCTCGCACATAGCCTCCTTGTCCACCCTCAGTGCACGTACAGTTTTTACGCCTCAGCTCCTGAACAGCCTCAGCTCTGCATTCAGCCTGGCCTGCGACTCTGTCAATGGACCAGTGTCCTTGAGAGACAAATTCTTTCTTTGCCTGCGGTGCGTTCCAAGACATCCACGGAACATCAGGACGGTTGGTCTTGAAGGCACTACAACTCTTCAGGACCCCCAAAGCACCCAGACCCCCAAGTGTCCATCAGCCAGTTTCGCAAACTCCTCAGCTACTCTCTCATCTGAGCTTGCCAACATCCAGCCTAGGCTGGGATGGTACATTCTCCAGGATTTAAGGTGCAGCTTTAGAGTTGCTCCAACAAGCCTGTGGTCAGTATTGAGGCACTGAGCTACCCGGTAGACCCTGCAGTTCTGGATCATCTCCAACGACCGTCAATGAGGATGGTCAATCTCCTTTGCCACACCGCCAGCGTTGGAATACCAAGTCAGCGATGAGCTTCGGGGCGCTTGAAAACCATGAACAGCCATAAGTCCATGACTTCTGAAAGTCAAGGAACTTAGTGGCTATTTCTGGTTCATTGTTCCTGACCCATAGGGACGAACACACTCATAAACATCCTATCAGTTCCAGTCGATGCATTGAAATCCCCAAGACTAGAAGTGTATCCGTTGGGGATGATCAACCACAGACTCGAGCGTGGCGTAGAATGATCCTTCACGGTGAGATCACTCGCCTGCATCGAGCATAAAAACAGAGACAGGGAAATGACACTAAGGAGTGCGACGATCCTTAATGCTCATAATACGCTCGTTGACCCGGTGTTACTCATTTATCATTGGGGTCAGCTTATTGGACACAGCTACAGCAACTCTTGGGTATGGTAACGCCATCAGAGCGACAGACCAATAATAGGTAACCACCCAATTATTCTCGCCGCAATCCGGTCTCCGACTAGAGAGAGCTGGCATCCTCCGAGTCCAACGCTTGAGCTCAGATTGATAACAGGACAGGTGATATACTCTCTTAGGGATAGGACATTCGCAGGCACCGCACCGAAGGACCGCCTCAAGGTTAAACCGCAAGGAGACGCGTCGGTGGACGACATCAGCAACTCCGAACACTCTCGAATCTGACCCAGATGTTACCCCGTGGTTTCCCTCCTACTCAAAGATTGGGGGTCGAAGGCTTGCCCAATCGTCATCCGGTGAGCTGCCTGCGAAGGAGCTGCACAGGGGTATCCACGGAGTGGGTTTTCAGATTTTTTTTGGCGTTTTGTGTTTTGCGAACGAAGGGTTTTACGGTGGGGAGTGCAAATTCTACCCAACCTCTAATAAAAAAAGTAAACCCAACTGCAGGAGGGACGGTCCGCAGACACAGTTGGGCACTAGATATGGATGGCCGTTGCTCAACAAGGGCTCCTCCGCCTTTGACAGGTTTGTTTTAATCCTGCTGGGTGTCCAATCCAACCTCCATCACCAGAAAACTGTGGGGGAGACGTTTAGAGTCGCCGACAACGCGACCATGGGGAACAGGTTATACAGGTTTAACATGGTAATGTAGCAGGTCACAGATCGTACCTGACTTGACAATACAGAGCGTCAGTGCTCTAAAGAGTCTCCTGGGCTATTGGGTCACAATCTTGACAGGTCACCAACTCCAACAAGGAATACTCGAATAACCAATCATCAGCAAGCGGTACTCATTTTTGCCGACCTTGAAAGGATGACAAGGCTGAGTCAACCCCACCTGTGTTAATTCAACGGAAGAGAGGGGGTTGAACTTCAGGACCCTGGATCCCTTTGAATAAGCCGCACCCTAACCATAAGCAACAAAAGGTTACCCCCTCGCAGTAAACCAAGTTTCTCAAAGTCGTCTACCCACCTCTCAGTCAAACCCAAATTTCAAGTCTCTACCACTTGTCAGTTCAACCCAAGTTCTCAAAGTCATATATTCCCCCTGTCCAGTCAAACCCAGTTCTCAAAGTTCATCTACTCACCCCTACAATAAACCAGTTCTTCAAAGTCATCTTCACCTTGTCAGTCACCAAGCTTCTCAAAGTCATCTACTCATCCCCACCAATTCAAACGCAAGTTCCAAAAGTCATCTACCCACCCTGTCCAGTCAACCAAATTCTCAAAAGTATCTACCACCCTGTCCAGTACCAAGTTCTCAAAATCATCTACTCACCCCTCTAATCAACCAACTTCTGAAAAGTCATCTATCACTGTCCAGTCAACCCAAGTTCTCAAAGTCATCTTACTCACCCTCCCAGGCAAAACCAAGTTCTCAGAGTCATCTACCCCTCCATCAACTCCAAGTTCTAAAAGTATCTACCCCCCCCGTCCAGTCACAAGTTCTCAAAGTCATCTACCCACCTCTCCAGTAAACCCAAGTTCTCAAAAGTCTCTAACCCCCTCTCCAGTCAAACCAAGTTCTAAAAGTCATCTACTACCCTCTCCTAGTCAAACCCAAGTTCTCAAAGTCATATATCCACCACTGTCAGTCAATCAAGTTCTCAAGTCATCTACCAACCCTCTCCGTCACCCAAGTTCAAAAGTCATCTAGCCCACCTCTCCAGTCAACCAGTTCTCAAAAGTCATATATCACCCTGTTCAGTAAACCAAGTTCTCAAAAGTCTCTACTCACCCTCCCATCAACCAAGTTCTCAAAAAGTCATCTACCCACCTGTCCAGTCACCAAAGTTCTCAAAAGTCATCTACTCACCCCTCTTACACCGGCAATTCTCAAAGTCATTACTCACCGCTGTCCATCACGAAGTTCTCAAAGTCATTACCCCCTCTCCAGTCAACCAAGTTCTCAAAAGTCATCTAACCCACCCTCTCCAGTCAAACCCAAGTTCTCAAAAGTCATCTAACCCACCCTCTCCAGTCAAACCAGTTCTAAAGTCCATATATCCCTGTCCAGTCAACCAAGTTCTCAAAAGTCATCTATCACCCTCCAATCAAACCCAAGTTTCAAAGTCATCTATCCCACTCCTGTCCAGTCAACCAAGTTCTCAAAGTTAATCTACTCACCCCCTCTAATAAACCATACTTCTCAAACGTCATCTACTCACTGTCAGTCCCCTCCCCAAGTTCAAAGTCATCCACTCACCCCCTCCAATCAACCAACTCCTCAAAAGTCATCTACTCAGCCCCTCCAATCAAACCGCAAGTTCTCAAAAGTAATCTACTCAACCCCTCCAATCAAACCCAACTCTCAAAAGTCATCTACTACCCCTCCAATAACCCAGTTCTCAATCATCTTACTCACTCCTCAATCAAACCAACTTCTCAAAGTTCATTACTCACTCCCTCCAGTCAAACCAAGTTCCAATGTTGTCCCAAACGTTTATTATAAATATTGGTTTCTCACAAAACAGACGTTATTAATAATATTGTATTCCATAATTAGTCCACATATTCACTTATTCTACAAAGTTTTTACAAGTACAGTATTGTATGTTAATATATACAGTGTTGGAAAGTTAACTCACTTTCATAATTTGTTATACGTCTATACCCCAGGAATATGAAAAAACAATAGCATCTACAGTTCGATCCTAACTTCCAGTTTCAGTCTCGAAGTCGTTAAAATATAAAAATAAAAAAACCAAGTTTTTACTGTCAAGCATGTCATGAAATGCATCATTTGCTTGAAAAGACTAGAACGGCATCTTCGACGTCACGACATCGACAAACATATGCCTCCCCACATTATTACATCATTATAATATTTGCACCAAGTTTGATTTAAAGACTTCAGCGTTTTCAAGTACCACATTTTTTACCCTGACATGACCTCTGCACCTCTTGATGCGAAATCTAATCAGTTCATCTTGACATCATTACACTACACTTGGATCAGGCTTTGGTCATAATCTAATCACAGGTTCACATTTTTCTGAACATGACTCTGCTTTGATGCCGGAAATCTAAATCAGTTCATCTGACAATCATTACATACAGCTTGGATCAGGTTGGTCAATCTAATCACAGGTTCACATTTTTTACCTCAGATGACTCTGACCTTGAACTCTTGATCGCATATCTAATCAGTTCATATTTTGCGTCATTATACATGTTTGTACCAAGTTTTACTTAAGTCCTTTCAGCCGTTCTTAGTTATCGATGGTAACGAAAACTATACAGACGACGCATGAACGCACGGACAACCGGATGGATAAACCCTAAAAATAATGCCTAGGTGACTTCGTCAGCGAGGGCAATAAATTAATTTAACACGCATTTATTTGTAAAAATCCATCATCGTGGTCTGTGCATCCTTAGGTTTCAAACCCAGCTAAATTTTTAACAATGACATCATCAAAACCCAGAGTCCCACAAACACACGCCACTTACCTATTCTTCTTCAAGAAACACTCGGTTCTCACCAAATATCCACGCGTACTCACTCTCGCACCACTGCACCGACCAGGGAACTTGCCACGTCATGGTAATCCAGACACCTGTTGAGGCCTCTGGTGTACGTACATCACACAGAGCAAACAAATTGGCGGATGACAGAGAGACAGACTGGGCAGATAAATATCAAGGAATCGGTAACCAATAAGTCAGGGAGAAGTCGGTATATAAATATAGTGCTGCAGAGATGGCGATTTCATGGGTTTCATACTCATGAAGCATTGCGCATTCTGGGGTGGATTACGTCTTTCAAAACTCCGTTATTGTTATGGCATCTCGTAGGAGCGCAAATGTGGCCAGCGAGGTAGCAATTGCGTTCAGTCTGTCTGTCAATCTGTCAGTCCAACAAAGTTGAAACCAATTCCAAAGAGGAAGATTGTTGTTTATTAGTTAGGACGTCGATAAAGGACACAAAACAACAGTCAAAAATTACTTATTTAACGTGTTCAATAAGGGTGTAAAAGAGGGGTGCATCCAATGTTGGTTAACTTCGATTCAATGCTTTTTTTTCTCTCAGCTTTTTAAACTTTTATTTTATTTCAATTGAATCATATATATCTCAGGTTGTCAGTAATTGGGCAAATAATTGCACCATCTCGCAAGCAATGAGGGTGGGTAAACAGCGAGATTTCGACTAAAGGTGACGGACCTAGATGCAACGACGGACGAAACTTCGTTCCAAAAAAGATTCGCTTGTTCCATGAATCTTTTTCTCAAAGCTCGTTCCAAATCGTCAGTTTCCCAAGAAGAGTGCCAGAAGGTTTATCTCTGAACTGTTTCCGTTTACCAATCACTCAGATGGTTGAGCACACCTGTTATTCAAAGTTCATGAACGATCCTAAGTAATCGTGCTTCATGACAGCAAAGCAGGAGTGGAAACCCATACCAAGTTCTTTTCTCAAGCTGCATAGGGTAAGTGTGTTCTCTGACTCTCTCGAGTATTATATATTATACTAGTATATTATCTAATTTGTATTAGTATGAACTCATTGCACATGTAAATTTATTCAGCAGAACAGGAATCGAACACATAGAGCTTGTCAGTAGTGAAACTGTTCATGTGACGAAATCTTCCGTATGATTATTGGCTTCTAAATTGGTGTGGATGTTAAGGGATGTCTAAAATGCGTTTTATGATGAAGGTTATGCTATTCTTTCGTTACCTTCGTATGAAGACGTGATGCTGTGGTCAGTTCCCAGTCAATTACATGTATTGGTCATTACATGATAGGTGGAACGATGCAGGGCTGGCAGGATAGCCTGGGATAGAGGTCTGCCACACTCCCCTTTGACGCTGTTCGAACGTGAATTTAATCTCGAACCAGCTGTAAAAACTGTCACCCTATGTTTTGCTCAAAGGGAGAGGCATCAATGTGTGCACCAGTTCCATCAGTCGAAGGACGACGAAACTCGAAGGACCCAGCTTCTGCTAGAAACTGTCCTTGGTGAATTGACAAAGGAGTGGATTTAAGAACAAGGCGAGAAACAGTTCCCTATAATATTAACTGTAGGTAGAGTCCGATCAGCCTTGCGAGGGCAGTCGACCTAGGAGAAGCAACACCATGACTCTAAAAACGCCCAATGCCTGTGTGAGTGAGCTGTTCGAGCAAGACATGCGAAGAGATGTACCCTCGACAGATAAAACCGTTGCCTGGCATGTGACAGCACGGTGTGGCTGCAGTAATCAACAGTTTTCTGGCAGCCGCTACAGCTGCGCTGTGCTCCAAATATCTCAACTTAAGTCCTGCCTTTTGGTTGTTGAAACTCACCGAGAAAGGACAGATGCGCCAAAGTCCATCTTCTCTTATCCACTTGTCCACTCCTTGCATTCTCCCCAACCACTTAAGTATGCCCGACCATGTTTCACACCCTGAGGAGACCAAGGATGTTTTTCATCAAGTGCTCTCCATGTCTTACTGAACATCAAGTCCAGTGAAGGGTCATCTTCTGTGAGAGAGCGGACAGGTCGTTAGTTTTCATCTTCAACTGGAGACCCCAGTCAGGAACCCGCATCACACTGTATAATGTATCGACAGGCATAATGATCTGAAGGCGTATCTTGGCATACCGTGCGATGCACGCACAGAGTTGATACTCAGACAATGTGCTTGTATGTAGTAAACCCACATCAATTTTAAAAAGTTTCATTACACACATATAATGGTGTGCCGCAGCCACTGTTGACAACGCGAGTGACACCAAGCTACTGTGCTGGTATAACATTTCATGAGCATTATGAATGCTCTTTGTTAACACACCCAAATGCAAGTATTCCTGGAACATTTTAGAAATTAATGCTCTACTCTTCCACTCACGTCTCTTTTGGCAAGACATGTGCAAAGCACTCCACTGCTTTCAGCATCTTATCAGGCCATGGCTCCAGTGGTTAACATATGCGGAAAGGCTATCTAGCATACTCAACCAGACAAAATTGAACACTTATAAGGCACATCAGGCTTCCAAGATAAGCTGTTGAGAGGGATCTACTGATCTCTCAAAAAGTCCTGGATTGAACACTCTGTGATGAAGTAAAAAACGAGTATGGTGTTTTTTTCTGCTGGAGGATGCACAGCACACATTTGTCAGCAGGAGTAAACGTGCCAAAACATCCTTGAGGGACTTGGGCTTTGAAGAAATAAATCACGTTCGCACCGTGCAAGCAGTTCATAATCACAGGTCAGATTCAGCAAACGGAATGCTTGCATTGAGCACTTCCAAGTCTCCTCCATCTTAGCCTTCAACTCTGCTGATTTGTTGTCCCCCCATCTCTTACGTTCCTTTTGTCCTGTTACGTCTGATCTGTCGAGTGTCTCGCTCTTCCACGAGCTTTCGACTGATTTACTAAAAAAGGTGAGATACCGGAGTCTTTAATACAACCAAGGTGCCAGTTATGCATGATCTTCATAAGGTACAACATGAAGGAGTTCATTGTGCGTTCAGTACTCTAATCTGGACTACGCCAGCGAAAAGATCAGATTTCTCCTGAATTCTGAACTCAGTGCCTGCGTTGTAAACAGTTTTAGATGCTCCTGAGTTAATTAGCTGAGGCATGTCCCAACAAATTTTCAGGATCTGTGAGTCATCACAAAATAAGGTACCATGTGTGAATGTAATAATGTTTGTGGAATTCCTCTCTCTTATGTTTTGCATGGAAGGCTGTGTCCAGTTCTGTCTGAACGTCTCTGCATGGTTATCGCAATCAAGTGTACGGCTGAGTGACAGTTGTAGGTTTCATGAGGATAGATATCGATGTGATGTGATTTGCTCTGAGGAAGGCTTCAGGAGAATATCTCATGAGCAGTGCACATGACGGGTACATGCTTCGTTGATTTAGTAGAAGCAGTTTATCGATTCGGGCTGATTTTGTTTCCTTCAGTTCTGGAAATGATCTGCTGTTCCTTCAAATTCCAGTCCATTTCGTTCATTTTCATGATGGCAATGCAGGCTGTCGTTCAATGAGGATGGTGTTTTATCAGAGAGTTTCCAAATAAAGGGTATGAAACAGTATATGTGTTCCACGCAACATCTTTGGCATCTTTTCTTACAGAGAGCTCCATTCGTCGAGGACACTATTGTGTGCTATACTTCGCAACATGGGGTTGCTAACAACGGGGATGTGTGCCAAGACCAAAAGTATGCCAGTTGAAATCCCAGGAAGCTTCTATACCCGATAATATCTCGTCCTAAGGGATGCGTACGTCCAATCAACTGTTGACAACCTTCATGCCTGCAGCAATTTCTGAGTTACATCAGCCTGAAAGCGTCTGTCGCCATGGCACAGATCTGATGAGACTCCTTGAGGTCTAATAATACAATTGTTCTGCTTGGTAGTCAAGACAAGTACTGACACCTGGGATCAACAATCACCAGCAGCTTGGATAATTGACAGCTGCGAACCATAACCGGAAAGACAGCTTATGACTTTTTGGCACCTGACTGATCATGTTTGGTCTGACAGCACCTGACAGTGTTACCAAGAAGGGCTGTCTAATCGCACCTGACATTCTTAAACATTCTTCGATAAGTATATGGCACTGAAAGATGAGCATGCGATGTACGAAGGCCAGGCCGATAAACTCATCTTCGTGTGGATGCTTCTTGGAAAAGTCCTTGGCTTGCATGGAATGGAGGAAAGATCACATACTGGAAGTGCTGGACGGGGCCAACACCTTCGCTGTGATCGATCCGATAAGAGGTTGGATGAATTGGCTATGAGTGGTTATTGGAAGACAGTTTAAAAGTCTATCATGCAATTCGGTTTGAGAGGTACTCTGAGTAGTCGAGTTAATGCAAAATTTAAGAGAAAGTTCATAGAAACCAATTAAACACTGCACAGTCTTGAGAAACAAGGAGATGGGCAGGATAATGCAGCGGAAATTTGATTTGAGATGACGTAAAATCCCATAATATTTGTCAAGTACTGTAAACGAAAGGTTTTTGAAAGTGTCAATAAAGCGATTTGTTGTTCTCAGTGTTCAAGTATTTTAATTTCATTGGAAAATAAACGAATATTTTAAAGGTTAGTAGAAAAACAATTTGGAAGTTTACCGCTGTTGGTGCAGCATCTTGTTCACCACCCCCCTTTATTAATTGAAGGGATATATTAGTTCTTCGTGCCTGTTGTTCGTGTCCTTTATGACGTCCTAAAAACACTAAGTTTCCTTCTGGAATGATTTTCAATTCTGTTTGAATGCCAGGCCAGGCAGGGTAAAAATTATCTCATTCCTCTCGCGCATGCACAAATTCAGAGCTTAGAGTACGCAAACTGTAGTTGTTTTCAAATTAATGTTCTATTCATGCTCAAAATATATTTCCTTAATAGTCCCCATTGGACACCCTTAGACCGCTCTCGGGTAATGCCAGATAGATCTATAGCCTACCGTCATACCAAAATTTCCAGATCCGATAAACTGATGTTTGTAGACAGACAGACACGACAGACAAAGTAACATTGCTTAAACCCACTTTTTTTACTTCGCGGCACAGGTATACAAACTATTCGTTTTATTTACAAAACTTCACACTAATAATTGTTTTTGAACAATAACATCATGGGCACATGTGGAGTCAATCTCTGGCATTAATTTGTGTGGGAAATTATGACACCTGCAGGTATACTTAACTGTATTGTAACATAGTACGCAAGGTTTGTCTTTTATTCTGCCAGGTGTTTGATAAACGTTTAAAAATGATGGTGCATGTTCAAATAGGCTTGTATCAGTGCCGGATTTTCGGTGGCAGAGACCGATTTTGATCGGGAGATTCATCATGATTCGAAAAATTGTTAGAATCGGCTTGAGAACGTGATCTACACATGAAAAAAACTTTCACGTTGTTACGCTGCCTCCACGTAGGACGAACTTTTTATGTTTACGAACCGTTGCAATCTTCGATCTCGAACCGTAAAGTTGATATCGTGAATTGTCTATACCGAGTCGTAGGTTTTTGACAGGATGACCTAGAGTATGGACACTCGTCATCCTTAAAAACAGCTGGGTGGAAATCCGACCAGCTATAAACTGTCATCCCCGTGTTTCACAAGGTGGGGTGATTCAATCAAGTGTGTTGCCGTCCCTCGGATGGACGTTAAACTGGGTGTCCTGTCTGCCATTAGTTGGTGATGTTAAAGCCCGGTGTCCTTCGCTAAGAGTAGGCCGAGCATTCGGACACTGAACCAATTACAAATTCCTGCCTGCTACTGTTTGGAGTGGGACCCAACCGGGATGTAAACCTTGCAAGAAAACAGTTCGCAGCAGCACCACTGCTGCACAGAGCATCATGGTAATGAACGACACGAACAGCATACATGATACATTCCATTACATAACGATAGTGGAACCCAACCTCGTTTCATGATTGCGATTGCCTTTAGCGGATGCCTCGGCAACAAAGTGTCGATGCGACACAGACAGAGATGTTAGTAAAAAGACAGACAGTTGACGGCTTCATAACGGACTGGGTAGGTAATTGTGACAACATACCTGACCGTCCTCTGGCTTGGTTTCCGGGCACAATGTTCAATTCGCAGGCTGTTCACTCTGTACCCTGAATGAAGTCGGATTTTGGTCAGTGTGGAAACCAGTCCTGTGGACAAACGCTTCATCTGCTTTTACAAAAGCCTGTTTTATTGCTTGGTGAAATGTTCCGGTGGAAAAACTCGCTCCATTGACAATAACAATGGGCCAGCATTAGGGGCTTCTAATGTGTTTAATTAAAGGATCTATTAGTCAACTTTGACTTCTTTCTGTTGAAACTCTCAGGATCTGCGGGGGAAGGCGCATTAATGTGGAGTTGTAAAACTAATTTGCATGGGTTGTAATGACGTTCTTGCGCGATCTCAGACAGACCAATAACGTCGTCTGCACAGTTGTCCCACACGGCAGTGGCCAAGGGGCCAAACTGAACTGTTGCATTATCCGACTAAACCTTCCATTTCAGCGCCGGGGCCCTAATTCTATAGTATGAGACGCGCTCAAGAATGCAGTTAAATATTAAGGGCTAACAATGCGTAGGGTTTTCAGCTTGAAGAATTAAAGCCGTGCTAAAAAATGCTTGGGTTGGACCTCCTCGCTGCTTTGGTCGGCCGCGGATCGCCAGGCGCTCGGAGCGTTACCACGCTCTTCGTGCCGACGGCGGGTGTGCTCGCGACGCAGCCCGCAAGGCCTTGGGAGAAAAGACCGCCCCCTGCGAGTGCGCACAAACAAAGAACCATTAGCCCGCCGCGGGCTGCTGGGCGACAAAGGCCTCTAGCTCGGGGAGGCAATGGACCTCGCTCGGCTTGGACCACAAATGGTTCGCCGGAGCTTGTGCGTTGACCGCACGCCGCAACGCGCACAAGCGGCGTCGGGGTTTTTTTTTTTCCTTTGCAAAAGGTGGATTGTTAGACTTGAGTTTTTTTTGATCATTAAGAGAAGAAGAAAAAAGGAGTGTTGCTAACACCGCTATGTGGTGCTTTCCGAAGCCTTTTTCAGAGCATCGCAAATCTTTTCCGCGATTTCCGCATCCGATGACGCTCGGATTGAGCGAGCACAGAGCATGCTGTCCACATCGGGAATATGTCAATGGGGCCATTGGCACGAGAAATAAGTAAAGAATGAATAACAAACAAGGAGCGAGAATTACTTTTACAAACAGATCCGTCCTACCATGTGATATTTTCAAAGTCAAAAAGTGCATAACACTGTGAAAAATTTGACGAAAACGTTCCTGAAACTTCGAACTTCTTAACTTATCGTAATAAAGCCATGTACGCAAAACAGCCATTTCAGTTGATATTGTTAAGGGAGTATGGGAAAGTCGTCTGAAAACCCACATGGTGAGATCAGATGAAGCGGACGTACACGACGGACGATGGTGAGAGACCTATAGTCCCCTCCGGTGAAACCTGATCGGGGACGAGATAAATGTACTGTGGGGTTTGTGATTGGGTGCTTGGCAAGTATACAGGCAGTGGAGCGCTTGAGCACCCAGACTAATGATGGAGACAATACAGCATAAAAGCCGCTGGACCAGGAAGACGTGAGTGTTGACGTACACTGGGACATCAGACGTTGATGAATACTTTAATTGACATTTCAGACTCTTGTGTGGCAATTTTAAACTCTCAATGAGTTGGGCTGCATGGATGGAGAACTAATTAACATACGCTTTGTATGTATGTAAGTAAACTTCCGTGTATTGCATAAAATATTGGCTAGAGTGGGCACCTGCGTTTTTAAACTCTTTGCTACAGCGGAGATGGTCATCGCGTTGTCGATACCTTTTTACTTCGTTCAGTAACTGCTCACTAGATGCATGAAAGACAGTGTCGAGGTTTATTGATTTTTAGATTGACAATTCTATTGGGATTTGCATGACATATCTGACACACCTTAATTGATATAATGGTAATCTGTATACAAATATATCGCTCTATGCAGAAGAGGTCGATGTGACAAAGGATAGAAGCACATTCTTCGCATGGCGGACAGTGAGCACATAACATATGCGCGCAATAATCATGGGAATGGATAGAGACAGGCAGGAAGAGAGAGTTAGATAACGATTGCAAATCAATTGGGAAGGTTAGAGGTTGAGGGTATAACGACGGTTATAGAAGATCACGAGTCGTGATGGAGGATGACCTGAGATGGCTGGTTTCACGTCAACTAGAAATCCTGGACAGGATGCAAAAAACTGAGGAGGGAGGTCAACAAGTGGATAAGGAGGGAAGTACAAAGGATTTAAGGTGAGCTACAGTTATGGAGTTTTCCAGTAGAGGTTGCTTGAAAATGCATGCGAAGAGCTGAGGGAGGGGTCGAGGATGAAAGGAAGTCAATAGAGAAAACAGAGATACCAACCTGTCTGCGGATGGGAGAGCAGCAGGCCTGTACTTTTGCTGTTATGGGAGATACAATGATGTTAGAACTTTGGATTTCCACACCATCCGGAGAACAGATTGAAGCGGGAGGCACCAGCCCATATTGGGAGAGCAGTATTCCATTTTTTTTGACAAAGGTCCTTAAGACTGGGAGACGTTCATTATTTTACAAGGAAGAATGGCATGATGAAGATGATGCAGTATATTGCTTGCTCGTCAGGGGCCATCCTTGATATATTGTTCAGACTAGCAAAGGCTGTTTCTAATGAGACCCAGAGGTTTCTGGTGAAGACTCAGAGGTTCAAGAGGATATCCCAGTGGTTTCATTGATGATTGTTTATTTGAGGATCTTTCAGAGAGACTGGGTGAGCATGTGAGATGTTGCTTGAATTGAATGATACACTGATGAGCAAAACATTATGAACCCTGACAGGTGAAGGGAATAACATTGATTATCTTGTTACAATGGAGCCTGTCAAGGGGTGGATATATTAGGCAGCAAGTGAACAGTCAGTTCTTGAAGTTGATGTGTTGGATGCAGGAGAAATGGGCAGGAGTAAAGACCTGAGCGACTTTGAAATGGCCAAATTGTTATGGCAGACGACTGAGTCAGAGCATCTCTGAAATGGCAAGGCTTGTGGGTGCTCCCGGTCAGCAATGGTGAGTACCTAACGACAGTGGTCCGAAGAGGGAAAACCAACAAACCGGTGACAGGGTGTTGGCGCCCAAGGCTCATTGATGTTGCGAGGGCAACAAAGGCTATCCTGTCTGATCGCGAACTGACAGAAGGTCTACTGTAGCACAAGTCACAGAAAATTTTAATGGTGGTCACGGAGGAATGTGTCACAATCCACAGTGCATCGCAACCTGCTGCGTATGGGGTGCGTGCGTTCAGACCGTCAGAGTGCCATGATGACCCTCTTCCACCGTTGAAAGCGCCTAAAAATGGGCACTCGAGTGTCGGAACTGGACCTTGGAGCGGTGGAAGAAGGTCGCCTGGTCCGATGAGTCCCGTTTGTTTTAGATCACGTGGATGGCCATGTAAGTGTGTGCCATTTACCTGGAGAAGTGATGGCACCAGGATGCACTGTGGGAAGACGACAAGCGGTGGGGGTGTGATGCTCTGGGCAATGTTCTGCTGGGAAACCCTGGGTCCGGCCATTCATGTGGATGTCAATTTGAACGTGTCACCTCCCTAAACATCGTTGCAGCCAGGTACACCCTTCATGGCAATGGTATTCCTGATGGCAGTGGCTCTTCCGCAGGATAATGCGCCCTGCCACACTGCACACATTGTTCGGGACTGGTTTGAGGAACATGATGAAGTGTTCGACGGTGTTGCCCTGGCCTCCAAATTCTCCCAGTTCTCAATCCGATTGAGCATCTGTGGGCTGTGCTGGACCGACAAGTCCGATCACGGTGGCTCCACCTCACAACTTACCGGACTGAAGGATCTGCTGCTAATGCTTGGTGCCAGATACATAGGACACCTTCAGGGTTTGTAGATCCATGCCTCGCGTGGGTCGGCGCTGTTTTGGTGGCACACAGAGGACCAACAGGTATATTAGGCAGTGATCATAATGTTTTGGCTCATCAGTGTATATTCCAAGAGGCTGACCAGAAGCACCACGTCATTCCAGATTTTTCTCACTGTATTGCTGCATAAGAATGGAATTAGGCAAAAGTCTCACTGTATTGCTGGATAGTTTTCACAAGGGCACACGTGTTTTTACCAATATTCTACAACGAGTATAATCCCCCTCAAGTGAAAACACAAACCCTCACCTCCATTCATTAATTCCCTAATTATCCTCTGCATAATGGAACTGACTTCTGAGTCTGTTTGTCTCATATTTCTCCCCTCCAAGATATCAAAGTCTGCTCATGCCACCACCATCTGACCGTCTCTCCCGTTTCTCTCCATGCTTTACCATACACTGCCGAGATCCTGACCCGCTTTCATTTGCAATTCACCTCCTCGTGCTACGATGCATAACTACGCTGTTGTATCTGCTCCATTGTATCCCCTCCACCACATCTTATGTGTTGACCTTTGACCCTGTTGTAGTTGTACTCTTCCATGAGTCTCGCCACCTGTATTTCAAAGCATTCTTTGAGAAAGTCATCGTCCCCTCGGAGCATTGTTCACTCTCTCAGCTGATGGACAAGGTATACCGTGTAGGTATTGATAAATACCCATTTTCCTGCTGCTTCCATACATTCTTCTGTTTTTGTTAAGCAACACAGAATACCCTTGTGGACACCAAAGCTGCTCAGATGTTGCCTATTCAGGTTCACTTTATTTATTTGCATAGCCAGCCGGTGCTAATAGAGCATCCCTTTTCTTCCAGGTCGACTTGAGGATCGGTTCAGACTCCTTTGTTCTTTTTGCATACCCTTGAGGTGTAGAAGAAAGTGCAGCGATTTGTCGGCAGGTTTTGAAGTTTTAACTTCGTTTCAAAGCACGTGGCTCAAAGAGTTGCCATCTAGTTCATTCAACGTCACGGTGGCGGATCATAGTTTAATACCATTAAGGCCTATGTCACGGTCTCCATTAAGTAAGCAAACACGATGCGATCTTATACCTTGCCATAAGGGTCGCTCAATACACGACGAGATATGGAAGGGAAAGTTGCACCAATTGCCATTTTGAGCGGTCCATGAGCCTTGATGAATTCATTCTATTTTCCTTTCCTGTTTGTTACTTGGAAAGAGGAAAAAGATCCTAGAGGATGACGATCTCTCTTTGTCCTCTCTCTGTGTCTCTGTCTCTGTGTCTGTCTCTCTGTCTCTCTTCTCTCCATCGTACTATAGACCAAAACATACGGCCATGAACTCACCGAGTAAGCTTTTTTGCTGAGGATAAGTTCACCCAAAAGATGCAAAGATAAGTGATTTGAAATAGAAACAAATAAACTGAACTAAGCAATGAACTTTGTCTCGTTTACGCCACATTTTTCAGAATGATGTGTACTGAATAAGGATGTAAAAGGCAGCACTTATATCGATCTGAGTTTGTATCTTCTTATTGTCAAACATTAATTCTTTCTGCAGGAGGGTTTATGTTGCTCAGGTTAAGTCACTTGTCAAGCAGACCACACAGGCTGCCTTGTCTTCCAAGACAAATTGCCTAATTAGTAATAAACACTTGTGTTATAGCAATTAAGAATAATAACGCACTGAACATATATTATCTGATCTTTCTCAAAGAATGTTTGTTTCACAGCATCAAGAGACAACAACACGGTGTGCCTCGCCGGTTCCATGGGACTTGGCAGATGATGTTAAGGATTGGACACGAGTCGGCAGGTGTCATCGTGCTTACCTCGTCATTGAGACTCAAGTGCCCACAGGGCAGGCACGGTTGGCACGCCATGTGGCTCCGTGGAGCGCATCGCGTGCTTTTGCTCCGCCAAGCGGTCATGTAGACAGGTCGGGTCTTTCCTGTACGTACGACCTCGGGCGTACGTGGGCAGGAAAGGGGCTCGGAGAGGGAGGGGGTATGGTTGGGGGTTTCTGTGCTGCAGTCACATACTTTGGACTCTCTTTTGCAGATGTATATACAGTCTCGTTCCCATACACTGGTATATGTTGATTTGGGTCTTACATAAAATCGTCATGCTCCCATGTTATGATACTTGCCATGAGTACATGATCTCCAGCATCTATCAGGGACGACAAAGTGTCATTGACAAAGTGTGGCGTCACAAGAAGATTGAAACTACAAGAGTGTGGTTTTGCCTGAGAACAAAGGCTCAGAGATCTTTCATTTCAACCACAGAGTGACCTTAACAATGACTGAACTAGACACATTCTCCAAGTCTTTCGGGCCATAAAGTACTCAGGGGAAGAGCGGGGTGCAAGGTGGGTTAATGAAACACATACCTTTCAAAGACCATGAGACCTTTTCCCTCTCCTCCACGACCCTTCGCAAGCCATCATGGCTCGGCGAATTGCCCTGATATACAGTCCCAGTTGAAGGCCAATCTGCAGTCCAAACATTTGACCACTGAGCTTTTGTTCTCAGACAAAAGCTCAGGTTTGTTGTGCTTTTTGTGGTTTTTCCATCTTCGCATCTTGTGCATCTCCAATCTGTGACTTGACAGCTTCGTGCAATACCATTAAAGGAGGCTGCATCGTATAAGGTCCACGGTATGTTGGCGGCGACGATAGGCTGGCTGTCATGTCTACAGAATATGCGAACTTTGACGTCCGATGACTGACCTTTGAATCGATATACGGCCAGACGAGTCAAATGCAGTGTACCCACTTACCTCATTAGCACCCTTTCTAGTCATAAAAGGCTGCCACAGCCCCATGCTGTGACACCATCAAGGGTCGACTCCAACGGGAGGTCAGATCTATTACTATGTTAAGGCGACACACGAGGGCTGAGCAAGTCAAGGTAACTTTTATTGATCAACGAGCTTATTGTATTCCTCAATAATATATTCTACAAAAAAATATCAACTGAGTACCAATGGTGTGGCATCTTCATGATGTCATCAGCTGCTCTTGATAGATTCGACCTGATCCCATTTGGTGGCATTTCTTCTGATGGTCCTGAATATAATGAAGATGTGTTGATCACCCTTTTGAAGCATTATCAACTCTGAGTTTTTCTTCAGCATTCAGATTAAAACTGGTCAAACACCAAGCCTGGAAATATTTAAAGCACGAGCTAATAACAAGTTGCGTACTTGGCTCACTCACCTCGAGGATATTTCACATGGGGCACTGTATTTTACACTAAATGCAGAAGTACACCACGTGAGAATGGATACAATTGAAGTGGCCATAGGATGATGATTGGTGAGACGTTGCCTAAGTTTTTTAAATTCTTCCCTGTAACCCATTCATTACTTAAACATTTTCTCTTTCCACCCTCCCTTGCCACCATCTTTCCCCTTGCAGTGGAGGTTGCAACAGGGGTTACTGAAGCTCAGCGTCTGTTTGTGAGGGAGGTGTTGCTGTAAGGCCCGTCGCAAAAGATTAGCGATAAGTGATGTGTGTTTATCCCAGCAACCCGCTGTGTTTACGACAAGATGGCGCTGTTTACGCTCACTCTGTGCTCATTTCAACTCACTCAGCGGTCCTATCCACACCCGTCATTCATATTTATACTGATTAACACTTACCATTTACAATCGCTCGTGACATCCACAGAGTGCGGAAATAGTTAAGGTTCTTTGTCTCTCACAAAACGTAAACAAAATGAAACAGTGTAGATTCCACTTTAGCTTCCATTGATTTGAACCTTTGGTGACTCCATGTGATCTCATGCTGAATCATGTCACCTTCAAAAATCAGCTTTTTATTTGGACACTTGTCCTTGTATCACAATTTTACAAAGAGGGGAATGAAAATTAATAAACATCTTGATATAATGGAGCAATGCAAATTATTGGTATAAATTATATAAATAAATTATATACACACACAGTATATGAAAAACAAGATCCACTGTGAATGGAAGGAATAGCTAATTAGTTCTCACCTCATCAACTAACCCCAAGTAGCTAGGATTTTATTCAATAAATCAACTCCTCCAATGCTCTTTGAGCCGCAGAAGCTGCATAAAGCAATCATGCGAGTCCTCCCAAGGTAGAGCCCTGCATATTTCTGTTTTGCGCTACACTGATGATTTGCCAAGAGTGATAAAAACCAGTCCGGCAGCTGATGTGGTGTGTAGCATTGGGATTCTCATTTATGTACTATTTGTGAACATCTTCACAGTGTGGAGGAATTCTGGAAGGATTTGAAACAGCAAAGGCTTACCTTGGGTAGCCTCTCATGGTTGATTATGCAGATTCTTTGGCTAGAAGAGCATGGGGAGTTGACAATATGTATGTTATATATATGTATATATACATATTTATTATATATGATATACATATTATATATATGTATATATACATATTTATATATATATATGTATATACATATTTTAATATTGTTATATAATATTATATATAATATATATACCATATATATATACTTATATATATATAAATAAATAAATAAATAAATAAAAACTATATATAATATATATATATAATATATCATTATTTAAACCAAGCTTGCCACACTAAAAACTCGGCTCGCCGTCACACGATCCCTATGAAATTTCTGTGGCACTTAGCGGACATCCGACAATGTTTGGGAAGTCTTGGCGTTCCATAGTACCACTTGCATTTTGCACAATGCGTATTTTGTCATTCCCCGTGTACGGTCTGTCGTCTGCTACCAGCTATGTTTACGCTTATCCCGTGCATGTGCACGGGTATCTCTAGTATATATATATAATATATATATATTATATATATATATTATATATTTTTTTTTTTTTTTTGCGGGCCAGGGGTCTGGCGCGGAGAAGACCACAAGGTGGGGAAAACTAAGTCGATTCCCATCCAGACTCCCCGGAATTGTAGGCCGTCGCTCACGGATAATTCCGTGACGCGGCGGGTCACTTAACTGACCGTGGACGCCAATACCTCAACGCTGGCGTAGGTCCTCCTGTCTAGAAACAATTCTATTAAACCAACGGTTTTGACTACCGGAGAACCGCACACCCTCGTACGCCTTGTCCCAAAAACGGATCACTCTACCAACTACCGACTACCTTTCCGGATCAGATGCAGTCGAGCGGCACTGCCAGGACGTACCGGCTAGAAGGAACAGATTATCGGGAATAAAGATTCGAAAAACTAACTCGGATTCGAACCATGCTGGACCAATGGAGGAAAAGACAAAGACGAGCTGGGAACATTTCTACAATTATTTATTTGCAATAAAGCGAGGAAAAGCATGTGGCACAGGAAAAGGTTTATTCGGTATGTAATGCAGGGGAAAGTGAGAGAGGTGTGGTGCGGCAATTTTATACGCAACTTACAAAAGCGGACACAGTGCAGACTTGACGCAAGAATAATAAAAGCAACAATCACAACAATAAAGAATCTTTAACAGGCTTATCTACCGGACAGGCGCCAACACTGTCAGACACAACTGAGACAAAATAAAACGCCAATGAAAAGAAAAGGGACCTTTTGCAGCCAGAAGGGAGGAGTTGGGGTCACAGTTTTTGGTACCTGGGTGTTTTCAAGGGAGGGATGCTCCGTGTGGTGGCACCCGACAAAGGGCTGCGCTAGTTCGGTCCACCGCCGCATGTGTTGGTAATCGTGATGTGGCGGAAGTTCAAGGAGGTGAGGTTGAGCAGTCGGCAGGACCAGATTAGAGGCTTGGTCGAGGTCCTTCGCATCCACCAACTCCGAACTCCGCCACACACGATTACCACACATGCGGCGGTGGACCGAACTGCGCAGCCCTTGTCGGGTGCCACACCACGGAGCATCCCCTCCCTTGAAACACCCAGGTACCAAAAACTGTGACCCCAACTCCCTCCCTTCCTGGCTGCAAAAGGTCCCCTTTTCTTTTCATTGGGTTTATTTTGTCTCAGTGTGTGTCTGACAGTGTTGGCGCCTGTCCGGTAGATAAGCCTGTGAAAGATCTTTATTGTTGTGATTGTTGCTTTTATTATTCTTGCGTCAAGTCTGCACTGTGTCCGCTTTTGTAAGTTGCTTATAAAATTGCCGCACCACACCTCTCTCATCTTTCCCCTGCATTACATACCGAATAAACCTTTTTCCTGTGC